>CM018047.1:21825498-21882998 GCA_008638375.1 Nyssa sinensis | reverse complement strand
AAAGTCCATGATTTGCTACAAGTGACCAAAGGATGCATATTTGGGGGAAACAATGTAATATCCCGACCCGGGATACCGGGTCATATGGCACGCATTACGAGGCCATGAAAAATGTGTATAAAAAATTTTTACAATCAAGGAAATAATTAATTATTTACAAAAATAATTAATTATTCATATGAAATAATTATTTTATTTATAAGTAAATATACTATAAATATACATTACATGGAAGGCATACATATATATTTATGTAATTAAGCATGTATGCATGTATGTACATAAATACATTAACTATATTTGTATATATATATACATGTGTAAAGTGTGTGAACAGTGTGTGCAAGTGGGTGGGTGTGTCGGCAGTGTGTGTGTGTGTGTGTGTGTGTTGTGTTATATATATATATATATATATATATATATATTATATACAAAACATCCTACAAAAGTCACAAGTGGGATGATTTGAGAGGAGAAGTTATGAGATGGGATGGCAGCCGAAATTGGGGACTGAAAGAGGGCTATGGAGTAGGGTTATGAGGTGTAGAGAGAGAGAGAAATTAGAGAGAGAAAGAGGCCGGTCACTTCTCTTTAAAAAGCCAAGGCATGCAAAGCATGCTTGTTCTCTTACAAAAGAAATCAAGGGAAGAAAACTAAGGAGAATAGAGGAAGAGTCAGAAGTGGAAGGAAGAGAGAAAGTTCACAGTAAACAGGTAAAATCCAAAATTTTACATTTTTCTCTCTCTAGGATTTAAGCATAGATACGGGCTGTTTTTAAGTTGTTTATGTATATATGATGGTTGGAATATGTTCTAACAATGACAAGCATGAAAATTAGAGTTTAAAAACAGTTAAAAACAAGTGACCCACGAACAACCGCCATTAAAAGACCTTGCTTAAGTAGGTCTGAACCGAGTTCCATCAAACTGGTTTTGGCCTACCAAAACTTCAAACAGAGACTAAGAGGGTTTTAAAAACCCTAATACGCGATCAAAAATCCCAACAAAAGCCTATCAATGCTTGAGTTGCAGGTACGGGTTCAAAATCCCAACCTCACAAATCTGCCTTTAAATCCATTTTTTGAATGGAAAATAAAACCACATGAAGAGGGGATCACAATGAAACAAACCCCACTGGATTTGGCTCAAAATCGAGCATTTACGACTGACTTACAGGTCTGGTTATCATAGCTTAAACCGAGCACTTGAGCCATATTCGAAGCCCCAAATCGATGCTAAAACACGTTTTAGGGTCTTAGGAAATCATTGGGAAGGAAAGCAGAAGAAATGGATGTGTAAAACACCACGAAATACCGACTGTAAAAATTAGAGTTTATGATGAACAGTGTCGACCTTCGTGGGGAAGATGACACTGTTCCGGTCGAGTCGGATTCGGTTACGGGTTTGGGTTAAATCCGGATCCAACAGGTTATTGGGTTTATTTAAACGGTGACGTTTTGTTAATGTTTTAAAACATTAGGGCTGACGTCATCGTGACGTCAGCATTATGTCAAGAACCGACCAGACCGGTTGGTTTGCAACTGAACCGGACCGGTTCACTTAAGATTAAACCGAACCCTTTGGTTTTCTAAATTATTTAAAATTAAATAAACCAACACTTTTCTTATTTACGGATTGACCCCAGAACTTCTTGACAATCCTACTGTGGCCCAACTGAGGGAAATTTTATGCAATTAGGCCCTGAAAAATAATTAAATAATTAATTTAATTATTTAAATAAATAAAGTAAAATTACTATTTTGCCCCTGAGTCATATATGAAGTCCAAATAAACATATGAATAGTGTATCCTTACTATTTTGGATATTCTGAGACTAATGGTAGGGTCCGTTTTACGAGACGGGACCCGAAAAATAAAAACACGTAAAGGTGTAAATGACCAAAATATCCCTTGACCAAAATTTACAAGTTATTAGTGTATTTTTATTATCTCGGACCTTCTGAGTCCAATGGTGAGGTCCAAGTCACAAGACGGGGTCCCGAAAAATAAAGACACGTAAAGGGGTAAAATGACCAAAATACCCCTAGTACCCTTAAAGCCAAAATGAAACCGGAGAAGGTCTAAATTAACTTTCTTTGACATGCCGGACTCAATAATGGAGTCCAAATTACGAAACGAAGTACGAAAAATATGACACGTAAAATGATAAATGACCATTTTGCCCTTTTACATATAAAAGTCCGAATTAAATTCTAAGAAAGCCTAAACCGACTTTCTTCGACGCTCTGGACTCAATGATAGAGTCTATTCGACCAAAAGAAGTGTCTAAAAAAAAATAAAAAGACATAAAATTTGATGAATAGCATCTGTCTGATGACTAAAGACTAAAGTATTGCCGAAGTATTAAACTAAGGCAAGTACGAAGAAATAAAGTATGAAAAGACACGACGCGTTAACATGTGAAGTAAATAAATTTAAATTAAAGTTAATGGAGCTACCAGAAGAGTATAGGTTGAAATGAATTAAATTTCTAACATAATAAATTGTGTCGTTGGTTAGGAGTATGAGTTAAATAGGTTAGGATGAAATACGATTGAAGCATAAGTTAAGAAACATCGATAGATGATATTGCAGTGAATGTGAAGTTAATGAGACTGTTTATGAATTATTCTTAGGAATTACGGAAGAAGTGGGAAAGCGCACTTTAGCACTAACCCTAAAGGACCGAGGTGAGTAACCCTATGTTTGAAGTGGAGATTTAACTCCATGGATTTGAAAAGGTTTTAAGTTCAAAGATATGAAGTGTTTGAAGTTTCAAATTCAGTATATTGCATGATTTCAGTTTTAAATTATTTCAGTTCTTATAAACCTTATTGTGACATGCTCAGTAAATGTTTCCTTTACAGTTTTCTTAAAAATGTGTTCTCCGCATGTTAAAATACAAATCTTGTTTAATATTCTGAATTTGATTGTTACAAGTATTTGAAGTTCTATTGTAGAAATTATACATTTCATGTTTTAAATACTCATGAACATATCTATTGAAGAAGTCATGTGATAAAAGTTTTACAAGATAACGATGCTTAAGCACCAGACAAGATTTTGGGTTACATACGAACTCAATTGATTGTCAAATACCAGGTAGCAGGATCTGATCCCCCTGGTACGGGATATCTCCATTGTAGCATTGCAGTAAAACGGGAGTCTAGTTCGAAACAGATTCCACCTAATTAAAAAGAAAAGATGACAAAGTGATTTTGAAAATGAAAGCAGGTTTTACCCTCATTTTCAAAATACATATTTATGTGTTTTAAAGTTTATATACTTATTAACGAAGTACGAGTTTAGCTTGAACACTTTAATTGTTTCAAAGCTATCTGTTTTATGAAATGCATATGTTTCGAGTTTTATATACTCTATTTAAGGATTACATGTTATGTTATATGTTTTGAAGTTCATAAGTATAAGCATAGCTTGAATGTTTTAAATGTTTCAAGCCATCCGTTTTGAGAATGCATATATCATGTGTTCTAAATTGTACGAACAATTGGTAGTGAGTATTTTATAAACTCTCAAGTGATAAACCACTACCAGTTGGAAACCCCATGACGAATGCAGGAATTACTCACAAGCTTAGATTAGCTTACCCGGACTTTGTTCGGATCCCCCTTTCAGGTAAATGACAAAAAGGCAGTTTTTGATTTGAAGACAAAGATGATGGATCTGCCATTTTGGGAAGTTGTACTTAAGTAGTTCCTTATGAAGCCATGTGAATTTTTAGTTTGAACTCCTGTAGTAGTTGTCACGACCCGAAACCCACCCTGTGCGGATTACCGGATCGCGACCGCCGCCCCGAGGCCCGAAGGCCTCGAGACCAGGCTCTCATCTGCAGCGGTACCGAATCGATGTGCTCCATGTGGTTGCGGAAGCGTGAAAAACTTTTTCTTTTCTTTTCTTTTTTTAAAATTTGCACATCCGTCCGATACTGCCGCTCTTCACATTTCGGTATACATGTATAATCATACATTCAGAGCATAACTAAAACTTAAACGATTTTATAATTACAATCTTAGTTCAACTGCCCCGTGGGGCTTAATACATGTCCTTAGGTTGTCCGGAAATACAAAATATACTAATCAAAGTTCATGTGATTTTTCCCAAAAGAGCTACTTAAGCAAATCTTCCCAAAAGCTAGGTTTCTCCTTATAGTCTTCAATAATCGATCTGCCCTTAGTCACCTGAAAGGGGGGGGGGCGGATAAAATCCGGGTAAGCTAATCAAAGCTTGTGAGTAATTCCTGCATTCGTCATGGGGTTTTCAACTGGTAGTGGTTTTAGCACATGTAGGTTTATAAAATACTCACTACCAATTGTTCGTGCATTTTAGAACACAGAATATATGCATTCTTAAAACAATAGCTTTGAACAATCAAAGTATTCAAGCTAAATACACATCTTCTTCAAATAGAGCATATGCAATTTAAAAGCACATAAATACGTGAAATAGAATAGGGATAATGCCTACTTCTATTTTCAAAATCACTTGTCATCTTTTCTCTTTTATTAGGCGGAATCAGTTTCGAACCAGACTCCCGTTTTACTGCAATGCTACAATGGAGATATCTCATTTGCCTGGGGGATTTGATCCTTCTACCGGGCATGTACTGTTGAATCCCGGAGGATTTCAACCATCATAAGGGGTGGCACTTAGTACCGTTTATCTTATAAAATAATTTCACAAGACTTCTTTGATAGATGTCTTTCATAAACATTTAAAACATGGAGAGTATAACTTCTACCATGAAGCTTCGAATACATGTGATAATCAAATTCAGAATATTAAAGAGATTTGCATTTGATTTAGACATGCTAATTATTTTCAAGAAAAGAGCTGAATATAAAACATTTAATAAGCATGCCGTAACAGAATATTTTAAAAGAACGGAATCATATAAAGACTGAATTTGATATTCAAAGGCTGCAATAACTTGAGCTTAAAACTTCTTCAAATATATGGAGTTAAATCTCCAGTTCAAATACAGGGTTACTCACCTTGGTCCTTTAGGGTTAGCTCTACTGAGGCGCCTTCCCTTTTTCTCTCTTTTTCCTTAGCCTATCAAGATTCATGAAGATCTCATAAATTTTCATATGTACTTAATTAACTCCACAACTCACTAAGTGTAGACTGTGAGAAGCCTAACTTGTCATACCTGTCTGTCTTATAACTGTAATACAGAGCTAGTAACTTATGTTCTTAATGATAATAATATTACCTGCGACGCCATTCGGCTAAGGTTTCTGTGTTCTCTCTCTCCTCTTCCAATTTCCTTTCTTCTTCCTTCTTCTTTTTAGCCTCCGCCACCATGGCCTTGGTGGGTGATTTGAACATGAAGGGGCTTACCGAGACGACCTCTGTCGCCTTGGCTATCTTGACAAATCTGTCGATTACTCTCTGTCGACGCAACAGTTCTTGCATGAAGGCCTGTTGCTTTGGGTCCTTGGCCCTTTGGGCCTTGGTCATAATCGTGTACTTGGTTCGTTGTTCTTCCATGATTTACCTAAGATCAATTTATGAGTTAGAAATTTTTATTCTAAGGTTGATGTGTTGTCATGTCCTCGCATGTGCCGTAGCTTAGTACTTTGGCATTACTTTAATTTATAGTCATCTGACAGATGCTATTCATCAAATTTTATGTATTTTTATTGTAGGCATTTCTTTTGGTCGAATAGACTCTACCATTGAGTCCGGAGCGTCGAAGAAAGTCGGTTTGGGCTTCCCTAGGATTTAATTCGGACTCTAGTATAAAAAGGGAAAAAGGTTATTCGTCGTTTTACGTGTCATATTTTTCTGTATTTTGTTTCATAGTTCGGACTCCATTATTGAGTCCAGGATGTCAATGAAAGTCAATTCAGACCTTCCTGTGTTTTAATTTGGCTCTTAGTGTACTAGGGGTAATTTGGTCATTTTACTCCTTTACGTGTCTTTATGTTCGGGACCTCATCTCGTGTCGTGGACTTCACCATTGGACTCAGAAGGTCCGAGATAGTAAAATTACACTAATAACTTGTTAATTTTGGTCAAGGGGTATTTTGGTAATTTATACCTTAACGTGTCTAAATTTTTGGGCTCCGTCTCGTAAAACGGACCCTACCATTGGCTTCAGAATATCCGAAATAGTAAGGATACACTATTCGTTTATTTAATTTGGACTTCATTTGCCCTATTTATGACCCAAGGGTAATTTAGTAATTTTGCTTATTTAATAAAATAATTAAATAAATTATTTTATCATTTTATTATTTTTCCAGGGGTATATTTGCATAATTTTTCCAAAATTTGGGCCATAGTGTAAATCCGTAGAACAGTTGGGGGTCAAAATTAAATATTCAAAACTTTCGGACTGAACCAGTGGGTTCAGTCCTATCTCAAATGAACCGGTCCAATTTCAATTGAACCAACCCGGTCTGGTTGGGTTTATTGCGTAATGCTGACGTCATGATGACGTCAGCCCTAATAGTTTAAAATTTAAATATAAGCATAAACGACGCCGTCCCACTTAACCGTTTATACGACGGGTCGGGTTCCGACCCGAACCCGATTTGACCCATTTGACCCGAACCACCACTGTTCATCTTCTTCCCCGTTTCTTCCCAGTGTTGCCCTAGTTGCAGGTTTTCATTTTTTTCCTATTTCGTGGATTTCTACAACTCCGTTTCTTCTGCTTTCTTTTCCAAACACCTCCTAATACATTATAGAACACTTCTACATTGATTTGGAGGTTCGAATGTAGCTCAATGACTCGAATTAAGTCGCGATAATCCGAGCTGTTCATGGGTCGTTCATGCTCGTTTGTCGATGGTTTTTCACGAGGTTTTGCTTGTTTTAATCCTCTCTTCATGGGGATTAAATTTTCGTTCATAAGGGTAGGTTTAAAGGCAAGTTTAAGGGTTTGGGTTGAAAACCCGAAACCTGCAAGTCAATGGTCGAGGGTCATTTCATGTGATTTTTGGTCGCGGGTATAGGTTTTCATGACCTTCATGACTTCTTCTTGAAGTCTCTATGCACCAAAAAGAGTTTGGCTTCCATCATTTCAGACCTGCTATAGCATGGTCTTCAATGGCGGTTCACTGTTGGGTCACGTAGTTCTAGGTGTTTTTATGACCTAATTTCATGTTTAATCATGCCTAAATATGTTTAAAACATCATATATACAAAATCTAGAACTAAAACAGTTTATGCATGCAAAATTTTCTAGAGAGAGAAAGTAATGGTTCTTGGTGTTTTACCTCTAACAGTGGCTTTCTCTCTCTTTCCTCCTTCCTCTGAGACCTCTCTTCTCTTCTTCTAAATGCCCAGAACTCTCCCTCTCTTTCTCTATTGCTGATCGGTGGAGATCTTGTGTGTAAGCCATGTATGACCATTTGTATAGGTGAGAAATTAAATGGCTATCACCTCACTTAATTGCCCCTCATTTCACTCCCTTACTCCATCAGACCATAGCCATACCTCTCCCTATTCATCTTCACCTAATGGCCATATAATATACACATAAAGTACATGCCACCTTACCCATATTAATTCTCATGTCTCCCTCTCATCTATTCATGTATACATATATATATATATATATATTATATTTAATTTACATATTACTCCACACTCACACACACGGCTGGTATATATATATGTATATATATATATATATATTTATATATTTTTACTTAATTTGTCATATTTAATTTATTATTAAATTATTTATTCAATTTATTACACTTTACCAATTAACCATCATATTTCATATTAATCATAATAAATACTTAATTTCTCATATTAATAAATTAATTTTATTAAATTAATTTATTATTGTTTTAAAAGCATAATATTTACTTCCATTTTTCATATCCTCGAAATGCGTGTCATATTACCCGACATTCTCGGGTCGGGGTATTACATTCTTCCCTCCTTAAAAGAGTTTTGTCCTCAAAACTCGGGGTCCTTTACTCTTAATTTCTGCTTCGATCGTACATGTTTACATGTCTAGTAGTCGAATTTCGAATGACAAGTTTATATATTTAACAGAACGAAACATTCGAACGACGTACCTTACTGGTCCTCGGAAGCCTGTGCTGCCTGCCCGAATATGTTGTACACTCGCCCGTGCCTCACAGGTTCTTTGCCCCCTCCTTGTTTCCCAGCCGTTGCTGCCGGTGCACGTGGTGTAGCCGATGAAGCCACCGCAGTAGGCTCTTTAGCAGTTGAGCTCCACTTTGGGCAATCTTTGATGAGATGCCCAGCCTGGCCACACTTGTAACAGCCCCCGGTGTCGCGCCAACAGGGTGCATGATGCTTTTTCTGGCAGGTGGGGCATGTCGGAATTTCTCCTGACTTTTTGCTAGTGTCACCCTTCTTGTTAACACTAGTCTCACTTTTATCCCCTGTTTTTGTCTTTTTCATTGACTGGGGACCGGGGCCCATCTTTTTCTTGTCCTTCTTTTGAGATAATGCAACCCCAGCTCTCTCAAAAATTTTGGCACGGTCCACGACGGCATTGTACGTGGGGAGTTCAAAAGGTTCTAATCGGTACCTGATGCCATCCCTCAGTCCAGTTTCAAATTTCCGCGCTTTTAGATCCTCTGTTTGGACCATGTGGGGCGCGAATCGGGCTAACCTCATGAACTTGGTTTCGTACTCCGCCACAGTCATTGCTCCTTGTGTCAAGACAGCAAATTCTGCGACCTTTTGATTTTTTAACGACCTTGGAAAAAACTTGTCATAGAATATCTCCAAGAACCTAGTCCAGGTCATTGGCGGCTCTCTTTCCTTTTCCAGGAGCCACCATTCGTGAGCTGCATCCTTGAAAGTGAATGCGGCATAGGAGACCTTTTGCTCCTCTGTACATGGCATGACCGAAAAGATACGTTCCATTTCCTTTACCCATGATTCCGCATCGATGGTGGTGTCCACTCCATCAAACCTAGGGGGCTTAAAGCCTTGGAATGTTTTATAGCTTGAGGTAATTGCGGCCTCATTGGGTTGTCCAGGGTTAATTGGCTGCCCGGGGTCCTGCCCTTGTGGTGGTGCTCTACCCTGGTTTTGGATATCAATCATATTTCGAGCCATAGCCTCTAGGAGGTGCTCAACTCGGTCTAGCCTGTCCTCCGAATGTCCCGTATCCCTTCTCGTGTTCACCATGATTACTGAAAGAAAACACGTATTTGTTAATTTTTCATCACATACAATTGCATTCATTTTATGTTTCAAAGTTTGATACACTATTATCTTTGATTTCATGGTGTTTTACGATCTACTTTTTACTCCTTATTCATCTACAGTCCCATACTCCGTCATTCTATCACGTATCCAGTTCACATACTGCGAGTCCCATACCTCGCCTTCGTACTTCACATATCTATTTCATGTACTACGGGTCCCATACCCCGCCTTCCTATCACGTATCCATTTCACATACTGCGAGTCCCATGCCTCGCCTTTGTACTTCACATATCCATTTCATGTACTACGGGTCCCATACCCCGCCTTCCTATCACGTTACTTCAGAATACTAACTTCATGTACTGCGGGTCCCATACCCCGCCTTCATACTACGTATTTCTCATATTTACTTCCCACAACGCGAGTCCCAAACCTCGCCTTCATATTGTATCGTGTACTTCGTATATCCTAAGTAGTCTAAAACCCTACCTAACTTATGGTTTGATCCTAATTCTCTTAATGTCACTAAGGTTGTTCAAGTAAACCTAGTGCTCTGATACCACTCTGTCACGACCCGAAACCCACCCTGTGCGGATTACCGGATCGCGACCGCCGCCCCGAGGCCCGAAGGCCTCGAGACCAGGCTCTCATCTGCAGCGGTACCGAATCGATGTGCTCCATGTGGTTGCGGAAGCGTGAAAAACTTTTTCTTTTCTTTTCTTTTTTTAAAATTTGCACATCCGTCCGATACTGCCGCTCTTCACATTTCGGTATACATGTATAATCATACATTCAGAGCATAACTAAAACTTAAACGATTTTATAATTACAATCTTAGTTCAACTGCCCCGTGGGGCTTAATACATGTCCTTAGGTTGTCCGGAAATACAAAATATACTAATCAAAGTTCATGTGATTTTTCCCAAAAGAGCTACTTAAGCAAATCTTCCCAAAAGCTAGGTTTCTCCTTACAGTCTTCAATAATCGATCTGCCCTTAGTCACCTGAAAGGGGGGGGGGCGGATAAAATCCGGGTAAGCTAATCAAAGCTTGTGAGTAATTCCTGCATTCGTCATGGGGTTTTCAACTGGTAGTGGTTTTAGCACATGTAGGTTTATAAAATACTCACTACCAATTGTTCGTGCATTTTAGAACACAGAATATATGCATTCTTAAAACAATAGCTTTGAACAATCAAAGTATTCAAGCTAAATACACATCTTCTTCAAATAGAGCATATGCAATTTAAAAGCACATAAATACGTGAAATAGAATAGGGATAATGCCTACTTCTATTTTCAAAATCACTTGTCATCTTTTCTCTTTTATTAGGCGGAATCAGTTTCGAACCAGACTCCCGTTTTACTGCAATGCTACAATGGAGATATCTCATTTGCCTGGGGGATTTGATCCTTCTACCGGGCATGTACTGTTGAATCCCGGAGGATTTCAACCATCATAAGGGGTGGCACTTAGTACCGTTTATCTTATAAAATAATTTCACAAGACTTCTTTGATAGATGTCTTTCATAAACATTTAAAACATGGAGAGTATAACTTCTACCATGAAGCTTCGAATACATGTGATAATCAAATTCAGAATATTAAAGAGATTTGCATTTGATTTAGACATGCTAATTATTTTCAAGAAAAGAGCTGAATATAAAACATTTAATAAGCATGCCGTAACAGAATATTTTAAAAGAACGGAATCATATAAAGACTGAATTTGATATTCAAAGGCTGCAATAACTTGAGCTTAAAACTTCTTCAAATATATGGAGTTAAATCTCCAGTTCAAATACAGGGTTACTCACCTTGGTCCTTTAGGGTTAGCTCTACTGAGGCGCCTTCCCTTTTTCTCTCTTTTTCCTTAGCCTATCAAGATTCATGAAGATCTCATAAATTTTCATATGTACTTAATTAACTCCACAACTCACTAAGTGTAGACTGTGAGAAGCCTAACTTGTCATACCTGTCTGTCTTATAACTGTAATACAGAGCTAGTAACTTATGTTCTTAATGATAATAATATTACCTGCGACGCCATTCGGCTAAGGTTTCTGTGTTCTCTCTCTCCTCTTCCAATTTCCTTTCTTCTTCCTTCTTCTTTTTAGCCTCCGCCACCATGGCCTTGGTGGGTGATTTGAACATGAAGGGGCTTACCGAGACGACCTCTGTCGCCTTGGCTATCTTGACAAATCTGTCGATTACTCTCTGTCGACGCAACAGTTCTTGCATGAAGGCCTGTTGCTTTGGGTCCTTGGCCCTTTGGGCCTTGGTCATAATCGTGTACTTGGTTCGTTGTTCTTCCATGATTTACCTAAGATCAATTTATGAGTTAGAAATTTTTATTCTAAGGTTGATGTGTTGTCATGTCCTCGCATGTGCCGTAGCTTAGTACTTTGGCATTACTTTAATTTATAGTCATCTGACAGATGCTATTCATCAAATTTTATGTATTTTTATTGTAGGCATTTCTTTTGGTCGAATAGACTCTACCATTGAGTCCGGAGCGTCGAAGAAAGTCGGTTTGGGCTTCCCTAGGATTTAATTCGGACTCTAGTATAAAAAGGGAAAAAGGTTATTCGTCGTTTTACGTGTCATATTTTTCTGTATTTTGTTTCATAGTTCGGACTCCATTATTGAGTCCAGGATGTCAATGAAAGTCAATTCAGACCTTCCTGTGTTTTAATTTGGCTCTTAGTGTACTAGGGGTAATTTGGTCATTTTACTCCTTTACGTGTCTTTATGTTCGGGACCTCATCTCGTGTCGTGGACTTCACCATTGGACTCAGAAGGTCCGAGATAGTAAAATTACACTAATAACTTGTTAATTTTGGTCAAGGGGTATTTTGGTAATTTATACCTTAACGTGTCTAAATTTTTGGGCTCCGTCTCGTAAAACGGACCCTACCATTGGCTTCAGAATATCCGAAATAGTAAGGATACACTATTCGTTTATTTAATTTGGACTTCATTTGCCCTATTTATGACCCAAGGGTAATTTAGTAATTTTACTTATTTAATAAAATAATTAAATAAATTATTTTATCATTTTATTATTTTTCCAGGGGTATATTTGCATAATTTTTCCAAAATTTGGGCCATAGTGTAAATCCGTAGAACAGTTGGGGGTCAAAATTAAATATTCAAAACTTTCGGACTGAACCAGTGGGTTCAGTCCTATCTCAAATGAACCGGTCCAATTTCAATTGAACCAACCCGGTCTGGTTGGGTTTATTGCGTAATGCTGACGTCATGATGACGTCAGCCCTAATAGTTTAAAATTTAAATATAAGCATAAACGACGCCGTCCCACTTAACCGTTTATACGACGGGTCGGGTTCCGACCCGAACCCGATTTGACCCATTTGACCCGAACCACCACTGTTCATCTTCTTCCCCGTTTCTTCCCAGTGTTGCCCTAGTTGCAGGTTTTCATTTTTTTCCTATTTCGTGGATTTCTACAACTCCGTTTCTTCTGCTTTCTTTTCCAAACACCTCCTAATACATTATAGAACACTTCTACATTGATTTGGAGGTTCGAATGTAGCTCAATGACTCGAATTAAGTCGCGATAATCCGAGCTGTTCATGGGTCGTTCATGCTCGTTTGTCGATGGTTTTTCACGAGGTTTTGCTTGTTTTAATCCTCTCTTCATGGGGATTAAATTTTCGTTCATAAGGGTAGGTTTAAAGGCAAGTTTAAGGGTTTGGGTTGAAAACCCGAAACCTGCAAGTCAATGGTCGAGGGTCATTTCATGTGATTTTTGGTCGCGGGTATAGGTTTTCATGACCTTCATGACTTCTTCTTGAAGTCTCTATGCACCAAAAAGAGTTTGGCTTCCATCATTTCAGACCTGCTATAGCATGGTCTTCAATGGCGGTTCACTGTTGGGTCACGTAGTTCTAGGTGTTTTTATGACCTAATTTCATGTTTAATCATGCCTAAATATGTTTAAAACATCATATATACAAAATCTAGAACTAAAACAGTTTATGCATGCAAAATTTTCTAGAGAGAGAAAGTAATGGTTCTTGGTGTTTTACCTCTAACAGTGGCTTTCTCTCTCTTTCCTCCTTCCTCTGAGACCTCTCTTCTCTTCTTCTAAATGCCCAGAACTCTCCCTCTCTTTCTCTATTGCTGATCGGTGGAGATCTTGTGTGTAAGCCATGTATGACCATTTGTATAGGTGAGAAATTAAATGGCTATCACCTCACTTAATTGCCCCTCATTTCACTCCCTTACTCCATCAGACCATAGCCATACCTCTCCCTATTCATCTTCACCTAATGGCCATATAATATACACATAAAGTACATGCCACCTTACCCATATTAATTCTCATGTCTCCCTCTCATCTATTCATGTATACATATATATATATATATATTATATTTAATTTACATATTACTCCACACTCACACACACGGCTGGTATATATATATGTATATATATATATATATATATATATTTTTACTTAATTTGTCATATTTAATTTATTATTAAATTATTTATTCAATTTATTACACTTTACCAATTAACCATCATATTTCATATTAATCATAATAAATACTTAATTTCTCATATTAATAAATTAATTTTATTAAATTAATTTATTATTGTTTTAAAAGCATAATATTTACTTCCATTTTTCATATCCTCGAAATGCGTGTCATATTACCCGACATTCTCGGGTCGGGGTATTACAGTAGTAAACAGTACAAATTATGTATTAAGCCCTCAGGGCAATGATATGTAATATTATAAAGTCTTTAAGTTTTTAGATATGCTCTGAATGTATGATGATACATGTATACCGAAATGTGAAGAGCGGCAGTACCGGACGGATGTGCAAATTTTGAAATAAGAAAAAAAAAAGAAAAAGTTTTTCACGCTTTCGCAACCACTTGAAACACATCTATTCGATACCGCTGCCTATGTGAGCCTTCACCCAAGGGTCCCCGAGCCTGAGGGTGGCGGTCGCGATCCGGTGATCCGTAGAGGGTGGGTTTCGGGTCGTGACAGACAACAATTTGGTAGATGATGGTGGATCAAATGGAAAATCCACGTATAACTGGACGAGTAGTGAAGTATCTGAAGAAGTGGATGGTGTAAAGTTCTCATAGGCTGAACCAGAATGCAAAGTAGACGAGAAAATTTGAAAAGTGGGATGTTACACATCGGTGGACGGTAAACTTATTGAAGCTGAGGTGTTAGGTAATGAACTTGATGATGTTGAAGGGTTGGGCGATGTAGTGGATTGCAGCACATGGGTGGGTGATGAACGCAATGAAGATGATGATGTGGGGTGTTGCACTTGGTTGAAAAGTGAGCTCAACAGGTCTGGGCGGTTGGGCGGTGAAGTTGGTGGTTGCACTTGGGTGTCAGGTGCTGTTGTAACTGAATCCATTGTGACGAAACACTGGAGAGGGGATATGTTGATGTTGGGAACGCATATTGTGGTAGTTCTAGTTAAAAAATAAGAAGTTTGTGAGGAAAGGCTTCAATACTTTTCTCTGATACTCATTAGGCATAAATAATCGCTGTATACAATTTTAGATCTTATAGTTTAGGACCGTAATAGACCAGTATATGGAAAACTATAACTACTACGATATAATCAAATAATTATAGGGACTCTAGTGATTTTAGTCTATCTGTACAGCAAGCAGTAGAGACAAATTAGGAGCTTGAATGACGGAGAACCAACTTGGAGATAATTGCTCCCAATCATCAACACTCCTCCTCAAGTTGGTGCGTAGATATCACTCAAACCAAGTTTGTCAAGACAACCATTAAATGCTTGGTTTGACAGTGCGTTGGTTAGTACATTAGCAAGCTGGTCTTGAGATCGAACATGAGGAACATGGGCCTCCAAACATTGTTTCAAAGTCAAGCCTGGAAAGCTGGATTTTTGTTCGAATTAGCAAAATTCAATGGGTCATAACTTGAGTTTCCGAAGTCCAAATCAGGTGACTCAAAAGCCTAAATTTATCTACACATCCAGGGCTACAACTTTCATTCAGATCCCAAATTAAGGTTCATCTGATAGAAAAAGGGACCTAAAGGTTGCGGTTGCTAGCTGTGCACGGGAGAGAGAAAGAAGCACGACTGCATGAGCAAGAAAAGAAAAAAAAAAGTCAAAACAACAAGGTGGGCCCAGAAGATGAATAGAAAAAGAGAAAAGTAAAGAAAAAGTCAAAAGGTCAAAAGTTGCTGAATAAAAAAAGAAAGGCAAGAGAAGAAGAGAGGCGCGGCTTGGGCTGGTGTGAGGCGCTGTTGTTGTGGGGCTGGGCAGAGGAACAAGAAGAAAAAAAACCTAGGCCCAGAAGCTTGCGCCTAGGGTGCTGAACAGGGGGGTTTTTAAAGAGAGGTCCGTGCGGCAGCGAAAGGAAGGGGGGAAAAAATACAAAACAGGAGGGCTGCGGCACAGAGAGCCAAGGGCGCTGTGTTCCAGGCGGCAGGTTGAACGAAAAGAGGAAAAACCAGCATGCTTTGTGTTTATTTTTCTATGAGATTTATGTTATCCATCATTCGTATGGGTAACTAAATTTTTAAGTAGGGTTAGGGATGAACTTGCACATTAGATGATATTTTTAATTTATTTTTGATTCATGTACGTGATTTTTATTTATTAAAATTCTTTGATTTTATCATTCTCAATTTATTGTTGGTATTTTTCTTCTTCGAATAATCATAGAGTTTACTCCGTTTATAGATTCAGTTAGGCTTTTTCTATTGAATGGATTAGTTCTTTGATTATGTTTGGATCAATTGATTATTTATATTGATTTAATTCTTTGCTGCAATATTACTTCCTGGGTATATTGTCGTTGTTGGGTTTTCTCAATGTAAATAACAATTCGCGTGATTTAAAAGTGATGAATGATTTTTCAAAAGGTTACATTTGGTTTAATTTTGGTTTATAATTCTATATCTTTCGACTGGGATTTTTGGAATTAAATTCTCAATTGAGTTATCAGTGAATTAAAAATAATTAAAATACCAGATATGTGTAAGGGATTCCCGACGTTCTATTGTTCGTTAATTTGAGTATTTTTTTTCTGTTAATCACTTTGTTTAATTTTAATTTACTTTTTAAATCACTTTTTATATTTTTATTTTCTTGTTAATCATTTAATATTTTCTTTAGTTTCAGAAATTCTTTCTGTTATTCTTTTAATTTTGTCTCCCTGTGGAATCGACACCCCAAAGCTACACTACAACTACTGGGTTATTCTTTGGGTGTAATCAAATTCTGGCGTCGTTACCGGAGAGACGGTAGAAGAATCAATAAATAGTTTTTCTTTTTAGCAGTTTGTAGAGGTGGTAACTTCGTTCCCTTCTTTTTACTTGCTGCATTATTATTTTATTTTATTTTGTTTTATTTTTATTTATTTATTTATTTTATTTTTCTTTTTAATTGTTATCGTGCATGCATAATAGGTATAGGGACGCATTAGGTCAATTTGCTTGTAGGCCTATGTTAGAGTCAGATATAGAGTCTAATTTTTTTATTTTTTCTAATTTTTTGTTTGATAATTCTGAAAATATGAGTGAACACGAGGATCAACCCACTAGAACCCTTCAAGATTACCTCCACCCTGCACGCACAGCCACACCAACATGTATCATGTTTCCACCCAATACTCATCAACTTGATGTTAAAACAAGGGTGATATAGTTACTCCCTACATTTCATGGTTTGGAAAATAAAAATCCGTATGTGCACATTAGGGAGTTTGAAAAGGTAGTTGCAGCTTTCCATAGTCAAAGTGCAACACAAGACATTGTGAGACTTAAGTTCTTTCCTTTCTTTTTGAAGGATAGAGCTAAGAGTTGGCTATACTCACTGAGACCACGGTCGATTGGATCGTGGAATGAGATGACTCAGGTTTTCTTCACTAAATACTTTCCCCAACATAAGACCAATGCTTTAAAAAGACAGATCTCTACCATTGCACAAAAAGACAGTGAGACTTTGCATCAGTCTTGGGAGAGATTTAAGGAATTGTTGAGTATGTGCCTTCACCATGGGTATGAGAGTTGTCGTCTAGTGAGTTACTTCTATGAGGGACTTACACCTGAGAGCGCCAATTTGTAGAGATGATGTGTAATGGTGAGTTTTTATAGAAAGATCCTGATGAGGCCATAGAGTATCTTAATGAGCTTGCTAAAAAAGCTCACACTTGGATAGGCCCTAGTGCTACTAAGGGCACAAATAGGTCACGACCTATAGGGAAACAAAATAGTGGGGGAATTTACCATCTCGGGGAGGAGGATAACTTGAAGGCTAAGGTGGAGATACTCACTAGGGAGTTAGAGGTGTTAAAGGCTAGGGACTTAAAGCCAACACACTTGGCTAATCATGCAGAGTCTTTTAGACCATGTTCGGTGTGTGGCGGGGTAGATCACCTCGCCCAAGAGTGTCCTACATTTGCTGAGATGAGAGGGATGTATGAGGACCAATGTAATACCTTAGGAATGTACAAGAAGCCTTTCACACCCTTCTCTAAGACTTACAATCCGGGGTGGTGCAATCACCCCAATTTTAGCTGGAAGTCTGAAAACCAACCACCTGCACCACCACCTGCACAGCCCCCTAGATCATATCATGCACCATATCATGCATCTTCATCTTCTAGAAATTCTTTAGAAGACACTTTGCATGCTTTTATTGAAGCACAGGGTAAGACTAATCAAAAGTTTGAATCTTTGATTACACAGGTTGTGGAAGAAAACAAGGAGATAAATAGCCAAGTGTCCAAATTGACAAGCTCTTTAAGTGTGAATGAGCAAGGCAAATTCCCTTCCTTAGCTCAGTCTACACCCCTTGGTCAACACATAGTGCAAGAGAATTTGAAGGAGGTGAACGCCATTATGATTCAAAGTGGTAAGTCATTATATATCCCAACTATGGAAAAATCGAGTGATGTAAAAAAGGATCAAGATGGTAGTATTGCCGAGCTACCCAAGGAACCAGAGGTGACAAAGAGCCTTGTTAAGGAATTTGACATCTCCATCAAAGATAAGAAATGAGTGGAGAACGCAGTGGCTAACCATCTCTTGAGGCTCACATTTGAGGACACTTCTGACCACCTACCAATCAAGGATGATTTTCTCAATGAGCATTTACTTTCTATTACTTCTCTACCATGGTTTGCTCATATTATGAATTATTTGGTTGTATGTGAGATACTAGTGGATTGGAGCGCTCAGGATAAGAGGAAGTTCATGACTGAGGTACGTAATTTCTATTAGGCTGACCCTTTTCTTTTCAAATACTGCCCTGACCAAATTTTAAGGCATTGCGTCCTTGATGAAGAGATTACTAGTGTTTTAGAATTTTGTCACTCCCAAGCTTGTGGGGGCCAATTTTTAATGAAGAAAACCGTTGCAAAAGTTCTGCAGTGTGGTTTTTATTGGCCTACCTTGTTTAAGAATGCTAACATCTATTGTCGCTCATGTGAACAGTGTCAAAAGTTAGGAGTTATGTCACGTCGTAATATGATGCCCTTAAACCCAATTTTAGTGATTGAAATTTTTGATTGTTGGCAGCTTGCAGGAATAATGATAATAAGACGGTGATTAAATTTCTCAAAGAGAATGTGTTGTCTCAGTTTGGTACACCACGTGCTATCATTAGTGACCGAAGCACACATTTTTGCAACCGTTCTTTTGAGGCTTTGATGAAAAAATATGGGGTGGTACATAAAATCTCTACTGCCTATCACCCCCAGACCAGTGGACAGGTAGAACTTGCAAACAGGGAAATTAAGCAAATTTTAGAAAAAAATGTCAACCCGGATTGTAAAGATTAGCCTTTGAGACTAGTTGATGCACTTTGGGCTTACCGTACAGCTTTCAAAACTCCCTTAGGCATGTCACCTTATAGGATTGTTTTTGGAAAGCCTTACCACTTACCTGTGGAGCTCGAGCATCGAGCCTATTGGGCCATCAAGCATTTCAATTTTGACATAGGAAAAGCAGGTAAGCTAAGAAAATTACAATTGACCGAGTTAGAGGAATTGAGAAATGATGCTTATGAGAACTCTAGAATCTATAAGGCTAAAATGAAAGTGTTTCATGATAAAAATATTTTGAGAAAAACGTTTAAGCCTAATGATCGAGTGTTCTTATATGATTCTAGACTCCATAAGCACCCAAGAAAACTCAGGTCTAGGTGGACAGACCCCTTTATAGTGAAGAATGTTTTTGAAAATGGGGTAGTCGAAATAGAGGATTCTAAGGATGGTCGGGTTTTTAAAGTAAATGGTCAGCGCCTTAAAGTTTTAATTGATAGGCAAGTTCCGGAAGTGGAAGACATTCCACTTATGGACCCGGTCTATCAACCTTAATCGCGCCATGCAGGTATGTTTTTTTTCTTTATTTTTATTTGTTTTATTTTGTTTTTGTTTTCTTTTATTTTCGTTCTTTTTCTTTTTGTTTGCTGCTGTTTTCTTTGTTTTTATTGGTAGGTTAATTTCATTTTGTTAGTTCTGGTTGCCCTCTTTGGTGCTTAGCGAGCTACCCACGTTGCCCATCAGGTGTATTTTCCCCTTTTCAATACCCTCCATTCAATTTTGATTATTAAACATTGAGGACAATGTTTCATTTAAGCTGGGGGTGGTGGTACAAATTCAACAGTGAACATACATGCTGGAACTCTGTGACACATGAAAATATTTTTTTTTTAAATTTGTATCACACATGTATCTTTTTCACATGAGTACTCATTCTCATTCATAGCCATTTTCGTGAATCTACCATAATCATTCTACTGAGGCATTCACAGAACTTTTGATGCACTTATCCAAACTTTGTGGTAAGATAGTGGTTTGACATATGTAGCTAGAGAACTCTTTTGCTTAAGTATTCATGTGAGTTTTGGAGAGAATTGTGAGCCTCTAAATGCAGGAAATTGTGATAAGCGTTCATTGATTTGTTAAATTGGGCACTTTTGTTGAGAATATCATTACATGGTTGGTGGTATGACGGCGGATATACTTGGAATATGATAAAGGTCAATTTAGGATTAACGTTTGAGCCTTTCAAGCTAGCCCTTCTCATCATAGACCTTTAGTAGCCAATTTTGAGCCAACAAACACATAGTTTTTTTTCATGTGCCCACATCATCCATACTGCTCTATATTGGAGTATAGCCTATACCCTGATTTTTCTACCCTTTTTTGTTTCCAAGTGTGTACTAGGTGTGGAATTTGCATTTCTTTCTTTCGTGTTAAATTGAAAGAAAGAATAAAAAGAAAAAGGAAAGAATACAAGTGCAAAGTGTTCAGTTGGGTGAGCATCAATTATCCCAAAAAAAAAAAAAATCATTCAAAAAAAATTAAAAAAAAAAAGAGAGAGAGAGAAGAGAAAGAAGAAGGAGAAATATTGTTTAGTGATCTGAAAAGTTGAAGAGTACATCAAGTGAGAAGTTTGGTTTGCTATGATTTTTAATGAAATTCTCTTAGTATGTACTTGGAAGTTTTTGAATCCTTTTATCCTTTTCTTCATATAGCCCCTAACCCGAGTCACATTACAACCCTTTTTATGTTGATCGTTCTGATCTTAAGTAAACCTGTGGAAAGAGTGGTGGAAGTCTCATTTGTTAGTGCGCCTATCATAAGATCAATGTTTGCTTGTTGCTTGTACATAATTGCCTAATTCTTCATTGAGCGTGAACACCCCTTGTCAACTCCATAGAGAGAGCCCTTACATGAAACACTTGTACACCCGTGAGATATGGAGTTCAACCTTTTGCTTGAGATGTTCTTGATATTGCAAGTGTCATGGTTTGTGGTTAGATGGATATGGTTTGGATCACACACACACTCTACGAATTGCTATAAGTGGATTGATTGTTATAGGGTTATTGAATTCCTGAAATTGCTTTGATATGTGAATCTAAAAAGTGTGATTAGATGCCTTCTATGTGTGATCTTTTTGGGTCTCTTTTTCCATTTTTGCATGGAAATTGCTAGGGACTAGCAATGAGCAAGTTGGGGGGGTGTGATGAGTGCGCAAAAGTGCACTCTAAATACCTTATTATTAGATTAAAATGATAAATGTGTCCCTATTATTAGAGCATAATATTTGATATACCACAAACAGACACACCAATCACCTTGAGACACGTGTGCTTACAGAGCTGATAATCTCGATCATACAGAGCAGCCACAACCTTCGGGGCATTCTCATATATATATCCTACAGAGCCGATAAACTCGGTCATACAGAGCAGGCAGAGCCTCCAGGGCATTCTCATGCACATATCCTCCAGACCTTATGCTCTGGGCAATATTCACTCAGCATTTCATATGGTTCCGACCTTATGGTTTCCTTAACAATTGCCAAGCAGGGAATAAGGAAACAGTCTTCAACACGGAAATAGTCTTCAACAAGGAAGCTACTATCTATGATTATAATCTCTATCTACGACACAATACTCCACAAGGTAACTGCAATCTCCGATGATCAAATCCCTATATTCATGGCATCAAATCCTAATCAACTTAGGAAGGCCACGATTTATTAGTTAAACCCTAAAAGTACGCTTTATTTTTATGCTTATTCTTTGGCTTTCAATACAGTCTTTTAAATTCCGTTTACTTACTTAAGCATCGGAGCGGCTGCTGCCGGAGCCAATCCGGTGGTCCTCTAATCTCTTTTCTGAGTGTTCTACAGGTCACGGAGCCTACACTTATTGCGAGTCGAAAAGTGCAACATCAGTTTGGCGCCGTCTGTGGGAAACGACTAATCTCCAAGTGCTCAATTCACAAACTCATCTTTTTCCTCACCAAAAAACCATGGCCCCGAATCTCCAACTGTGACAAAATACTCAGAATCTGCAAAGCTCTCAACGTCGGCCTCCTGCTCCCCGAGCAAGGGGGCCAGCGGTTGATCCCATGCGACAAGAGATCGAATCGATCAAACGACACAATGAACTGGTACAGGAACAGTTGCTTGCCATAACCAGAACACTGGCGACACTCACACAGAATCAAGGGACGAGTCCTCCTAACCCGTCAGTCAACATTGCTGCGGGAACACAACCCCCTATTACCACTGAGAATGAAGAGCCCCATGAGCAGGCTCCAAATAACCAACCTGGGCACCCCCAGGGTGTTGCCCGCGTTGTCAAAGATCCGTAGCCGTCAGCAGCTCCAAGCTGGAGAACATCAGCCTTCGTGCCTGACGTCCATTACCGGAGCACTACTCGAGCCCTAACTCCAAGGGCTTCGGGAGCGCATCCGGCACTACAGGGGCCTCATCCCCATGCAGCACCAATCCCTCCGGTTCGGAACCCTCTTCCGTCCAAGGGACGTACTCAGCCCGACTACCCTGAAGCCGAGGCTATGAGGCAAGGTTCACAAGATGTCAGATTCAGAGACCCACGGAGGGTAAAAGAAATTGCCGAATCTATGGACCGAACAATTGCTTTGAGAGGTGCCCAGAACCCTCTAGAGCAAGACGAGTTGGCCAGGCTGCTCGGAAGACTGGCCACCCCATTCACTCACGCCATCATGTCAGAAGAAAGGCCCAGAAAGTTCATGGTGCCCAAGTTCACCCTGTACGATAGGTCTAGAGACCCAGGAAATCATCTCTCGCACTACCAACATACGATAGCCCTCCACGGGGCCTCTGATGCTTTTATGTGCCAGACTTTCATTACCAACTTGAAGGGAACCGCTCTGAAATGGTTCCACCACCTCCCTCCGAACTCAATTACCAGCTTCTATGAGCTCGGTAGGCAATTCTTGGACAAGTTTATGACCAGCAGAAGGCTTAGAAGGGGACCAAAATTCCTGTTAAATGTCAAGCAGACTAAGGAGGAGTCCCTCAGAGCCTACATTGCGCGCTTCAACGCCGAACTCACGGAGATCACCGACTACAACCCAAGATTCCTTGTAGCTGTCTTAACTGCTGGACTTGCTAACGGTGGCTTCAGAGACTCCTTAACAAAGAGCCCTCCAGCCGACATGGCGGCATTAATGGATCGGGCCAGGAAGTATATCAACCTGGAAGAAGCCAACCGCACATCCCAGAAGGGCAAAGATTAGACCCAGAGGGATAATCCGAAGAGGGAGGATCACAAGAAGGAGGACCACAGAAAATACTCCAGCAAGAAGAGGGCCAGGAGTCCAGAAAAGAGAACAGCACCCAGAGCTGTGTACAATTCCAGACCAAGGGAGTTCACTAACTTTACCCCTTTGAACACTACACCGAACCAGGTACTCCGGCAGATTCGAGATCGGGAGAACCTGAGATGGCTGGAACCAATCAAAGGAGATCCCAGCCTTCGGGACCAAAGTAAGTATTGTAATTTCCATAAAGATCATAGACATACGACTAACTCATGCAGGACCCTCCGGTATGAGATAGAGCAACTCATAAAGAAAGGACGTCTTCGGGAGTTCGTCAAGCAGGATGGAAGACAGAACCCCCAAGAAGACAAGCCTCAACAACGGCCAGACCAGAGGCCCGAGCAAAGGCAGGAGCAGAGGGAAAGACGAAATGAGCCTCAGAGGTGGAACAACCATGTCATCTACGTCCTCCATGCTGACTCCCCTATTACAGGAATGTCCAACAGGGCAAGAAAGAGATACGCTCGGGAGGCCAGGGCTGCCCCGAACGTATTACAGATCTCTAACGTAGAAAAAAGGCTCAAGCCAGCACCAGAGATCCAATTCACTGAACAAGATCTAGCAGGGGTACATTGCCCTCATAGTGATGCCCTTGTCATCACTCTCAAAATCGCCAATTTTGAGATTAGGAGAGTCCTGGTCAATACTAGCAGCTCCGTCAATATACTGTTCCATGAGCCACTCAAACAGATGGGAATGGACCACGACAACATCAAGCCTACTACTATCGTGATGGCAGCTTTTGATGGCAATCTCAACACCCCATTGGGAAGAATCGACCTTCCTACTACTGTAGGAGAGGGAGAAGGGCAGAAGACCACCATCTCAGAGTACATGGTGTTGAATATCAAATCTCCCTACAACGTCATAATTGGGAGACCATGGTTGCACCAGATAGGGATGGTTACCTCGACCCTCCATCAATGTCTAAAGTACGTTCACAATCAGAACATTTACTCTGTTAGAGGATGCCAACCAACTTCTCGAGAGTGTCATGCCATTGCACTCAAGGAGAAGGCCACCAAATAGCAATTACAGTACACTCAGGACTGTACAAATCCAGTTCTCACCCACACTCCCGAGGTGGAAGGTTGCCCATCCAGCATTAAAGAACCCCTGAGCCCAAGGGGATGAGACAGCCGAGCCAAACCCGTTGGCGAGCCCATCAAAGTGTTGGTCAGTTCAGAAAATCAGAGGGGCGTTATTTGTACATCGGCCCAAATCTGACACACACCGAGCAGGAGAAGATAATCAGGTTTCTGAAAGACAATCTCTTTATATTTGCTTGGGAGACCAAAGATATGAAGGGTATAGATCCCAATCTGATAACTCACAAGCTAATGGTAGATCCAGATCACCCACCAGTCAGACAGAAGAGGAGGTCGATTGCTCCAGAATGGCATCGGATCATAAATAAGGAAGTCCAGAGGCTTCTTGAAGCCAGGATGATACGAGAAGTGTTCTACCCCGAGTGGCTAGCCAACACCGTCCTGGTCAAAAAGAAGAATGGCAAATGGAGGGTCTGCGTTGATTATACAAACCTCAATAAGGCGTGCCCCAAAGACAACTTTCCACTGCCAAGGATAGATCAACTGGTTGATGCCACCGCGGGGCACGAGCTCATGAGTTTTATGGATGCCTATTCTGGGTATAACCAAATTCAGATATACCCTCTGGACCAGGAGAAAACAGCCTTAATAACTGAACGAGGTCTCTACTGTTACAGAGTAATGCCTTTTGGTTTGAAGAACGTTAGAGCCACATACCAGCGGTTGGTGAACAAGATGTTCAGCTCACTGCTCGACAATACCATGGAGGTATACATTGATGATATGCTGGTCAAAAGTCTGCAGAAAGGTAGCCACCTCCAGCACTTAGCCCAGACCTTTGATGTCCTAAGACAGCACAAGATGAAGCTCAACCCCTCGAAATGTACCTTCGGGGTGACGAAGGGAAAATTCTTGGGATACATTGTCTCTTAGAGGGGTATCGAAGGAGACCCCACTCAGATCCAATCTCTGATTGGATTGAAGTCACCAAAAACCAGAAAGGACATTCAGGCACTGAATGGCAGAATCGCGGCACTAAGCAGATTTATCTCCAAATCCACTGATCGCTGCCTACCTTTCTTCAAAGCTCTGAAGGGCAACAAAGCTTTACAGTGGACGGAAGAATGCGAGAAAGCTTTTCAAGAACTAAAGGAGTATCTAGCCTCTCCAGAACTTCTGTCAAAACCAATACAAGGAGAAAAGCTACTCTTGTACCTTGCAGTCTTTGAAAACGCGGTCAGCTCCGCATTAGTCAGACAGGATAGAGGAGTACAGAGGCCCATATTCTACGTCAGTAGGGCACTACTTGATACAGAAAAAAGATATCCAGAAGTGGAAAAGCTAGCCTTCGCCTTGGCCATATCAGCTCGGAAGCTCCGACCTTATTTCCAAGCCCATCCAATTGAAATCCCAACTGCCTATCCTCTGAAGTCAATATTAAGGAAACCTGAGGTATCGAGAAGATTAGTGAAGTGGTCTGTGGAGCTAGGGGAATTCGACATATCATATGTGCCTCGAAATTCCATCAAAGTACAGGCCTTGGCTGATTTTGTTGCCGAGTTCACCCCAGCACTTCAAGACAAGGCACAACTCATCAAAACTTCAGGAACCTGGCTGCTCTACACCGATCGATCGTCAACCAATCAAGGCTCAGGAGTAGGCCTGGTACTACAGTCCCCTGATGGGCTCACTTCAGAAAAATTAGTCAGCTTGGGATTCAAAGCTTCCAACAATGAAGCAGAATATGAAGCCCTAATCTTAGGCATCAAGTTGGCCTTGGAATGTGAGGTTTAGAACCTCAAAGTCTTCTCAGAATCTCAGCTGGTGGTAAGCTAAGTCCTGGGAGAATTCTCCATTAAAGATGATAAGATGCTTCGGTACTCCGAACTGGTGAACCACTTGAAGCATTCCTTCCAGACATTCACTATCCAGAAAATTGAAAGAAGCCAAAACTGTAGAGCAGATGCTTTGGCTAACATGGCGTCCCGCCTAAAGTCTGAAGCAAACTCCACAGTAAAAATTTCCTATCAGCCAGGACCTAACATAGAGGAAGCCCAAGTTGCTCAAATTGCTGAACAGCCCCAGAACTGGATGACTCCAATCCTCCAGTACCTACAATCTGGGATCCTCCCAGAAGACAAAAACAAAGCCAGGAGAATCCGAATCAGAGCGGCGCGGTACCTAATCCTGAACAACAAGCTTTACAGAAGGTCGTATTCTCAACCTCTGTTAAAATGCTTAGCTCCAGAAGAATCACAATATGTCTTGGCTGAAATACACGAGAGAATTTGCAGGAATCATAATGGGGGCAGAACAATAGCTCACCGAGCTCTGTCTCAGGGCTATTATTGGCCTAGCATGCTAAAGCAGGCTAAGGAGTATGTTCAGAAGTGCGACAAATGCCAAAGATTTGCATCATATCAACATCAGCCTCATCACGAGCTCATCCCGATTCCTAGTCCTTGGCCCTTTGCTCAGTGGGGGATGGACATCGTGGGTCCATTACCAAAGGCCCCACCGAACAGAAAGTATCTCTTGGTAGTCATTGACTACTTCTCTAAGTGGGCCGAAGCTGAACCTCTAACACATATCATAGAAAAGGAAGTTGAGAGCTTCACCTGGAAGAATATTGTTTGCAGGTTCGGTACATCACGTGTGATTATCTCAGATAATGGGACACAGTTCACTGGTAAAGGCTTCAAGAAATTCTGTGAAAATCTCAACATTAGGCAACACTTTGCCTCTCCAGGCCATCCACAAGCAAATGGGCAAATAGAAGTCACCAACCGACCGATCCTTGATGGATTAAAGAAAAGGTTGGAACAGGCCAAAGGAAAGTGGGCAAAGGAACTCCCTAGAGTTCTTTGGGCCTACAGAACAACTAGAAGAACTCCCACCTCTAAAACTCCCTTCTCATTGGCCTATGGTACAGAGGTAGTAATTCCGGTTGAGATCGGTATGCCAACCTTGAGGACTGAAGCCTTTGAGCAGGAATCCAATGATCAGTAGCTGATGGAAAATTTGGATTTTCTTGAAGAAAGAAGGGATCAAGCCAGCATCAGGATGGAAGCCTATCAGCAGAGAATGGTCGACAAATCCAAGTTAGGACTCAAGACAGTCAGCTTTCAAGTTCGGAGACTTTGTCTTAAGAAGAGTCTTTCAAAACACCAAGGATCCCACTATGGGAAAGTTGTCACCAAACTGGGAAGGCCCCTACAAAGTAACGAACGTTGTTAGGCCTACCAGCTACTGGCTAAAGGACATGACTGGGAAGCCTATTCCTAGGCCGTGGAATGTGGTACATTTACAGAAGTATTATCAATAGAGATGTTTTTTCTAATACCTCCATAGAATGTTCATCTTTTAATGCACAGGCCTCTAGAGCCTGGTCCATAATGTACAAGTCTTAGTACTTGGTCCATATATAATGCACAGGCCTCCAAAGCCTGGTCCATAATGTACAAGTCTCAGTACTTGGTCCATATATAATGCACAAGCCTCTAGAGCCTGGTCCATAATGTACAAGTCTCAGTACTTGGTCCATATATAATGCATAGGCCTCCAGAGCCTGGTCCATAATGTACAAGTCTCAGTACTTGGTCCATATATAATGCACAGGCCTCTAGAGCCTAGTCCATAATGTACAAGTCTCAGTACTTGGTCCATCTATAATGCACAGGCCTTCAAAGCCTGGTCCATAATGTACAAGTCTTAGTAGTTGGTCCATCTATAATGCACAGGCCTCTAGAGCCTAGTCCATAATGTACAAGTCTTAATACTTGGTCTATCTATAATGCACAGGCCTCCAGAGCCTGGTCCATAATATACAAGTCTCAATACTTGGTCCATATATGATGCACAGGCCTCTAGAGCTTGGTCCATAATGTACAAGTCTTAGTACTTGGTCCATCTATAATGCACAGGCCTCCAGAGCCTGGTCCATCTATAATGTACAAGTCTTAGGACTTGGTTCATCTTTTATTGCACAGGCCTCTAGAGCCTGGTCCATCTATAATGCACAGGCCTTTCGAGCCTGGTCCATCTTCAGCACACAGATTCTATGATACAGTCCATCCAAAGACAGAAGTTCTGAATATCTTCAAACTGAAGTTTCCTAGATCAGAATACCTCAGAGCGAATAGTTAGTTTATTTTGGCTTACATACCAACAAGCAACAAAGTACTACGATACCGAGCAGGTTTGAAGTACTTCGATTCAAGACTTCTACAAAGTTTCTTCGATCTATTCTTAAAACAGTCAGTCATCAGAAGTGCACGGAAAGGTGTTTAAACTCTAGAAAAGCACATTCAAACAGAAGAGAACATCAGATTTGAGAAGAAACAACTCAATTTTATTGATGATTCAGAAAATTTACATCAGTACAAGAAAACTGGAAATAGAACAAGTACACAAAAGCTACAACAAAGGCATCACTACGCTTTCACAACATCATGACTTTCTTCCTCAAATGAGAAAGGGGCCCAGGATGTGATATCCCGACCCGGGATACGACACGTTTACCGAACTCAATCGACTAAATAGTGTAATGTGAACTATGTGAGCTCTATATCATAGTATTTCATAGAACCGAGCGATTAAGGGATGTGAATAAATTGTTTAGAATAGCCAGTGTCGGGCAATACCCGAGCACCTCAAGGTCCAGCATCGTGATGCGTGCACGCACGCATCTCCATGCACGACTATATTTCACATACACGTAGTACATCAAAAATCAGTGTATGCATGCACTGTTATAAATGGATATATATGCACGTATATGGATATACTCTCACGTATAGGATATGTATTTTATATGTGTAGAAATAAATACATATAGTATAATGTATATTATGTATATATATATATATATATATGTATATGTATACATAATACATGTATAAATATAAAGGGAAATATCAAAGAAAAGACAAAGGAAAAGGAGGGGGGCTGCACATGCATAGTGACATATGTATACATCACTGTGTGTGTGTGTATTGTGCGGCTGAGAGGAAAGCACCAAGGCCACCGACCTTGGTGCAAGTGGATCGTGTGTATATATATATATATGATGCATGTTGGTACGTGGGTGATGGAGGATCAAAGGGCGGTTCACGGCAGTCAAGAATGACTGCAGGGAAGAGAGAGAGAGAGAGAGAGGGAGAGATAAGCTAGAGAGAGAAAGAGGCGGTTGGTTTTCTTTATATGTATACGGGTTTGTGAGATGAAGAGAAGTTTAGAAACTGAGATAGAAAAAGACGAGGGAGAAACATTTCGGGAGGAACTGAGCCAAGAAAGAAGGAGAAGAGGAGGAGACCCGAGAGAAATACAGAAAATATAGGTGAGTCATTCACCCACTATTTTTATGATTTAAAGCATGATAGTTTGGTTTAAAGCTAGGGTCTTGATAAGCATGAGCTAAGCTTTTAAATGCAAAAAGAATGATAGAAAAAGGTGCTGAAATGAATGAGAAATTCAGAGTTGCAGGTTTGTAGAGAATAATCGGAACCTTAACATTTCATGTATTAAACTTTATTTAAATGACCCAAGTATGACCGTATGAAGTGCAGAAACACTTTAGAATCAAAATAGAGTTAAAACCGAGAAGAAACAGTCACAAAATTTAAAAAGAATAGTTGGCCGGAACTGTAAATCCTTCTATTCGAAGGGCTATGGTAGTTTAAATCAAACAATAAATTTAGATATGAAGTCCCCGTGGAATTAGGAAGAAATTGGCATTGAAAATGGGGTAAGAAACTGATCGGGAATGTTTACTGTCACCGGAAAAGGCAACGGAAACCTACCGGTGCTTCACCGAAAAAACGAGGAAGACAACAGTTGTCTCGGGTCAAGACGGAACCGGGTTTGGGTTCGGATCGGGTCAGGATCCGACTACAAATAAAAGGGGCAAGCTATACTGTGTCATTTTATGTTAGATTTTAAATGAGATGGGTGTGTTTGGTAACAGGGATAATAAATTGGAATTGGGCTAAGGATTATCTAATCCATGGATGGGATAGGAAATTGGGTTATTGAACTCTGGTTCTTAGAAAATAGTGAACCGGTTGGTTCAATAGGAAATTGGGCTAGTTTAGGGTTTTGACTGATGAACCCAGTGGTTCAGACCGCAGCTTTGGAAAATTATAAACCGACCCCAAATGTTTTGGGAAATGTCACAGTGGCCCAAACAGAAAAATTAATAAAATATTAATTTTTACAGTAATGCCCCTATTTCAAATATAGGTCAAACGAAGTCCAAACGATGCAAATGAATAGTCAATTTTTATTATCTCGGACATTCTAAGATCAATGGTGAGGTCTGTTTCATGAGATGGGGTCCCAAAAAATAGAAATAACAGTAAAAGTGCAAAATAACTATTTTGCCCTTTTAAGTACAAATGTCCAAATAAAATTCCGCGAAAGCCTAAACCGACTTTCTTCGGCGTTCCGGACTCAATGGTAAGGTCTAAATTAGTATTAGAAATACTTATGATAGCAAGGCATAAAATTTGTTGAATAGCATTTATTCTGAAACGTATTACTGATATATAGGGAACTCGAAAGGCAAGGGCACACTCACGGATTTCTAATATAGAATCACGATAGAGGTAAGTAAATTCACCTTCTCTTCCATATGGTGTTTCCAAGCCAAGTTTATTCTCTTTACTGCCAAGCTTGTACTCTTGAAAGTACCTCACGTTATTGCTATCCACAATGCGATATTGTTCTATCTTGTGGACATTAATTGACTGCTATGTCATTGTTATCATGTTGAACCATGCCTTGAAAGGCCTACTGCTATGTCTTTATTGAATATATGATATTCCATTTTATACTTCTATGGAATTATGAATAATCATGATATGTTATGAATACAGGATTTGTGCTCAGTCACAACATCCATCTGATGCTTTCTGATTAACTGTAGACCTAAGGGTCAAGTACATGATGGACAAGTGGCAGGAATGAATTCCTCGAAGGCTTTCCATCGGCAATTGACTGGCATGATCATTGGCATTTTCATTGCATTTCCATTGGCATTTCATTTACATTTGCATTGGCATTCTACCTGAGAACAGAATAAATGGATCTCTTAAAAATTGATATGATTACGTTATTGAATGACACTATTCCTTATGACTTATCTTAAACTGAGAGGACACTCTTCATTGAATTGATTGTGATCGGTTTATTTGTGGCAGTATATTCTTGTTGTATTATATTGTCATTGAGAGATTCAAGTTGATGTTATTTCCATTACTCCTAATTGAACATTGTGACTTATTATTCATTGGCCTTCACGGCAACTGTTCTCATTGGCTATCACAGCATCTCTTTTCTTATGATTGGCTATCATAATCTTATTCATGGATTCATATTTCATCGATACCAGTGTCGGAGATCTGTTTTTACTTGCTGAGCTCTCGTAGCTCATTCCACCCTACTTACCCCCATTTCAGGTAATGAAGCTGCAAGACCCCAGTAGGAGTCTGAGAGCGTAGGAGGACATTTTGAGGAACAGTATCAGTCTATGTTTTAGTTCTCCCATGTATTCACCACCCACGGGTGCTGGTTACGATTGGTTCTTATTTTTGTTATTGTAGAACCATATCATGTATTGAATAGACTTCCGCTAACATTGTGTACTGAAAGACTTCCACTGATTTACTGTTACTGAAAAGACTTCCGCTGATCACTGTCATTGCTAAGACTTCCGCTGTTATTGTTTTAAGATTTTAGTACTTTGCATATTAGTACTATGATACAGGAATGGAAAAAGTAGGGACGAATTTCGGGTCAACCCTGCGACACGAGATCCGCATAGGGTGGGTTTCGGGTCGTGACACAAGATCCAAACTTCCATTACCACCGCCACCGGCTCCATTTGAAAGGAAGGAACCCTGAACCCCAATCTGCAGCAAGAAGCACCCAGGCCATTTCATCATCACTGTCACTTATCTCAATACCAACGGATGATGAGGGCTCTGGGTCTCAGGGGACCTCTATTCATCTCCCTCAAAGCAGGCGTGGTACCCCAGCCGATTTGAACAAGGGTCTCTGCCAAGACACAAAGGGAAAGAGGCATCCCACCTTCATCTTCATCACTAATGCTCCAAGCCTCGGTTGAATCAAGGAGGGTCCACCTCCCATCAGAGAAATCTCGACCGGATGCTAAGATGGACAAGAAGTTCTTTGCCTCCTCTAATCCTTCCTTGGAGACTGAATCAAAGGGAAGGTTAACTCTCGGCCACAGTTTAATCATTCCCAACTCGGACTGAAAATCGTCAATCATCTCCGGGCAAACGGTAAGCCTCTAAAAGGCATTCAAACTCTCTCCTATAGAGAAACAGTGTGGGAACACAAGTAAAAAGATAAGGCGCAACCATACGCTCCTCTTTCATATATATAGACCCTCAAAGCCCAAAAGTCACCCAGATGAACCGTCACAACGGTTAAATAAAGGGTTGGCCTCGAAAACCCAAAAGACAGCTGTATAAATGGATGACGAATAGAATCGTCCTTTCGGATACTTAGGCGACAAGATACAAAGCTTCCCCAAGCATACCGAACTGATCAAAGCAAACGAAGTCCGATCCATCTTTATAAAAAGGCCTTCGGTCCAACATACAGACCTCTCAGTCTTGACCATTCCGTTGATCCCTGATGGACCACGTGTACGGCAAAAGACCATCAGTTCAGTTGTATCTCAGTCCTGGTCTGAACGACTTAAGAGGCAGAAGTTTCAATCATCAGAGTGACAGACACGAAACATGGATTTTTCTACAAAAAACTTGGGTTCAGAACAAATTGCCTCAGAATTCTTCAAGATTTACTCTCAGTATATGTGACACAAGATCAATGTCAGATCCCTACATATCAAATTGAAATTGCTTTCCTCTCTTATCCAAAGAAGAAGAAGCAATCAGAACTAGCCTACAGACATCGTCTTATTGCGAATACAGCTCCGAAGACAGCTGCCAACCATTGAAAGCTGATCTGGAGGGATCCAGAACAACCTCACTTGCAGCAGTTTCTCACATCAACCACAAATTCAAAGGAAATACTACATGGGTCAACCAAACACAAGAGAAACAAGATGAAGACATTGGAGGAAGGAAAAACTGTTTCATTCAAAGAGTCTGTTACACTGAAGTTCAAAAAAAAAAAAAAACAACAAAAACCTAAACTAAGCATATTTTCTAAGCCTGATCAGCAGAGGCAGGCTCAACGGCTGGGGAAAGGTCGACAGGAGCAGCATCAACCGTCTCACTTGGGATGACAACTTCAGTGGGATCGGCAGGAAGAACGTCGACCACCTCGTTCGGAACTGCAACCTCGGGAGGGGTAACCCTTGGAGGCACAATCGAGGATATGTCGAAATCGGGAAATTTGGCAAGGAACCTATTTCGGAAGTTGTTAAAGCCGAACATGATCAGGGTGTTGGCCATTCCTTCCAGTTCTATCTTTATCTCCATCTCGTTATCCACCTTGGCCTGCTCCACTGCATCCTCAAGCTTTTGGTTATATTCATACCGCATGCTGTCCAACTCCCTCTGCAGCCTCTTTGCCCGCTGAATAACAAGATCCTTCTCTGACTCCATGACGATCAGAGAATTCTGCGACTCCTTCAACTTCTCTGTAGAGTCGTGAGCCTCCGACTGAGCAGTACCAAGCCGAAGCCTGAGATCGTCCAACTCGGCCTTAAGTTGATCAACCTCCTCCGAAGGAGGAGAGACCTCCGTCAGAGCGGAAAGGGTGTGCAGAGCCTGCAGTGTACAAAGCACACAGTTCGGTGCCAGCCAAAACTCTTGGAAAAAAGGAAAAGAGATAAAGACCCGAAGAACTTACCTTGACCTAAAGAGAAGCCAGGTCAACAAGAAGCTTCTCCAGCTTCTGGGGCCTAATTTTGGTTGAGCCCTTGGCCCAAAAGTCCCTCAGAATCTTTTTGGCCCCCTGATTGACAGCATCAGGGGCCACCGAGGATGACGCCCCCTTGCCCGCTTGCTTGGACGGGGCTGGGGGGACCATTGAAATAGGGGTAGGTGCCTCTCTCTCCCCCTCAGTAGGGTCAGGAGAGATCGAAAGTATCCTCCGCCTTTTCGTCTAGATGGGAGGGTCTATTGGGGAAGAAGCCTCCCCCACTGCCACAGATGAAGATGGCTCGGTCTCCCACCGTGCCATCATATCCTTTGCAAGCTCCTCAACACTTCCTCTAGCAGTCATCAATTTATCAAGGTTAACAATGGAGGAATGGTCTCGGTTGCTGGGCTATAAAAGCTTCTTGTACTGCTCTTGAAGCACGGGAGAGAGGCTCGGTCTTCTCCACACACTCTTATACACAAAGGATACAGATATTAATCAGCATGGCAATTGGTCTACAAAATGAAATCAAAGCAGCCACAGGAAAATTGGGCCTCACCCTTTCGCCTAGTGGTTCGAGGGAATGTTGAGAATTGGCCTTGAAAGTCCTTGAATTCCCATCCTCCTTTTATGAAGAAATACCACTTCTTCCAGGTCTTGTTGGAAGAGGGCACGGAAGTAAGGGGTCTGAACCCACTATCAAAAGACATATAATAAAGACTTTCTACCTTCTTGAGTTTTAGATCCATATTACTATGGATCAGGTCAAGGGACACATTGACATCATTCATATGCCCCAACACAATGAAACTCAATAGATGTCTCCAACTGTTAAGGTTCAGGTCTGCGGGGCAAAGGTTGAACCAGCAGAAGAATTGTTTTATAAGTTCAGGAAGGGGGAGTGTCAGTCCCATTTCAAACCAAGCCAAGTAGGCGCAGATTTCCCCTCTCTAACATCGCGTGGGCGATCCAGAGAGTCCGGGACCCTGAAAGTAACGTTTGAGGGAAGATTGAATTTCTCGCACAACTCCATCAACATTTTCTCAGTGATTGCACTCTCACCCTCCTCTCTATGACCGGATCGACTAGAGGTCTCACCAGCCCTATTTGGGGACTCATCAAATGCATCAACGATCCTAACCCCCGGACTAGAGGGGGGCTCTACCAGTCTATTCTCATCATCATTTACAAAAGGAAGATTCACTAATTGTAGTTGACGAACGGTCTTAGAAGGACTGCCCGAACCAAAGGGTAACTCAGGGCCAGACATGGCTGACAAAAGAAAGCAACGAAGCAAATGAAAGGGAATGTAAAAGGGGCTAAAATCAAACCTGAAATCAAGAATGACTATGAACATCGGATATCCTTCAACCTTTAAAATATGTCAAATGGCAGTGGCAGTCTCTGGTACTGTAGAAGCAAGTGCAGAAGAAAGGCATAAAAGTCATTTCCCTCTCTTTATATACACATTCAAAATATGAGCCTCCCAAGATGAGTCGACGCAACGGTTGAAAATAATGATGGCTTCTCAAGTATCGGCTGCGCAATAAATGACCCATTAAACCGACGTCTCGAGAAATGGAGAAACAAAACATGTGACTCTTCACAAAGCCCATAACCCTAGTTAAGCCCTAGCTTTTAACTAGGGCTCGGGGGGGGGAGTAGCTGATATACCACAAACAGACGCACCAATCACCTTAAGACATGTGTGCTTACAGAGCTGATAATCTCGATCATACAGAGCAGCCACAGCCTTCGGGGCATTCTCATATATATATCCTACAGAGCCGATAAACTCGGTCATACAGAGCAGGCGGAGCCTCTAGGGCATTCTCATGCACATATCCTCCAGACCTTATGCTCTGGGCAATATTCACTTAGAATTTCATATGGTTCCGACCTTATGGTTTCTTTAACAACTGCCAAGCAGGGAATAAGGAAACAGTCTTCAACACGAAAACAGTCTTCAACAAGGAAGCTACTATCTATGATTATAATCTCTATCTACGACACAATACTCCACAAGGTAACTACAATCTCCGATGATCAAATCCCTATACTCATAGCATCGAATCCTAATCAACTTAGGAAGGCCACGATTTATAAATTAAACCCTAAAGGTACGCTTTATTTTTATGCTCATTCTTTGGCTTTCAATACAGTCTTTTAAATTCCGTTTACTTACTTAAGCATCGGAGCGGCTACCGCCGGAGCCAATCCGGTGGTCCTCTAATCTCTTTTCTGAGTGTTCTACAGGTCACGGAGCCCACACTTATTGCAAGTCAAAAAATGCAGCATCAATATTTAATATTCTTAATTTCTTTATATTTAGTTTTTTGACATATTTTCTGTTTAAGTGAGCTGATTAATATAATTATTGAATTAGGGAAGCATTGAAGGTAAAAGAAGAGATATGGAGTACATTGTGCAATTTTCAGCTTTTAGGCAAATTCGATCTATGGAGCTTCAACTGAGGTTTGGATGGCGTTAGAGTTTTAGAATAAGAAAGTGGTCTTCATGAATTTTTTAGAGGACGTCTTAAGATTTTTAGAAAGGTCTGGGTTGCAAAAATCCAAGTTCGTTTGGGCCTCCAAACATTGTTTCAAAGTCAAGCCTAGAAAGCTAGACTCCTGTCCGAATTAGCAAACTTCAATGGGTCGTAACTTGATTTTTTGAAATCCAAATCAGGTGATTCAAAATCCTAAATTTATCTACACATCCAAGGCTACAACTTTCATTAGGAGCCCAAATTAAGATTCAGCATTTATCTGATAGAAAAATGGACGTAAAGGTTGCGGCTGCTGGCTGTGCACAGGAGAGAGAAAGAAGCACGGCTGCATGAGCAAGAAAAGAAAAAAAAAAAGAAAAGAAGAAAAGTCAAAGCAACAAGGTGGGCCTAGGAGATGAATAGAAAAAGAGAAAAGTAACAAAAATTCAAAAGGTAAAAAATTGTTCAATAAAAAAAGAAAGGTAAGAGAAGAAGAGAGGCGCGGCTTGGGCTGGCGTGAGGCGCTGTTGCTGTAGGGCCAGGCAGAGGAACAAGAGGAAAAAAAACCCAGGCCAAAAGCTTGTGCCTAGGGCACTGAACAAGGGGGTTTTTAAAAAGAGGTCCGTGCGGCAATGAAAGGAAGGGGGCAAAAAATACAAAACAGGAGGGCTGCGGCGCAGAGAGCCAAGGGCGCTGTGTTCCAGGCGGCAGGTTGAACAAAAAAAGGAAAAGCCAGCACGCTTCGTGTTTATTTTTCTATGAGATTTATATTATCTGTCATTCATACGGATAACTAAATTTTTAAGTAGGGTTAGGGATGAACTTGCACATTAGATGATATTTTTAATTTATTTTTGATTCATGTACGTGATTTTTATTTATTAAAATTCTTTGGTTTTATCATTCTCAATTTATTGTTGGTATTTTTCTTCTCCAAATAATCATAGAGTTTACTCCGTTTATAGATTCAGTCAGGCTTTTTCTATTGAATGGATTAGTTCTTTGATTATGTTTGAATCAATTGATTATTTATATTGATTTAATTCTTTGCTACAATATTGCTCCCTGGGTATATTGTTGTCGTTGGGTTTTCTCAATGTGAACAACAATTCGCGTGATTTAAAAGTGATGAATGATTTTTCAAAAGGTTACATTTGGTTTAATTTTGGTTTATAATTCTATATCTTCCGATTGGGATTTTTGGAATTAAATTCTCAATTGAGTTATCAATGAATTAAAAATAATTGAAATACCGGATATGTGCAAGGGATTCTCGACGCTCTACTGTTCGTTAATTTGAGTATTTTTTTTTCGTTAATCACTTTGTTTAAGTTTAATTTTCTTTTTAAATCACTTTTTATATTTTTATTTTCTTGTTAATCATTTAATATTTTCTTTAGTTTCAGAAATTCTTTCTGTTATTCTTTTAATTTTGTCTCCCTATGGAATCGACACCCCCAAAGCTACACTACAACTACCGCGTTATTCTTTGGGCGTAATCAAGGATCATCTCCAGTTACTATCATATCATCAACGTACATAATAAGGGTTGTGATTCGTTCTCCATTATGTTTCAAGAAAAGAGTGAGATCTGAGTTACTCTGCTTGTAATCAATAGACCTCATAAAGTTTGTGAACCTTCCAAACCATGCTCTAGGAGACTGTTTCAAGCCATATAGAGATTTTTTCAATCTACAGACCTGTTTATTGCCTTTAGTCTGCAGATTACAACTAGGGGGCAACTCTATATATACTTTTTCTTGGATATCTCTATACAGAAATGCATTCTTTACATCAAACTAGTGCAAAGGCCAATCAAAATTCACTACTAGAGATAGTAGAATACGAACTATATTAATCTTGGCCACTAGTACGAATGTCTCCATATAATCGATTCCGTATGCTTGAGTATATCCCTTGGCAACAAGTCTTGCTTTGAGCCGTTTGATGGTTCCATTAGCTTTGTATTTAATGGTAAAGACCCATCTACATCCAACAGGTTTCTTCCCTTCATGCAAGTCAACAACTTTCCCCGTTGAATTCCTTTGAAGAGACTTCATTTCTTCATTCATCGCTTCCCTCCATCTAGGATCTTTCAAAGCTTCCTGCACATTGTTAGGAATAGCTACAATTGATAATTGATTCACAAATGCCTTACTTTCATTTGACAGTATATGGTAGGATACATAATTGCTTATAGGATACTTAGATTTGAAGTTGAGAACAGGTTCATAACTAACTTTGGGTTTCCCTCTTGTGACTCGATCGGGTAATACTTTTAAGTGAGGCTCAGATTCAGAATTTACCTGAGGCTCGAGCATGGAATCGGCTGGAGAAGACAATTGGTTAGCTGGTACATCATGAGAGGAAGAAGACACTGACAGCACTTCCATTTGATCCTGAATTTCCATCTTATCCTGATTCTCATTCTCAAAAAATTGCTGCTTATCTCTAGAAAATTGCTGCCCATCTGGACATTCATCACTAGTTTCCAAACAATCCTGCCCATCTGGACATTCATCACTAGTTTCCAAACGGTCACCACTTATAAGATCTAAGTCCACAAGATGATGCAAAGTCTGCACTTCATCTCTATTCTCCCCCTGAAGTGGAGACTCGGAGGTAGAATAATATATATCATCTTCATCAAAGACCACATCAAGAGTAACATAAATTTTTTGAGAAGGGGGGAGATGACACCAATAACCTTTTTGATGCAAGGCATAGCCAATAAATACACACCGAAGGGCACGGGGTTCCAGCTTATTTCTCAAGGGTTTGTGAAGTGCACAATGGTTACACACCCAAAGACTTTAGGAGACAGATTCGGTATGGTAGGGGCGCGTATAGTATTATGGAGGAAATCAAAGGGAGTCTGAAATTGTAGGGAACTAGAGGGTACGCGGTTGATGAGATAGGCTGCAGCAGTAAGGGCTTCTCCCCAATAACTGATAGGCATATAAGCTCCAAACAAGGAAGCACGAACAACTTCAAGAAGATGACAATTTTTTTGCTCTGCTACTCTGTTTTGTTGAGGGGAGTAAGCGCAAATCATTTGATGAACAATGTCATGTAAATTCAGGTACTGTTTCAAGTCTTGATTAAAAAATTCTCCACCATTATCAGTATGAAGAACATGAATATTAGATTGATATTAAGTGGCTATCATTTTGTGAAATTGCTGAAACAAGGAATTAACTTCATTTTTTGATTTCATTAAAGAAACCCAAGTCATGCGAGTATGATCATCAATAAATGAAACAAACCAACATGCTCCACTCAAAGATGAAGTATTTGTAGGTCCCCATACATCAAAGTGAATAACCATAAAAGGTGTAGGACTCTTATTCATACTAATGGGAAATAGGACATGGTGACTTTTAGCCAGTTCACAAATGTCACATTTGAATCCAAAACAGTTAATTGAGAAAAGAGCTTTGGAAACAATTTTCGTAAATATCCAAAAGAAACATGTCTAAAACACCTGTGCCATAACCAGATTTCTGAATTCTGATGTTTGTCAAACATATCAACTGAAAAAACCTGAGCTAACTGATTTGAGCTTACCGGTAGTAGATCAAGATAGTAGAGATTCCGTCTTCTAATACCACAACCAATTATTTTTCGAGTCCGAATGTCCTTAAAAACACAAAGGTTAGGCCAAAATATCACAATATAGTTCAAAGTGAGGGTTATTTGAGTGACAAACAATAAGTTATGATTAAGAGAAGGAACAACCAGAACAGACTCAAAATTCAAATTTTGGGTAAGAGAGACTGAAACTTCTCCAACCACGGGAGAGGGAGTACCATTAGCTGTGGACACTGTATGTTGGTTTGAGGATTTCATGGATTAAATTTTAGGTAAGAGAGACTGAAACTTCTCCAACCACGAGAGAGGGAGTACCATTAGCTGTGGACACTATATGTTGGTTTGAGGATTTCATGGATTAAATATGGTTACTGTCACAGGTCATGTGGTCTGTGGCACCCGAATCATTTATCTATTCACTATGACTAACAGGAGCAGAGATATGAAGGGCCTTACCAACGTTCCTAAAAGTGGCAATGAAAGAGGAGGCTTCCTCAGGAGTTCTGGTGTTGATGGAGGGCTCAACCACAGCAACAGAAGCATAATGAGTTGATTTTGAATTTCATTTGCGAGGTGCCTTGGTAGGATCCCACCATTCTGTATATCCGATTAATTCATAGCAACGTGACTTTTTATGCCCATTTTCTCCACAGTGGGTACACACCCGTTCAGACTTTGCAGCTCCTATTTCATAGCTATGATTTTGTGATCTAAACGACCGATTTTGGTCAGTTGTGTGATTCAGTGGACCAGATGTTCAATTTGGTTTTGGATGCAATTGGTGAGGCATGCCTCGACGAGCCACCATAGCAACTGACTCTGAGTGTTCAGATTCACTATTAAGTGCAGCTCGGTGAACAACATCATGATGAACGTATGCATAAGTTTCTTCAAGATCGAGTACAGGATCTTTCTTGAGAATCTCACCTTGAATCTATTCAAAGTCTGCATTTAGTCCATTCAAGAAGATATGCACCCACAGTCTCTCAACTGACTTTTTATAGGCGACAACATCTTCGAGATCCTTCATGACAATCTTATCATGGTGATCTAGTTCTTGGAAGATTTCTCCCAGATCACCATAATAGGTGGAAAGAGGACGACCAACTTGTTTGGTGGAGAATGTCCGTTGATTCAGTGCAAAGAGTTGTGATTCGTCTGACCCATCATAGAAAGCTTTGGCAAGAGCAGTCCAGATCTCACATGTAGTAGGCAATCTAAGATAGCGCTCATAATCTCCGGTGACATAGAAGTCAGCAACCACCCTTTGACCTTTTGATTTTCAGCATACCACTTCACATAGGAAGCATCGATAACCTACGGAGGAGGTGGTTTACCCGTGAGGTATTCAAGCTTTTCACGCCCTATGATCTACATTTTCCATGATTTGGGACCAGACATCATAATTAACTTCGGTAAGAATAACACTGGTTGTGAAACCGGGGTTTTCTAATTGAACATGGATAACTGATACAGAAGATGATTCAGGTGTATCTTTAGTCATGATGCGGGGAAGTATATAAGAATTCAGGCTATGAGGTTATGATGATACAGAGCAGAAGCTTCGATACCAAGTTAAAAAATAAGAAATTTGTGAGGAAAGGCTTCAATACTTTTCTCTGATACTCATTTGGCATAAATCCGTTGTATACAGTTTTAGATCCTATAGTTTAGGACCGTAATTAACCAGTTTATGGAAAACTATAACTACTAAGATATAATCAAATATTTACAAGGATTTTATTGATTCTAGTTTATTTGTATAGCTAGCGGTAGAGACAAATCAGCAGCTTAAATGACGGAGAATCAAATTAGAGATAATTGCTCCCAATCGTCAACAGTTTTGGCATGACAGAAAGTGGTGTCGTGGCAGAAGGCAGTGGAAAACTATCAAAACCGTTTGAAAATTCAGAGTAGGTGGAAAATTACCATTTTACAATAAGGATGAAAGTAGAAATTTGGGATTAGTATATGGAAATATTTCTTCATTAAAAACATGTCGAGAGAGATAGACTCCTTTGATGGAGGATAAAGTCACCAATAGCCTTTGTGAGATGGATTATATCTAAGAAATACACAAGGATAGAACAGGGGTCCGAATTTATTTGAGAGTAGTCACGCAAATAGGGAAAACACTTGCAACCAAAGATCTTAAAAGAAGTGTAATTTGGATTAGTACCATAAAGTTTGAAAAATGGGGTGTCTAGTGCAAGAGTTGGAGAGGGAAGTCTGTTAATAAGATACACAACAATCATAAAAGTATCAACCCATAAGTTTCCAGGCAACTAAGCATGAAAAAATCATGGTTAAGTCCCGTTTCAACAATATCTCGATGTTTTCGTTCAGCCACTCCATTTTGTTCCGGTGTTCTAGGACAAGACAATTGTCTTACAATACCACATTGATTTAAATGGGCCAGAATTTCTGTTAATCCAAATTCACCCCTTCCATCACATTGAAAATTTTTAATTTTTGAACCAAATTGATTTTCCACCGTAAGTTGAAAAGTAAGGAAAATGGAAAAAAAATCAGATTTATTTTTCAATGGATATAATCAGGTGTAGCAAGCAAAATCATCTGCAAAAATGAAGTAATGGTTGAGATTTTGAACTGAAGCAACAAGGGCAGGTCCTCCTCATAAATCACAATGAATCTTTGCCAAAGGAACAGTCTCACGCTTATTATTCAATGAAAAAGGAAGGCGACAACTCTTTGCCATTCGACAGCTACTAAAACTTTTCTCCATTGGTAGCCAAATAGAAACCACCTTGTTTATGTACCATTCACAATATTTTTTCCGCTGTCCTGTCCTTTATCTTAAAACTGGAAGAACAAAATTAAAAAATACACGAGTTATCCTTGGTCAATTTGTTCGCTGAAACAAATTTTTTCTTATTCTCTAGCACAACTAACACATCATTAAGATTTAATTTACCAAGAGAATAACACAAAGTAGTATCTCCAACATGAGAATGGATAATTGCAAACCATTTCCAACAATTACATGATCAAAACCATGATAAGGTGTAGAATGTTGAAGATTATCGTGATTAAAATTCATATGTGATATAGCCCCTATGTCTGTGTACTAGTTAGGATCTTAACTTTGTGTATCTAACCAGGTAGTAGATGTCAAGTCTTGATTCAAATATGTGTTAGTATCATATGAATAATCATACAAGTACCAACATTTAACAGTTGTGTGACCAACATGTCCACAAATTTGACACTAACCAGTTTTCATATTAGGACTTATTCCATTCCCAATTCCTTGAGCTGATTGCCCCCATTGAAAAGATCCACCGTGATTGAATGAGTTTGAATAGAGATGATTTGGTTGGGAATAATTTCCACCACTAGGAAAATTTGGAGAATAGCTCGCCTAAATAAAACCACGACCTTTTGAATTGAACTGGTTAGTATTACCACAATCACGTCCAAAAGAAAAACCTTTCCCTGCATTACCATTACGTTGGGCAACAAATGCAAGATTCAGATTAGAGGAAAATCCTTCCTTTTCTTCCATAGTAGTACTTTCATTTTTCATATCATAACACTATAGCACTGTGACAAATTGACAAAATGTAGGAAAAAGTGGTTTTAACATTATTGTTGTGACAAAATATCAAACTTTTTACCCAAACAATATGACAACTGAATTGTTTTATCTTCATCAGAAACTAGTTTTTGGATGGCTGCAAGACTATCACAAACCTTTTTGAATTGTTTCAAATAATCACCCAACAAAACATTCTCTTTCTTTGGATTCTAAAGTTGATGTTTTAATGAAGTTCTCGTTCTTTTGTTGCTTGTAGATAAGTTTCTTCCAAAAGACTTTATAATTCACGAGCATTGTTCATGCCAACAAGATGTCTAAGAGCTTCTTCTAAAAAAATTCCCGTAGTCCAACTTCGCAACAATAAATTTGTGTTGCCAATTTTCAAACTTTGAATTTGATATTTCTTTACTAGATTCATTTCTATGATTGATGGAGGTGCATCTTCGGTGAGATGATTCATAAGTTTAAAACTTTGAATCAATGGAAAGATTTGCATACTCCATATTAGATAATTGGTAGGGTCAAGTTTTACAGAAGCAATAGCATTCAAATTATGAAGACTAGAGGTAGAGAGAGGGATAGAGAGTGATGACGTTGATGTTCTAGCCATTAGAGTCTATGTATCGAGAGCTTATGGTTCTGATACTATGAAGAAAATTACGATAGAGATTCTACAAAAGGCAAATGACTTTCACAAAAAAATGTGAAAGATACCTACTAGTTTGGTTGTTTTATATATTACCAATCACTATAATAGATAGTATGTTGACTATGATTAATGCTACCAGTTAGTGAAGATAAGGCCCAATCCTAGCAAACCTCAACCACTTAAAGTATATCTTAGCTCTCAGTACGTATCATAACAACCTTTTTGTACATAACCTCTCTATACATATCATAACTATCCTATAGCGTAATATGTACCCAACACATCAAGACTCTGAACTCTTATTGTCACATCCCAAAACCCACCCTATGCAAATTAAGGGTATGTGACCGGCCAGTTAGGCACCCATCGTATTTTGTCTTTATCAAAATATCGATAGTAATCCTAACCTCAGGCCATTTACTTGTTATTTCCAAATTTGATGCATTCACTATATAAAAATTTCAACAGCGAAAACTATAATAGAGAACACATTTTGATTTGGCAGAGCATCAAATATAATCTTATTTATATACATAGGTTAACAAAAGGTACATCATTGTACTTGTTTACAGACATCCAAAAATGATATGGAATACAAAAATGGTTAGTTATCATCTAAACTACCTAACTAACTTCTGGGTCCCTTCTATTCCTTGCCACCATCGCCTTCACCTGAAAAAATGTTAAATAAATAGGATGAGCTTAAACAAGCCCAATGAGTAACATAGGTTCCTGCCTTGGGTTTCAAACCCATTTATATATATATACACATGCATGCTCAATGTAACTCAAGTGGATCAATATAGCTCAAGTAGAACAGATGTAATTCAAGAGAACAAATCGAATCAACATGGAACCAAATAGAATAGATCAATACTGAATACCAATCAAACAACGGTATATCAAGAAATGTGCCTGAACCTTCCCCAGGTAGTGTGGGATGCTGCACGAGATAATCCGTCAGTCACCCACCCCACACATGGAGGCCCATGTCCCCACAGCACACTACCAGTTGGGGTCGGTATCAAGCAGAACAGATAGGATTGAGCGGATGCTGAGTCTGGGCGTCCCACAGAGCCAGCCATCCATCCACTGATATACTCAATCCCGAGGGCCCAAGACTCATGTAACAGGATAAACACGAATCAGACTCCAATAGCGTAGAGAAGTTGGAACAACAGACTCCAATAAAATCAGATCAGAAGATATCAAGAAGCAGGATAGGATCAAACCATATGTAATGCAGTGTAAAGAGTATGCATTAAAACAGTATAGTGTATAAAACAGTTCAGCATATAAAGCAGTACAGTATACAGAAAATATACAGCAAGTCAGGAGTCCGAGTTACTCACAGTTCATTGCAACTAGTTCGGCTTCCCTTCCAGTTGATTCTAGTTTCAGAAGTCCTAGAACAGTAATCACAGATATTAATTAATAATCATGTAGCTTGCTAACTAACCTTAATTTGGTTTATTTTTGGTTCAACTTGGTAACCTATATATTACTTGGCATTAAATCATAATGTTTAGACCTTGAATTTAATATGAGTTCCATGTTCCTAAATCTCATTAAAATATTTGCTAGCTACTTTATTAATGTTGGATTTTAATATAAAGTTCCATGCCCCTCAGTTTGACTTCTAGAACCAAAATCACTACCAATGCTACAGTTGTTACCTACTCCTTTCATGTAAATATGCTGCAACTGTGGAGGGTGAATCACACTTGAGAAAGCAGATTTTACTGCAATAGCAGGGGCACCATATTTAATGTTTAAGTTTAGTTATGCTTTGGTAAGACATAGCAGTCAGTACAATTCATGGTTGCCAATTGTAGACAGACTATATAGAATCCAACCAAAAAGAAGTTGGTAGGACAGCAGTCTACTGTTGTTGAGAGTAGCTAATTTAGGGTAGTTGTGTGTGAGGAAAACTGAAAATCAAAGAGTCCAATTGTTGATTGTTAGTTGGTGAACCTGTCAACACAGTATGAGGGAAAATGGTGCAGGGCAGAAACAGTTCCTGCCACGGTAGAACAACTGGTTTGGGCAATTTCCTAATCAAAGTCCTGTAATGATTTTATACTTATCATATATATAATCCACAAGAGCAATCAATTACAATTTATAATAGTTCATAAGGGTTTTATCAAATTATTACATTATATTATTTTCACTTATAAATATTTTTCTTTTGATGGGGTTCTATTGAAATCAAGAATCAGCCCCTACTGCTGCTGTTCGGAACTGCTATACAGAGCAGTTCTTCACAAATTCTCACCCAATAGCTGCACTATTTTTAATTTAATTTAATATTTGAACCTTGTTCAATTTAAAATTAAACTATATTTAAATAAATGGTTGGACCATGTTTAACTCAATAGCTGAATTTCTATTCCCTAATCCACTACACATATAGCAGCCGTACCAATCCCACCTCTTTCTAATTTTTCCAGCAGCCAACACAATTTCATTAGGGATTGTAAATTCAAAGAAATAAAGTTTCATACCTGCTTTCAGATTGGCTCAATCGTTAGAGAGGAAGAAAATCAAGAAATCTGGAGCTGCAGCCGTTCAGCTCTGCCCCAACGCTAGCAGCCAAGAGTTGTTTCTTGAACCCAAAAAAATCTGATTTATGCAGCTGTATTTAACGAGCTTGGCCAGCCCTCAAACGATTATATAGAGATTTATCAAAGAGTAGCAGGTGGCCTGATCAATGTTGTTGATATACTAACGGAGAAAATGGTTGCAGCAAAAATTTGAAGACGATTGGGGAATAAAAGGTGCAGATTAGATTATGAAGGTTTGGAACCAAAACCCCCTTCTCGAACACTGTTTAATAGAAATATATAAATGATGGAATAGTCTAGAAAGTTGAAGGTTTTCTCTCTTGTCGGTTGTCTCTAGTTGGCTCTAGAATATTCTACCCACTTCCCCAATTTCTTATATTTCTTATGGAGTACGGATGGTCCAGATTTTTCTTCTCACTCGGCAGCTTGCTTCATGCTAGAAGTTTCTATATATGTGTTTCTATTTTTATATTGTGTTGTTATATCCAATAGCTTCCAGTAGTTCCAAGCTTCTTATATATTTATATATTATATAGATATTCTTTATATTTGCCTTATATTATTTATATATCATGTACAATAGACTAAGTATATATATATATATATATGTATATATATTCACACATGACCGTATCTTTTATCTATATACACATACGTATATAATTTTTTTTTATCTATTAATATTTAGATCATAAAATATTAACATGTACAATATCGGTAAATTTAGCATAAAACTGGGGCTCGGTTTATTAGTACGCTTTTGGGTCTCCATTAATAATTTATTTTATATTCAGGTTATCTGCTTAATTAAGGTTCCCGTATCAAGCCTATTTATTCATTCTGACACTCGGTTGACCAAGTCATCTATTTCCCGAGCCTATATTATTTTTATTGGTCTGGATTAGTTTCATATTTTCTAATAATTATTCCAATCATGGTTTACTGTATTTTGGGTTATCTCAAATTATTAATATCACAGAACCTATTGTTATTATATCAGGGTATAGTCTGGGTTATGTTAGATTTTTGGGGTATTACACTTGTCTTTATCAAAAATCTAATACTTGAACCATACTAGTCTAGGAGTGATGATAATCAAAATTAACTTTAATAAAAATAGTTAAAAAAGATATAATAATATGTAAGTATAACTAAGAGACTTGTCTGAAATAAAGAAAAATGACGAGAAAATATTCATGTACTTGATCTCAGCTAATTGGGATAAAATTTTGTTAAGTTGAATCATAATAGTGCAGCCATGGAGGCATCTCTCCCTTTCAACTAACTATTCACCACCCATGCTGCCCAAGTTCATGTCTTTCTCATATTTAAATATGTTTGCTCACACTTGACAATCCAATAACCATTATCCCAAGCATGTCCCCTCTTTTAATCATCAATAATAATAATAATAAGGGGTTACTCTGGCTACCGTAGCGACATGGTTTAGGAAGTGTCACATCCCGAACCCCACCCTACGCAGGTGTCGAGGACGTGATGCCAGTCAGTCGCCATGCGACCAACCGAAGGCAATTTCTGAACTTTCCAATGAATTGCACTCCGACTGTAGGGTCAGATGCAGCGGAATTTAAAACTTTTTCTTATTGTCACGAGAATGCAACTCATGTATCCACCGTAGGATATGTATCACACAGAGCAAGTCTAAAATCCAACAGCTAACAATTCTAACCTCAGAGCATATCTACAATCCGATATATAACAACAGAGCAGAACTATAATCTCTAGAGTACCGTTTAAATCCATGAGCCATGTCTATATCTAGTACATATCAGTCAAGTCAGTCATATTACATCACTCACCTGATTAAACAGATTCAATCCTCAATAATCCAGTCTCCACAGGTCAGTGCCATCAGATCCAATAGATATCATTCTTGAAAAATGGTAGGGAATAGGGTGAGCTTCGAAAAGCCCAATGAGTAACACAGGTTCCCTGTCAAGGGTTTCAAATCCATTTCTTGTTTATAAAGCACAAGGGTAGTTCAGTTGTTTCTGAAATAGCAGTTTTATAAATCTACTTTAAATGCAGTTTCAGTAGAATAAAGCAGGACTGAACAAAATAAAACAACAGATCAGAACAGACAGAACATAACAGACCATATCAAGTATAACCGTACAGAACAGAACACATCAGGTCAGGACGGAGCAGAACCAAGCAGAGCAGGACATAACAAATCAGAACAGGATGAAGCAAAGCACAACAAATCAAAACAGAATAGTAAAGGATGCCAATTTGTCAATCAGAGACAAACAGGTCAGAATAGAACGGGTCAACATAGAACAGGTCGGAATAGAACAGGTCAGAACGGATCACAATAAAACATAATAGAATAGAACGGAACAGAACATAACAAATCATAACCGAGCAGAATGGAATAGGACATAGCAAATCATAACCGAACAGAACGGAATAAAACATAACAAATCAGAATAAAACAGAACAAAACATAACAGAACGGAGCGAAAACAATATGTCAACCAGAGATACAAGTATATCATCAACAGAACGGAACAATACAATACTGAGTGGAAGCACTATATCAATCAAGGATACATGTATATCATCAACGGAACGGAACAAGACAGAACTGAGCGGAAACAGTACGTCAGTCAGAGATACAGGTACATCATCAAAGAACATGATAGATCAGTATTGAGCAGAACAGGACGGGACAAAACAAAACGGAACAGATCGAACATAACAAATCAGGACGGATCAGGACTGAACAGATCAGACAGATCAAACAGAACAGGTCAGGGCGGATCAGGACTGAACGGATCAAACAGATCAAACATAACAGGTCAGGACAAAACAGATCAAACATAACAGATAGTTAAACACGTTCATTTGAAATAGTATTAAACACAAGAGTACAGTTAAAACATCAGAGTAACAGAACAGGTCAGTAATGAGTAGAGCAGAACAGTATAATAGGATAAACAGTACAGTATGCACAGATTAAACAGTGCGGTATGCTCGTATAGCGCTTAAGACTGAAACGGTACCAAGAATCAGTTGTTCTTTCAGAAACAGTTAAGAACAGTGATCGGTTTATTTCAGTACAGAACAGAGAAGCCAGACAGAGTAAAAATCATGCATTTCAGTAAAAGCATGAAATCAGTGTATCAGATAAAAATAGTACAGTACAGTATTTTAAAATACAGTAACTAGACAGTTTACTTATACACCAATTCAGGAGTCAGGGTTACTCACTAAGATAGTTAAATACGTTCATTTGAAACAGTATTAAAACAGGAGTACAGTTAAAACATCATAGCAACAGAACAGATCAGTTAAAACATCAGAGTAACAGAACAGGTCAGTAATGAGCAGAGCAGAACAGTATAACAGAATAAACAGTACAGTATGCACAGATTAAACAGTGCAGTATGCTCATATAGTGCTCAAGACTGAGGTGGTACCAAGAGTCAGTTGTTCATTCAGAACCAGTTTAAAACAGCGATTTCAGTACAGAACAGAGAAGTCAGATAGAGTAAAGATCATGCATTTGAGTAAAAGCATGAAATCAGTGTATCAGATAAAACAGTACAGTACAGTATTTAAAATACAGTAACTAGACAGTGTACTTATACACCAATTCAGGAGTCAGGGTTACTCACAAGACGCAACAGTATAGAACAAAACCAGGACAGACCATACAACGGAACAGGACAGACCCGAACTGAACAGGAGGGCAGGACAGTACAAAATCATGTCACGTGTAATACATTATAAAGAGTATGCATTAAAAAACATGCATTTAAACAGTATGGCAGATAAAACAGTACAGTGAATGAAAATACAGTAACTAGACAGTGTACTTATACACCAAGCCAGAAGTTCCAAGTTACTCACAAACTGTTACGGTTATCTCCTTGCACAAACAATCCGATAACCTCCAAGTACGTCAGGCATCTCCATGTATGTCCTGAATAATAATCATCAATCACAGACAGATCAGAATTCATCCATTCAGGCCTTATTCGTCATCTTAGGTGTCTATCGGATTACCTAAGATAACCTAGTAGCCTATCGCCCTCTCATCGGGTTTCATCCGGGGCTATTTTATTCTTAAATTAGGCTTAGCAGTCATCAGGATTATAACCCAAGTCATTTAGACTTCAATCGTTATCAGTCGGTTACTTATCCAACCTTAGGGGCAAAATGGTAATTTTTCCATTCTTATCCTGGACCCTGTCGCGGTCCTCAGAATAGTCTTAATGTCTTAACTATAAAGTTCTAGGTCCTTTGGACTCCAATCGGTATCAGTTAGGTTCTTATTTTAACCATAGGGGCAAAATGGTAATTTTTTTCATTCTTGCCCCGGACCCAGTCGTGGTTCTCAGAATATCCCGTATATCGTATATATGCAGTTCTAAGTCTTTTAGACTTGATTCGGTATCAGTTAGGTACTTATTTAACCTCAGGGGCAGAATGGTAATTTTGTCATTTTTTCCCCGGACCCTATCATGGTCCTCAGAACGTCCCATATATCTTGTACATAATTTTCTAAGTCCTTTGGACTTCGTTGGTATCTACTTTTGATCATCGGGACACATCGGTCATTTCTCGTTTTACGCATTGACTGTCTCGGAGTCTTATTTAGCCCTTCAGTGTACATAATTATCTCTATGATAATTTATCAGATCAGTTTGACCTTTATTCGACCTCTACTTTGCACTTACAATGCTCAAGGGTATTTTGGTCATTTCACGTTTCATAAGATTTTGACTCCGGTTCGTCATTTAATTAGGTATACAGTTTTACCAGCATCTGGGCTCCTACTGGTATCAGTTTCGTTTGAATCAGACTTCATTTGGGTTTCGTATGGCATCAGGGGTATTTTGGTAATTTCGTGCGTCATATTTTTCGTGTAACAACCTGAAAATTTTTTTTTAAAATAAATAAAATTCTCAAGTTGTTATTATTATTTTTATTATTATTATTATTATTATTATTATTATTATTATTATTATTATTGTTATGATGTGTGTGTATATATATATATATATATATAAATTAAATTGTTTGGTGTGTATATGTGTGTACATATGAGTGTGTATTTAAATATGTAAATATATATATATGTATATATATATATGTATAAAACAGTGTGTGTCAGGTGTGTGCCGTGTGTGTGTGTATGTATTGAGTGTGGCATACTCAAGAGAGCATGCTTGAGGTGATGTATAGCAGTGGGTGTGTAAGGGGTTAGGTGAGTGCATGAGTGAGATTTTGTGTGTATAAGTGAGTGAAGAGAGTGGGGAGGAGCAGACCTGTCGTGGGATTTTAGAGAGAGAGAGAGAGAAGTGTAGAGAGAGAAAGTGAAAGGAAAGAGAGGGAATGATGTGTGTGTGCTCTGGTTTTTGAAAGAGAAGCAGAAAGAGGGAAGCTAAGGAGGCCAAAGGGGAGAACAGAGGCAAAGCAAGAGGAGAGAAGCACCATCACAGGGTTGGAAACCCATAACCGTAAGCTTTCTCTCTCTAGAAAATCTCTCAAATATCCAACTTGTTTTGTAGCCTATTGTTTAGATTTAATTGTTGGGACTTATAGTGCATGAAATATGGAGAATTTAGGGACAAGAATCAACCAAAATGGTTGAGAAATGAGGGAGAAAAAGGGATGTACAGGTCACGGCTTTTCATTGTGATTAAGAGCTTCAAAACAGTGTTAAAAGGTTCCAAAAATGTTTTAGAATGGTTTGGAATTGAAAGGGGCATCAAAAACACCAAGAAAATCAAGTTTGAAAACTTGATTTTCTGAAATTCCGGCCACCGGCGCCGGAGAAGGCGACCGGAGCTTCGCCGGAAAAATGGGGGACGAAGGGGGCACTGTTCCGGGTCCGGGTCGGGTCGGTTCGGGTCGGGTCGGGCTTGGGCTGACCCGCCCCTGCCACGTGTCGCTCACTGGTTTAAATTAAAAACTAAATCGGGGCGTTTGGTTACGGATATAAGAAATTAAAAAAATTTTAAATTAAAATATCCCTGTTCTGGATAAGCCCTGTTTGGCTAACCTGATTAGGGATAGTAAATTAAACTAATTTCAATTTGAACCTTGAACCTTTTGGAAATTGAACCTTGACCCTAAACCTTTTGGAAATTGAACCTTAACCCTGAACTTTCGAAAATTACATTTTAACCCCTGAACTTTAGAGAAATTACAGTTAGGCCACCAGAATTAAATATTAATAAAATATTAATAAAATGTTAATTAAATTAATTAATTAATAAATTAATTTAATTAATTAAATATTCTAAAATATCCCGGAGTCCAAATGGGACAAGTCATGAGTGTATTTTGACTATCTCGGCCATTCTGAGACCAATGATGAGGTCCGTTTTACGAGACGGGGTCCCAAAAAATAAAAGACACGTAGCAACACATAAAATTACCAAAATACCCCTAAATTGAAGTACGGTCAAATGAACTCCGAATTAGGTAAACAAATAGTGAAACTTTATTATCTCGAGCATTCCGGACTCAACCGTAGAGTCCGATTTGTGAAAAGAGGTCACGAAATGTAAGGACCCGTGTAAAGTGCAAAATGACTGTTTTGCCCTTTTTAACCCAGGTGCCCGAATTGAATTCTACGAAAGCCTAAACTTATTTTCTTCAACGTCCCGGATTCAATAGTAGAGTTTAGTTTAGCAAAGTAGAAGCTTATAAGATAAAGACGTAAAATTTGATGAATAGCATAATTCAAGTGACAATTAAACTGAGTTTCATGTTATGAATTTTAGGGACACGGAAAGGCAAAGAGAAGGTGACCTGACCTTCGGTGTTCTTACGGTGGTTTCACTTTACTACGAGTATACTTTTCCGGTTTGAGATCGATTACCAGGTACGATATATTGTGCTAAGTAAGAAATAGAATTGAGATTAGGAATACTTGCTTTGCTGTGTTGATTGTTCACATGTTTGTCTGAGTGTTCACATGCTTATGTACTACGTGCTATCTTGTTTAGTTGGATGATGATTATGGGTATATCGCATGTGTTAGGGTGGTGTGTGAATCATATGCTTTGAAGAACTGTTGATGTTATGAATTGTACACTTGAAAGCATGTTTTACGTATGAATGAGATGCATCATTGAGATTGCATTATGACATGATGAGATTAGAGCATATTGGCATGGTGTGATTCCTTGGACATGGCGTGGGTAAGCACTTGGTGCTTTGCATTATGAGGGTGCAGATCCTGTGGTGAAAAACCCAAAATCGGCCATTAGGTACTTGCGAGCCTGACGGATTCCGGACCGTGAAGCGAGACATAGGTGGCGGTACTCATGCCAGCGGAGAATGACCGTATCATGAGACATGGGTGGCATAGAGTTGCATGGGTGTGTCACGCATATTGCTCATATACTGTATACTGTTTATATACTGTCATCATGATATAGAATGCCATATAGAAATAACTGTACACTTGCACATGCCACGACCTTAGTTTTGTTTCTTGCATTAGCATTATATTGTACCAGCATGTTGAGCTGACCCCTTTAGTGGGGCAAACATTTCAGATGATGTCCCAGCTGTACGAGACATAGAGACGGTCTGATTGAGGGTTATATTGGGCCCGAGGGGCGCTTTTGATATTGTGTAAGGGCATAAGCCCGAGACTGTATTTTATTTTGTATGTTGTGAACCAATGGACCAGACCTTATATATGTATCAGAACAGTGTACGGAATGTATGAGAATGTCATTATTTCTTTCATTTCTTTATTAATTTATTTCTTTTTGTCTCGTTACTCACGCCTCGGGTTCGCTGGAATTTGGGGCGTGACATTTCGGCACCTCAGTTCATAAAATGGACCTCACCATTGGGTCCAGAGCGTCCGACATAGTCAGATTGGACTATCTGTTATGCTTAATCGGCCCTGGGTATCATTAAGGGCAATTCGGTCATTTTACAATTTATGTGTCTGTATTTTTCGGGACTTCAGTTCATTAAATGGACTTCACCGTTGAGTCCAGAATGCCCGACATAATCAGAATAGACTGTCTTTTATTTTTATTTGGGCCTGGGTACCCTCAGGGGTAGTACAGTCATTTGTCACTTACAGGTCTGTATTTTTCGGTACTTAATTTCCCAATTTGGACTGCACCGTTGAGTCCAGAATATTTGAAATAGTGAAAATACACTATTTATTTAATTTATTTGAACTCCGTTTGACATATTTAATGTCTAGGGGTAAAATCGCAATTTTACCTATTAAATAAAATAAGTAAATAATTAATTTATTATTTAATTAATTTATTCAGGGGCTTAAATGAATAATTTCTCAAAAATCTGGGCCACAGTAGGATTCTGTTAAACAGTGGGGACAAATCCGTAATTTCATAAATCTTTAGGGGTCAAAACGTAAATCCAGTAAATTAAGGTTCAAACCAAACGGTTCAGGGGTCAACTGGCTGAACCGGTCCAAAATTTAGGAAACTAACCGGTTCACTGTCTTTAGGAAAACCGGGATATCATATCCCATTTAACCTCAATTGGCCCTTATCCTCGGATAGCTTATCCCAATTCCCCAATTTTAATTTATTATCACTGTAACCAAACAGGATGAATTCAATTTAAAACAAAACAGTAACCTTCAAAACGGCGACGTGCCACTTATCCGGTTTTGCAACGGGTCGGGTCCCGACCCGAGTCCGATCCAGGACCCACCCGAGACCAAATGGTCTCTGTCTTCTCCGGTGACCTGCAGGGGTCTTCTCCGGCGCCGGTGGACAATTCCGGTGACTTCGTGGGTTCGGTCCAACGGGGTTTGAAAGGGATTTCCGTGATCTTTCCATCCCCGATGTCGGTTTTCGTCCTAGGCCAAGTTTTAGCCGTCGAACAGTGGGTTACAGGTCGCGGCTCCGGTGATGGCCGGTTTTTCGGCGACACTTCCAATTCCCTTTTTTCACCATTTCAACCAGTTTCGACCCCTCATTCGGATCATAGAGACCACCTAGGACCCTTAGGGAGTATTTAGTGCATTTAAAACTCACGAAATCAGTTGGGTTGGGGGGATTATCATTTCGGCCAACCGAACCTGCAACTGCCTCTTCCTCATTCGTTTTTGGACCATTTTGGTCCATCCAACTTGCAAGTAAATCCCCTTGGTGTCTAGATTATGTCCCAAGGGTCAGAAGTCTATTTTATGACAGTTGTTTAAGACCTGTACATTTGAGGTCATCCATGGTGGCTGTTCACGGGTTTTGGGTGTTTCTACCCTATTCGACCCTCCCAATTTATTTAGAACAGTTCTAAGGCCTCACAGGAACTCATTTATATAGTTCATATGAATTAAAACCATCAGAAACAGCACCAACAATTCAGGACAGAAAATTTGGGAAATTTTGGTGTTTACCTTTAAAACAGTGGGCTTCCCTTGCCGTCCATGGTTCAGTTCAGTCCTTTGGCACCTCAGGTGTGCCTCAGTCCTAGTCGTGCACTTCAGTTCTGTTCTTCCTTCATACGGCAGCTCCATGGGACACAAACACTCACCATGTATACACACATGCACTTGCACATACACACCTTGGAAGACGTCCCCCCAACAGTTCTCTAAGTCTTTAACAGATCAGTCTCACATATCCAGATCTGTATTCTCAGTTTCTCTATTTTCATTTACACACAAGACCCTTCCTTTTTTACCAAGAGACTCACAATTCGTTTCTATATTAGGTCTAGTGTATGCACCTATACATATCCGTATATGTATATGTTATAGGGTTCAGTATAGGGCAGAGAAATGATGGGGCTAACTCAGGCAATCATGAGGGGTTTGCATGGATTGCCATTGGTCAGTTTGGGTGGCAGATTAGGATAATTCAGTGTTATATACAAATAAGTCACAATTGTATGCACAAGGGTGTGGGTAGCCCAACTGGTAAGTTTTTGGATAAAATTTCTTTCCACTCAAAGGTTAAGGGTTCAATTCCCTTGACCTCCCTTTTGGCCATTTTTCCCACATTTTTGTTAAGGCCACGTTTGGCTGCGCAGTAATTCAGTTTCAGTGTTTCTTTCATAACTTTCATTCCGTAACTCCTTTTCCGATGCGGTTTGTTCCGGTCAGTTCCTATCCCAGTTATCTTCAGTGTCAGAGGTTCCGTGTCATTTATTAATAATTCAGGATTTCCCGGGTTAGCTAATTCGGGTTCCGTTAGTGTTAAAACGACATTATTTTACCGATTTAACCAGTAATTAGGTTCGGGTAGAGTACCCTTTCCTCCAGACATTTTTAATTATTTAATCGGTCTATGGCGACCGCTGGGATCATAATTAATTTCCTAAATCATTCTATAAGCCGGTATTAATTAATAATTAACAACTAATTATTAATTACGCAAAGTCGGGGTGTTACAAGAAGGGCTTGATGTTCGCATCTTTACCCCTGAAAGAG
>CM018047.1:21725498-21820498 GCA_008638375.1 Nyssa sinensis | reverse complement strand
TCTCTTACCAAGCATGTATTTGAGTATGATTGAATTCTCTATGACTCTGAAATTTTTGATTGAGGATAGGACTGAGAAAAATTTTTAAAAATTTCTTTTATGTCATGTAGAGTTTTGTGGGTACTTTGATTTAAATCTTTGTCCTTGAACATAATTAAGCACATAGTCATTTTTTTCTTTATTCCATTTTGCTTATGAAGAGAATGAGTTGAATTAACTAGGTCAGGGGGGTTCAATCTTGCTTTGCTCTAGAATCCGTTGATGGATCCTTGAGGCAAAATGTAATACCCTGACCCAGATGTAACTGAATAAGCCATGTAACCCGAGCCATTGGGCTTTCTGTTTAATGTTAAATAAAATGGTTGGTTTGAAATTTAAAAGTTCGAAAGTACGGATGATGCCCGAGCGGTACCGAACAAACCACGAATGGATACCGAAATAAAAAGAAAGAAAGAAATGGATTTTAAAATAAATAAAATAAAAATGTAAATCAGATTTTCATATGAGTATATATATATATATGTGTGTGTGTGTGTGTCTATATATATGTGTAGCAGGAAATATATATGGGAGGTATGTAGATATAAAATATATATATTAATACATAGGGGTGGTTACAAACAAAAGGAATAAAAAGAAAGGAGAGAGAGTAACTGAAAAGAGTGAAGAAACCGTATTAAAGGATGAGATTGTAAAAAGTTGCGGTAACCAAAAGATTGGAGAGAATTAAAGGAGAGGCGTGATTCAAGGATCTAAGGGATTTGAAATTAAATGAAAAAAAAGGATGAGGTTGATCAGGATTTCGTAACAGAAAAGGATTAGAGAGGGAGAAGCGAGGAACGGTGAAAGTTGTGTGGAACTGTTACACACACAAGGAACTAGAAAGAGAAAGTTAGAGAGAGAGAGAAAGTGGGTCTCAGCTGCACAGCTTCAAGAGGTACATATTGAGTAATTCTTCTACTTTCTATTCATTTTATGCATGCTTCAGAGAGTAAAACACCAAAAGAGAAGCGCAACCGTAGGAAAAACCTGCTGCCACATTTGGACCATGAAAGGACCATTGTCACGACTCGAAACCCACCCTATGCGGGTTACCGGATCGCGACCGCCACCCTTCGGCCCGGAGGCCTTGGGGCAAGGCTCATACATAAGTAACAATATCAAACAGCGATGCAACCTATGGTTGCGGAAGCGTGAAAAACTTTTTCTTTTCTTTAAAAAAAGAAAACATCTGTTGCATATCCGCCTGATACTGCAGCTCTTCATAGCGGTACACATAGATATAATAATCAGAGCATAATGATATTAACTAAAGATTTTTACATAGTACATATCCAAGTGCCCCTCGGGCTTAAGTACATAATAGTCCAAAAATTTCAACTACAAAAGTTTGACTGATGATGGGTCCTAATACTTCCAAAATATCCCCAGATCCTACTGGAGCTGCCATCATTGCTCCCCAAATTGAGCTAGTGTCCAACCATCATCACCTGAAAAAATGTTGGGGAATGGGGTGAGCTTCGAAAAGCCCAATGAGTAATTCCTACATCTGTCATGGGTTTTCAATTGGTAGAGGTTTTGTACATAAGAGTTCATAAAATACTCAACTACCAATTGGTCGTATACTTGAACATAGAGAACATGCATTCTTAAAATATGTAGCTTTGAAACATTCAAGGTATTCAAGCTAGAACATATATTTCCATAAAAAGGCGTATGTATTTCAGAACATGTAACTTAAAATCATGTTAACATGCATAGTGAAAATGGGGGAAAAGCTTGCTTCCATTTCCAAAATCGTTTGTCATATTTTCTCTCTACTTAGGTGGAATTTGTTTCGAACCAGACTCCCATTTTACGTATACATGGAGATATCTCATTACCTGTGGGATTAAATCCTGCTACCGGGCATTTCACATGATAGATCCGCGGGGTTCAGTACGACCCTACTCACTACCTATGTGATGATGCACATGATAGGTCCGTTGAGTACCGTACAACTCACAACACTATCTATGTGCTTATTATTTATCTTGCAAAACGTTTGTCATATGACTTTTATAAGTATTTAAAACATGTGACGTATAACTTTTGTAGTGATGCTTCAATACTTGCAGTAATCAAATTCGGAATATTTGAGGAAATCAGACATGCTAACTATGGTGAAAGGAAACATTTACGGATATAAATATGTAATTAATCGTGAAGCATGTCATGGCAGAATATTTAAGAAAACAGAAATCATGAATATTGAATTTGATATATCAATGCTGTAAATATCTTGAACTTAAAAACATCCGTGGAAATCCGTGGAGTTAAAGCCTCCACTTCAAATGTAAGATTACTCACCTCGGTCCTTTAGGGTTAGCTCTACAGAGGCGCCTTCCCTTTACCTTTCTCTTTCCTTAGCCTATCAAGATTTATGAAGATTCCATAAATTTCATATGTGCTAAATCAACTTCATAACTCACTAAGTGTAGACTGTGAGAAGCCTAAATTCTTATACCGGTCCGACTTATAGCTGTATTATAGATCTAGCAACTTATGTACTTAATGATAATAATATTACCTGCGACGCCATTCGACTAAGGTTTCCGTGTTCTCTCTTTCCTCTTCCATTTTCTTTTTTTCCTCCTTCTTTTTCTTGGCCTCTGCCACCATTGCCTTGGTGGGTGATTTGTGAATGAAGGGGCTCACCGAGACGACCTCCGTCGCCTTGGCTATCCTGACAAACCTATCAATCACTCTCTGACGATGTAACAGTTCTTGCATGAAGGCCTGTTGTTTTGGGTCCTTAGCCCTTTGGGCCTTGGTCATGATCGTGAACTTCGGTCGTTGTTCTTCCATAATTATCACCTAAGATCAATTTATGAGTTAGAAATTCTATTCTAAGGTTGATGTGTTGTCGTGTCTTTTTGTAATTCTTGTCCTCGTTTACGCCGTAGATTAGTACGTTGGCATTACGTTAATTTATAGTCATCTGACAGATTCTATTCATCAAATTTTATATCTTTTATTTTAGACATTTCTTTTGATCGAATAGACTCTACCATTGAGTCCGGAATGTCCAAGAAAGTCGGTTTAGGCTTTCCAAGATTTTAATTCGGACTTCTATATGTAAAAGGGTAGAATGGTCATTTATCATTTTACGTGTCATATTTTTTCGTACTTCGTTTCGTAATTTGGACTCCATTATTGAGTCCGGGATGTCAAAGAAAGTCAATTTAGACCTTCCTTGGTTTTAATTTGGCTTTTGGGGTACTAGGGGTAATTTGGTCATTTTATCCCTTTTACGTGTCTTTGTGTTCGGGACCTCATCTCGTGTCGTGGACCTCACCATTGGACTCAGAAGGTCCGAGATAGTAAGATTACACTAATAACTTGTTAATTTTGGACAAAGGGTATTTTGGTCATTTAGCCCTTTACGTGTCTTTATTTTTCGGGCCCCGTCTGGTAAAACAGACCCTATCATTGGCTTCAGAATATCCAAAATAGTAAGGATACACTATTCATTTATTTAATTTGGACTTCATTTGCCCTATTTATGACCCAAGGGTAATTTAGTAATTTTACTTATTTAATAAAATAATTTAATAAATTATTTTATTATTTTTCCAGGGGCATATTTGCATAATTTTTCCAAAAATTGGGCCACAGTGTAAATCCGTAGAATTTCTGGGGTCAAAAATAGAATTTTTAAAACTTCCGGAATGAACCAATGGGTTCAGTCCTATCTCAAATGAACCGGTCCAGTTTCAACTGAACCAATCCGGTCTGGTTGGGTTTATTGCGTGATGCTGACGTCATGATGATGTCAGCCCTAATAGTTTAAAATTTAAACATGAGTCAAAACGACGCCGTCCTACTTAACCGTTTTATACGACGGGTCGGGTTCCGACCCGAACCCGATTTGACCCGTTTGACCTGAACCATCACTGTTCATCTTCTTCCCCGTTTCTTCCCCAGTGTTGCCCTAGTTGCAGGTTTTCATTTTTTCCTATTTCGTGGATTTTGGCCAACTATTTTCTTATTGTTTCTTCTCCAAATCATTTCTGGGACATGAAGGACCATGTTTGCATTCATTTGGAGGTTCGAATGTAGCTCAAAAGCTTGGTTTAAGCCACGATAATCCGAACCTGTAAATCGTCGGTTCATGCTCGTTTCTTCATCATTTTTAGCCAGGTTGGGCTTATTTTGATCCCCTTTTCATGAGGATTAAATTCCCATTCATAGATGTTGATTTAAATGAGAGTTTAAGGGTCTGGGTTGTAAACCCGTAACCTGCAAGTCAATGGTTGGGGGCCTTTTCTTGTGGTTTTTGATCGCGGGTATAGGTTTTTATGTTGCTCGTAGTGTCTAGTTTAGGTTTTGATCAACCAAATCTAGTTTGGTGAGCTTTGGTTCAGACCTGCTTCAAGCAAAGTCTTCTATGGCCGTAGCTTCTGGGTTTGGTGTTTTTAAGTGTTTTCAAGCTTAGATTTCATGCTTAATCATGTTTATCTACCTTAAACATCATATATATAAGATCTAGAAGCTAAAACAGTTCATGCATAGCAAAATTTTCTAGAGAGAGAAAGTGATAGTTTTTGTGTTTTACCTCTAACAGTGGCTCTCTCTCTCCTTCCTTCTTCCTCCGAGACCTCCCTTCTCTCCTTCTGAATGCCCAGAACTCTCTCTCTCTTTCTCTATGGCTGATTGGTGGAGATTTGGTGTGTAAACCATGTATGCCCATTTGTATAAGTGGGAGGTTTAATGGCCATTAATTGCCCCTCACTTCACCCCCTTACTCCATCAGATCAGTGGCCATACTTCCCCCTATTCATCTTCACCTAATGGCCATATAATATATATATATATATATATATATCTAGTACAAGCCACCTTACCCATCTTAATTCCATGTCTCCCTCTTCTCATATATCTATGTATATATATGCATATATAACATCTAATATACATATTACACAACACTCACACACACACGGCTGATATACATCTATATATATATATATTTTAGCTTAATTTTTCATGTTTAATTTATTATTAAATTATTTATTCAATTAATTACATTTTATCAATTAACCATTATATTTTACATTAATTAAAATAAATACTTAATTTCTCATATAAATAAATTAATTTTATTAATTTAATTTATTATTATCTTAAAGGCATAATCTTTACCTCCATTTTTCATATCCTCGTAATACGTGTCACATTACCCTACATTCTCGGGTCGGGGTATTACAACCATGCCATGGAAAACTGAAATACATCAAAATATATGAGATTTTGGACATAGGAAACGGTAGAGAACATCATAAGGAAGCTAAACTACTTTGAACCAAATAAAATGGTCAAGAAACGACCATTGTAGAGCTTATTTTCGGCCATCGGTGCATGGCTGGAAAATTGATGGGTGTACCAAACAAAGTTAGATCTAAGCCTTGAAACTAGTCCTAAAAGAGACCTAGAAGTTTTCAGAATCGATTTGACGCGAAAACCAGCAAAAACAGACGTTAAAAATAAGAGAAAACTAGAGAAACTGTAGGCTGCTCTGGCGACGGCGTCGGACATCTGACTAAGGAAGACGATTGGAAAAATAGGGGTTTAAGTTGGTTAAGTTGGACCCTGGGTCAGGTCGGGTTGGGACCCGACCGTACACAGTAGCAGTAAACGGGCTGGAACTGCACAGTTTGGAGGGTTATTTGGTTAACTGCTTTAGGTTCTGTTTAAGAAAAAAAAAGGGTGAAGAATTGCAGTGGGTAGGATCTGAACCTGAGAGCTGGTGGCAGGTAAGGGGCACGCCCACCACTATGCTACACTTGCACTTGTTAACAAAATTGGGCTTTATAAAAATATATTATATAAATTGGAAGTTTATTAGATAACTTATTTAAATATTTAAAAAGTTCCCAATGTCCAAATTAAACAAATAAATGATGTAAGTTTACTATCTTGGACCTTCTGGATTTAATGGTGAGGTCCGTTTCACGAGACAGAGTCCCGAAAAATAAAATAACCGTAGAACGCCAAAATACTCTACGTTGAAGGTGAGTCAAACGGACTCCAGTTGAGTTAAATAAATTATGAATTTTTATTATTTCAAACCTACTGGACTCAATGGTGAAGTCTAAATTGTGAAAACAGAATCCGAAAAGTAGAGACACATAAATGACCATTTTGCCCTTCGACAAATTAAGTCCAAACTGGAAACCGTAAAAGTGTAAATGAGTAAAAGAGATACTTAGAGTAGCGAGATGTACAAATTGATAAATGACAGTGAAACTGAGACGTGTTTATTGATGTATAGGCGAGTCAAAGGGAAAGGAGAAAGTCACGGAATACTAGGACACTAATAAGGTAAGTGGATTCCTATCTTTTATACGTGGTTTTCTAAGCCACGATCTTTCTACTACTGCCAAGACTTGTACTCATGTATGTATCTACTGCTATTGTTCTCGCCATTGATATTGTCTTATCTGGTGGAGGCCTATTGACTGATATCTCGTGATTTGATGCATTGTACTAAAGCCTATCATTGTATGCATGTCATGCATTGCATGTTGAGACTGTAAATGGAAAAATGGTGATGGCAGTGTTTTTATCGATTGGCAGGACCTCCAGGTCGTTTGACAAGATTGACTGGACCTACGGGCCGATTAAAGGGACCTACAGGTCGAATCCGTGATCGGACATATGGTGATGGGGGTTTTTCTTACATATGAAGTTATGAGGACATTTTATATGCATTGACATTAATTGTTCACTCATAAATTGTATTTGATTGTGACCGTTTTACTATGGCAGTATTCATGTTGATTGTGATTATTGGGCTTTACTGTTCATTGGCCTTGTGGCACTTTACTGCTAACTGAAATCGTTGTCATGATTGGCTATCATGTTATCTTGAATTCATGTTTTCCTATGTAATCCATAACCCGTATTTGAGATAGGCTTTTACTTACTGAGTTTGTAGCCCACCCCTTACTAAATTTTTCAGGTGAGAATGTTACAGAACTACAGTAGGAGATCAGGAGCTTAAGGAGACAGTTGAGGAGCATAATAGTAATGAATGAAGTCTCTCCCATGTACTCACCACCTAAGAGTGGTTCACGATCAGTATATTGTTAGTTTAGGTTTAATCTTTGAACAATAATTGTAATAAAGCTTCTGCACTTTAATGTCATGTTTATATTATTTACTGTTATCATTGGTAAAAGAATGGAAAAAGTAGGGACAGCCATTGGGCCGGCCCCACGACACGAGATCCGCATAGGGTGGGTTTCGGGTCATGACACAAAATCCTAGTTGATACCAAATATTAGAAAAATGATCTAGAAAATTTTTTTCATAACCCAAAATGCTTTCCCAATCGTCCCAGTTATCATGCCATCATTGCATGGTATATTTCCATAGTCAACCCCCTTGAGCCTTATGTTACATAAGTCTTTCTTTGTACTTTTAACTACATAAACCATTCATGTGTCTAAGCCTGAAAAACTATGAATTTACCTTTTACAGTTTGAGAAGATACTTTGGTAGAAATTTACACTTAAAGAGAAAGTTAGTTCAAATGAAATTATTCACATTATGTTTGCTCTGTTTGATAAAAGTGTGAAAAGAAAAGAAAGTGAACGGCAAACAAAAAAAAAAAAAAAAAAAGGTATTTTTGCTGGGTTTGTCTTTCATGCAGAGGTGATTTATCCATCATGGCAAAGAAAAAATAGAGTATGAGCATATTGTCGAGAAAGAGTTATGGTTTGAATCCAGTGGAATTCTATTTTATTGTTCTTTCCACCAAGTATTTTCCTAGTTTGCTTTGATTTTTCATATCCATTTCTTTCTTAGCCCTCACCTTGTGGCCTGTCATTACAACCTAATTAAAGACCTTTTGGTCTCTGATTTTGATGTCGACTACATTAGTGGAGAGGATTTTTTAAAATTGGACTTACGGGGTTAAATTTTGAGAGAATTCTTTTGGTTTTAGTTATTCTGCTTTTATCTGAGTTTTCAGGTGGTTTGGAGTTAAATTGACTATATCTCACACTCTCAAGGTCTTAGCTTTAGCTGAAGTAAACGCTTAAATCTTGCTTGACAAATTGCTAAATTTTTTATTGATTTTCCTGCCGTCTTTGATGTTAAAAGAGTAAGATGCTAGTGATGAAATCTAATTTCAGATCATGGCTTGGTGAATGATGCGATTTTTCTATAGGGTCTAGTTGATATTGTCTATATTGTTTTTTTTATTTTCTTTTTGTTTGAGGACAAATAAAGTTTTAAGTTTGGGAGTGTTTGATGACTTGCATAATTTAGAATATTTTATCACTTCTTAACATTAAAGTTTAGTCTAATTTTATTTATTTTCTAGTTGATTTTAGGCTTCATTGTCATCATTTAAATTTTGTTTCAAATTTGAAGAAATTGAAGCAGCCCAGTCGTCTATGGACTCTCTCTCATTCAATGAAGAGGCATTTTGTAAATTATGGGCTCGATCCATGACTACTTGGACCGGACAACCTGATAATTAGGCGTGAGTCCTTAACACGATTGCTGGCCTTAATTGTATACAAGCCGTCTAGCAAAAGCCCAAGAAAAACAAAAATCCCTGAAGCAACGCTAGATCCTGGGCTGCTTCTAGTGTGTAGGGCTTAGGGGTCTTGTGTATAAAAAGGAAAGGCAGCTTGGAGATCAAAAAGAGGGCGGCTGCGCAGGAACAAAAAAAAAGAAAAAAACTACAGCAAGAACAGAGAAAGAAAGAACCTAGAAGCGGTGCAGAGCAGGAAAAAACGGAGAAAGAATTAGTTGCGGTTGCGGCTTGGAGAAGTAGCAGAACGGCTGGGCAGAGAACAAGAAAAGAAAAAGGAGGCTACGACTAAAAGGACACTGCGGCAGGAGAGGAGTATTGTTTTTAGTGTTCATTTTCTTCCATTCCTTTCAGAAAAATTATGATAAATTCGTTTATGTTGAATTTAATTTTTAGCATGAACTAAATTTTCTTTATTATAGGAAAACGATGTAATCTAGTCTCGAACTATGCTTGCTTTTCTATGCTAATTTTAAGTAATTCTCTTTCATGTTTGTCTGATTTATTCTGAACTTATTGCTTCTAATTAACTAGCCATTAATTAGATGATTTTGATCTTGTAATTTGCTGTTGAAAGAGGAAATTATAGATCGATCTTAGATATTTAGGCATAGGTAAATATAGAAATCGAAAGACTTGTATGAACCTATGTAGTATTAAAATCATTGGTCTTATTACTCTATTATTTTGCATACTCTTGTGTAAAATGATGAACAAAAATAAATTCTAATTGACTGTCAAAAGAGACTTTTGGATAAATTGGAGATTTGCTAACAAACATAGAAAATTAAATTCAATTAGTTAGATGAGTCAAGCATAGTGTGGGATTAGGTGAAATCGATTTCCAAGAAGTTTTTTTTCCCATTAATTTGATTTTCAAACATCATCTTTCTTTTCCTTTGAGCATTTTTTTTGAATTGATTTTATTTTAAATTGCAATTACAAAAATTTTAGTGACTTTTATAAATAAAGTCGAGATTAGTATAATTTTTATATTTGTCAAAAGTAAGTTACTAATCCCTGAAGACGATACTCTTCTCATCACTTTACAATAAAACTACGATACCGTGCACTTAAAGTTTTGCACCGATGCATGCCTTCCTAAAATGTCCACAACCAAACTGAGCGAGCTTGGTATCCTCAACTTCAAACTTGGTGCTTCATCTGGAGTAATACCCTTTTTTGGTTTATTTTTGGGTAATTGGAGTAGCTGTGCAAGTACAAGCGCATTACATTCAGAATCTATCTTTGATACTTCACTCTCTAAATAAGTACAAGCACATTGCAATCAGAAGATTCCTAAAATGTCATTGTATAATTTTCTTTGCTGATTAGATGTTATGGTGAAGTTGAGTTGCAGATGTCAGCCCATTCTTAACAATTTTCTGTAGTACCAAACTAAACTCCAACATGGCCAATCGAATTTTATAACCAAAATTTAGTTTGCAATGAAACAGCATAGGTAAAGTTTTCTTTGGTGAATACATTCTAAAGAAGTACAAGCACATTGCATTCAGAAGATTCCTAGAACATCATTGTATAGTTTTCTCTGCTGATTAGATGTTATCGTGAAGTTGAGTTGTAGATGTCAGCCCATTCTTAACCATTTTCTGTAGTACGAAACCGAACTCTAACATGGTCAACTGAATTTTATAAAGAACATTCTGTTTGCAAGGAAACAGCACAAGTAAGATTTTCTTTGGTGATTACATTCTAAAGAAGTACAAGCACATTGCTTTAAAATGATTCCTAAAATGTCAATGTCTAGTTTTCATTGGTGCTTAGATGTTATTGTGTAGGTGAGTTGTAGATGTCAGCCCATTCTTAACCATTTTCTGTAGTACAAAAGTGAACTCTCTAACACGGTCAACTGAATTTTATAACAAATATTTAGCTTGCAAGCAAACAGCACAAGGAAATAACATTTTCTTAAATTACTGTTTAACAAACACACCTGCGAGTTGACCGGAGATTTCAAGATACAATGAATCCACTCAAAAATTCCGTCCCACAACTATAGTTGAACAACAAATCTAACTTACACCAGCACAGAAAAAATCCAGTTCACAAAGAAAGAGCATAACTAAACCAAAAAACATTTTTATAAATTAATATTAAATAGACTTACACAACCTGCAAGGTGGCAGGAGAGCTTAGAACACAATGAATCCATTCATACACTTGCCAAACTATGATTAATAAACAACATCTGGGGTAAACCAGCTTGTGAAATTATTTTAATTATCACAGTGAAACAAATCAACTGATGATATGAAGATGTTGAAGCAAATAATGACAAGAAGAGTAACAAGAAAAAAGAACATTGTTTTCTTGAGATGTAAAATTTCATCAAATGCTTACTTGCCGCTCAAGCACTGAAATTCTTTTTATTGGGTTGAAACACGTATTTAATCAGTGATTCCTTGACAGACAACAACTCTGGGAACTCATTCTTCAACTTGGATGCATCCATTGCATTGTTGCTGCGAGGGGCAATGATTACATTGGCTTGTTCTTCCAGTGTGAAGTTAACCCACTGGAAATTGGGGTCAATGTAGTTCTTGTACATCTCCAGAATCTCATTGTGGCTTACAACACCAGGGTTCGTGAAGTTCCATATACCCCTGCAATTTCTTTTTGCCATTTCAATTGAAATGGGCAGTAGCTCATCCAAAACAGTCATGCTGTTGGGAATGTTTACCACTTTGTCATAGCGTGTAATTTTTGTTATGAAGTTACGCGGATTGCTGAGGTCAGATGATATTGGCATTCGGACTCTCAGGGTGCAAACATTGTCATATTCTTTCAGAAGTTCTTCTACCTGGAAAAAAACAAGACAAAATTAGCACTTATATTTCAAATTTTCAAAATGGAAATTGGAATCGAAAGCGAGAGCGACAGCAGGAATTTACCATAGCCTTAGTTTTTGAATAAAAAGAACCGGTGAAATTAGGTTTGTCTTCCTCCTTAAACCCAATGCCTGACCCTATTGGATGTGCAGCATCATACTCAAAAATGCAACCAGTCGCAAAGTTCATCATTAGGAGCCCATGCTCTCTGCAAACATCAGCCAAGGTTAGGGTACCAACAACATTAGTGCGAATTGTCTCTGGTTTATAAGACTCGCACCAATCCACATTGGGTCTACCAGTCACTCCCGCAGCATTGAGGACGTGGGTTGGCTTGACATTCTGAATATCTGCCAAAAGCTGTGACCGTTCCTCCAGGCGCCCTCTTCCATACTCAAAAGGTATCCCTTGCTTCTTGCAAATGTTCCCAAGAAGACCCCCAATCCACCCCGTTCTACCATAAATCAAGAACTTTAGAGGTGGCTTTTGAGTAGAGGGATTACCTTTTGAAACCGGAACCACTATTCTCTGCTGATCATGATTATTAGCCACATAAGAGGAAGCAGAAATACCAACACTGGACACAGTTCTTTCGATGCCGGGCATCATCAGCATTCTTGGATGTGGGAGCAGTGCCCCTGAGACATCTCCCCACCAATAAGGATTGCTAACATACCATTCCATAGTCTTCTTTAGACCCTCCTCCCACGTTGTTCGTTCTGACCATCCCAAGTTTTTCAGTTTTTGATGATCCAAGAAGTACCTTTGGTCATTAAAAGGTCTATTCTCCACAAACTTAATAATGGCATCTGGGTCCAATGAGAATAGTCTGCAAATATCCTTGGCCACATCAATCACTCTCCTTTCCTTATCTGTCCCAATATTGTAAACGTGGCCTACTTCACCCTTGTGGAGAATAATTTCAAAAGCCTCTGCAACATCTTCACAGTATAGGTAACTCCGCACATTAGATCCATCCCCATGAATTGGAAGAGGCTTTCCACTCAAGGCCAGTAGGATGAATTTGGGAATTAACTTTTCAGGAAACTGATTTGGCCCATAGACATTGTTTCCTCTCGTAGTTATCACCGGTAACCCATATGACCGTCCATATGCCATAACAAGCATTTCAGCACCAGCTTTAGTTGCAGAATATGGATTTGTTGGGAGAAGCTGTGAAGCCTCATGGTTTCCCACAACAGCATCCTCATCTGTTTCACCATAAACCTCATCAGTGCTGACGTGGATAAATCTCTTGATTTGGCCAGTGACTTTGCATGCCTCCAAAAGGACATGGGTGCCATAAATATTGTTTTTCGTGAACTCAAAGCTATTTCCAAAGGAGTTGTCAACATGGGTCTGGGCTGCAAAGTGCATAATTGTATCAATGGACTCAGTAACGAGGATGAAGTTGACAAGGTCATCACTGGCAATGTCTCCCTTGATGAACTTAAATTTGGGGGATGATTTAGAGGAATTGAGGTTCTTCAGGTTTGAGCAGTAGTCAAGCTTGTCCAGAACTATAATCTTATACTCAGGATAGTTCCGAATGAGCCGGTTAGCAACATGGGAGGCTATGAACCCGGCAGCCCCGGTAATAAGGATGTTCTTGGGTGTGTATGATGCCATATCCAAATGAAATCTATAGTCCAACACAAGAAATTACACTCAGAACCCGAAACAATTTCTTTAAACAAATCAATTATCTCCTAAAACATGGGGACAAACAAGACTCCATTTTTCAGAAGGAAATGAAATTAAGGGAAAAATAATCCGGTGAAAATAAATAATTTGTCGATCTCAAAAGGAGTTTTTCCTGTATCATGATGCTGGCTGAGAAGACATGGTCTGTTCAGCCCACAGCTCCACTTGTTGAAAAGAAAATAAATTACTTTGAAGAAATGCATCTCTGAACCCCATCAAACTAAGTGGAGTCTCAAAAATATTTGTTTCACAAAAAGACGAATTATTTCATTCAAACAAAAAGACAAGAAGGGCCACGGACATAGATGTCATCAACAATAGTTCCAATCAATTGAAGGACATTCCACACATGATTACTAAATCAAACACAAGCAAACATACAGATACACTGAGATGGACTTCAGATAAATGGTTTAGAAATATTCAATTGGAATTTCTAGAGCAGTTGATCGGAATGATAAAATCAAGCAAAGAAAGACTAAAGTGGGCATATCTGATAGTGTGACGAAAAAAGGCTGTGTAACATCTCCATTATATATGCCAGATCAATCAAAATGACAGAAAATATACACCATTTCTCACACAAAGCCCTAGTATTATTAAAAGAATAACAGATCAGATTACTTACTAACACACATTAATGATAGTAAACCGACAAAATATCAAATTACAAAAATGTGGGTTCAAACAGAATCGCAAAATAAAAGCAATTAAGTACATAAAACTATATGTATAATTCGAGATCTAGTCCATAATCATTACCTGAATTAGAACTATGATCAAAGGACAATCTTGATTGTTATTAATAACTAAAATGTCTAGTGGGGTAGAGAAACTTACAATTGGGTCTGGGACAGAAAGAACGGTGAGAAGAGTAAAAGACAAAGACGACCCAGAGATCTGTGTGAGGAGAAGGTGGCTGAGGGTGGGCTATTTATATATAAATTATAAGCAATGGCTGTTTGCACACAACCACATCAAATGACTAATCTAATCCCTCCGCATTCTTTTTGTGTTTTATTATTAGTTATTATATTATTTATAGTGAGAGGGAATATTGAGATACAAAGGGGGAAATGTTTGATGGTCCCAAACGAGGATGAATGGCGACTCCTCGAATGTCATTGTTTTTATTTATCATTTAAATGGGTTCAAAAGTCAATTCCTATCCCCGCAGAGTAAAAGGTTTCGCTGACTTTGCGCAGAATCATTATACAATGGACATAAAATCAAAGCCGTATTATTTTTATTTTCATTTTTTTTGGTACTTTACAAAAATATGATTTTGAACATGGGACTCTAGAGGTGTCAAATGAAGTGACTTTAGAGATGTCAAACGGGTTGGTTCGGGTTGTTTCAGTTAGTCTATTTGAATTAACAAGCTGTTCTGTGTTGGCCCGGTTCATTAAGTGGTCATACCGTGCCGAACTCAATTGTCAAACTATTAGGCCCAACCCAGCCCAACCCTAATGGGTCGTGACTGGCTGGCTCGCGGGCCACTCTCTTTTTTTTTTTTTTTTTACTTTTTTGTTTTTGTTTCTTTTTCTTTCAATAACTAATATTGATCATTATTTTTTTAAATGATATTTTTTTTGTTGTTTTAATTACATAATATCACTATTTTTTATTTTCTTATTTGTAATTATAATATTTTGTTTAACTTTTGTATTTTTATTTTGTTATTTGTTAATTTAATATTATTATTATTCACTTTATTATTTGTTATTATAATATTTGTTTATATTTGTTTTTTTTTTCAAAATTATTATAATATTTTACTTTAATATATTCACATACTAATAATAATAATAATAAATGACAATAAAATAAGAAATAAACCGGGTCTAACATATCATGCCAACGGGTTTTCTTCCTAGGTTGTATTTGTGCTTGAGCCGTGCTCGTGTTGGGTCTCCAACCGTGATGTGTCACTTGCCTAAGAGTACCGGCCCGGCACGACCTACTGTGTCGTGTCGTGTCGTGCCGTGCTGCGCCCGACCCACCAACTACTGTGAATGTTGTGCCGTACCGCTTGTTAACATGTTATGCTGGTACCTTACCTGGCCAACTTGGCCCGATTGACACCGCTATGGGACTCACTTAATTAAGTTAGTAAATTTTTTTTGAAAAAGTTAAAAATAAAAAACTTAAAATTTTCAAAAATTTTTGTCTTGTTACAATGCTTATTGCTCACTAAGTATACCACAATTAATTTTAAAAAAAAAACTAGTTTCTAATAATCAATTCTTCGCAATATGAAATTCTTTCAAATAGATCGTAAATTTGGTGGTCTTTCTATGTGTACTATGGGTGGTAATGATTCATGTTAAGTCGGGTTTTGATCAAGTTGGGCACTGAAAGAAATTGGGTCGGGTCTGTCCCAGACCGAACCCGTAAGCTATGGTGCTTTTACATGGGTTAACACATAGGTTGAAGAGACAAGAAATGATTAGTTCTTATTCTATCTGTTTGAAACGTGATTAGACTTTTTGTGAGTCTTATTTTAACTTACTGTTAAAAGACTACTTTCTAATACATGTAGTATATTCTGCATAAATTGTAATAAATCAGTTTACATGATATAAAAAAATATCTCTTTCCCTTTCTGGTTTTTAACTCTTGAATTCTTTCTTTTGGGTTATTATTTATGATGTACCAAAACCTTGTAATATTAATTATTGAATTTAAAATTTTTACTAATTATTAAAAATAATTGATTATGCAAAAAAAAATAATAATAATAAGAATTTCAATATTATTATTTTCGAGAAACGTGACCACAACTTAACAAATTCAATTTAACAAAATCAATTCACTCACCTTTTATTCATAGTAGAAAAACACAGTCTCACGGCTAACTTTTTGGCTTGTAGTAATAACACTGTATTTTCTTTTCTTTTTTTTTTGCCACACACCTTCATGCGACACACAATGCTTATATATATATATATATATATATATATAGATTATATAAAATGTAATCCTAATACAATTAGGATTTATAATTTCATTTAAACTAATAATACTACTCCTACTAGCATAAAGACTTCTAGTCCCACTAATAATAAATTATCCAATTCTTATATAAAATATATCAAATACTACTAGGAATCAAAATTAAGAATCCTACAAAACTATACTAACTTGATTTAATTGTCTCACATTCTATAAACTTATACTCTTAAATTGTAAAAATTCATAACCCATTCTCATAGTCATTCTATTAATGAAAAGATTATACATTATGACGTTAGTGATTATTTAAGTAGACTCATAACACACGTAGAATAAATTTTAAACAAACTATACATATTCAGACAACGAACTACAAATTAAATCTGACACAGATATTTTTATAAAGAGCCACTTTTTTTTATTAATAACCAGAATCAAATCTTTCACCCGAATGTGATAAGTATCCTGTAAACATGGCATTGTCAAGTTATTTAGGCATTGTAAATTTTCCACTTTATCTCTATTTATATATTATATTATCTTATATATTATATTATATATCATATAGATTATACATATTTTATAGGATAAATTACATCGATCTTTCTTAAGATTGTTGACAATTATAAAAATTTCATTTGAGATTTTTGAAATGATACTGAATTCCTTTACTTTTAATGAAAAACTACAAATATAGGGTTTTGGTATCCTGTATTTGTAATATTCTTTCAGAATATTACAATTTAACCAATTTTTTTAACTTTTTTTTCTCATTTTTAAATAAATATTAATTAAAATCTTCTTAAAAAATAATTTATTTATCTTAAATTTATTTTATAAAATAAAAAATTAGGAAAAATTGTCAAAATTGAAGAAATGAGAAAAAAAAAAAAAAAAAAAACATGAAAGGAGCACTTTTGTAAATTTTTTTTTCCCAAAAATTATACTAGATGGTAGGTATTTATAGTTTATAAGTAAAAGTAAGAAAGATCAATGTCATTCAGAAACCTGATGAGGAGTCTTTGTAATTAGCAAAAATCTCACTAAAGATTAATCTAATTTATCATATTTTATATAATGTATTTATTAAATAAAGAGTAAAAAGAATTCATAATTTTTATTTTTTAATAATTTTTATCAAATCTAAATCAATTCTTCATAATTGGAAAGGACCCCAAATAGGTACCAAGCACAACAAATGATTGTTGCCTTACAAGGGGGTTGATGAGTTAGGAAACAAAAATGAAGGAGGTAAATTACACTAATATTTTTTTCAAAATTTCTAACAATTATATTTATATTTTTTAAAATTTTTAAAATTATATTGACCTCCAATACTTTTACTGAAAAACTACAAATATCTTTTTCTAGTTAATTGTTTTTAAATGAAAAAATTATCCCTTTTTCTATTATTATTTTTGTTTACATTTTTTTAATTTTGACCAATTATTTCTATTTTTTTTTTAATTTTATATAAATTTAAATTTAAGGTAAATAACTTATTTTTATTTTATATAAAAAATTTAAGATTTTAATCAATACTTATTTGAAAAATTTTTTAAAAAATTCAAGACAAATTGGTCAAATTGAAGAAATGTAAATGAAAAAATGCATGAAGGGGGAGTTTTGTTATTTTGAAGAAAAAAATTTGACTAGAAGAGGTATTTGTAATTTTTCAAGTGAAGGAAGAAAAGTCAGTGTAATTTCAAAAATTTTAAAGAATATCAGTGTAATTGTCACAAATCTCAAGAGAGGTCAATATAATTACTCAAAGAATAAACGTGTTCTTAATCATAAGTACTTTGCAAATTTAGTTAGGAAAAGGAAAATAAATTTTATAAAAAAAAGGTCTCAATTATAAATAAAAATAAAATATTTTTTTCTAAAATAATTTTAAAAAATAGGTGAAAAAACGATCCTACACAAAATTATATAAGTTTCTGTTACTTTTTTTTTTTATATTTTATTTTTCCTCCTTATTTCTACAATAACCAAACAATTTTATAATTTTATTTTTGCATTTTTCTTACTTTTGTTAGCTAAATCTGCAAATCGAATAGAGTTTTACAGTACGTTTGGATGGAAGAAGTTGGAAATAAAGAGAAGGATGATGAGTTTATTTTATATTTGGTTTGAAAAATGGAAAGGAGAGGAATGAGAGAACTCAACACTTATTTTAATCATTTTATAGTCCATCCATAAGTGGGAGGAGATAAGATAACTCTCTAATAAAATTTTATAATACAAATAATATATTTGAAACTACGAGATTATGAATTACTAGTATCATTAATTTAAAAAGGGTATGGTAGTAAAGTTATATATAACACTTTTTTTCATTTTCTCTTTATCAATCATTCCCAAAACAAGATGGAGGATCACATTACTCTACTTTTTCCCTTCTTTTCATTATTTATCGAAACATGAACGAGAGATTACCCATTCTACTCCTTTCCTTCATATCTAACATTATCTTCTGTTTTCAAGCTTTCAACTCGATTGTGGATATATATCATTATCAATGTCTTATGAAAAAGAAAAAGAAGATACAAAATGAGATTAGTCTAAGAATTCACCGACTAAAAAGTCCCAATTATAGTTTTTATTGGAAAACAGTTTGCTTTCATTATTTTTTAATGAGAAATTACATTATTAGATCCTATTGTTAGATGCTGCCACACTTAACCTTGTATATTAAAGGGAGCACTTATTGTTGTTTGAGGTCATGAGCCAAGTGGTGGCGTTATATATATATATATATATATATATATATATATATATATATATATCCTCAAGGTAAATGGCATGTTGAGATAAAGTATTATCTGATATGATAAAAATTAAATTGGTTATTCCAAAATTTCTGATATCACATTTGGTAATTCAATCACTGCTACAGGGAAGATAAGTGTGGAGTTATAATTTTAAATAAGATAATAATATTTTATTAATAAGACATCAAATTATGTGATTGATGCGTGCTCATATTAATTAAAATGTTAATCTTTGAGAAGGCCAATATTATTAAAACCAAAAAGAGGTCGTTGTAGGAGACACATCAGAAAAGATAGCAAGGGATGAGACCCAATTTGGACCACGATGTGTAACCGTCGAATTCATTTAAGTTTTCGTGACATCAACGCGGTTTGTTGCCGACACATGAAACCATGAATCACATCTAACATTTGTAGCATGCGCTTATTATTATTAATAGTTATAATAATAATTTCAGCTCAATTAGCCATCTTATTTTTCTTATTAGAAAAAATTATGAGTTCAAGTTTCACTTATCTTATTAAAGAATATAAATATTATTTTCACTTAATCATAAATTAGTATAATTTGTCTTTTTAAAGTCTATGATTTATATTTGAGAGATCTATGCCGTTTTTAACTTGTGTGATTGATTGCTTATAATACAAATCATTGCTTCAAAAAAAAAAAAAAAAAATTTAGATTGTGTGATTAATTGGATATTACTTTTATTCAATCAAGAACTGGGTTAGACCAAGCTAGTTTGTTTATTCAGTGTCCATATTTGATATTTGAGAGGCACCTGTCATTGTTAGATTGCGTGATTGATTAATTATAGTATATCATCTCTTTCATAAAAAAAAAAAAAAAAAGAACGATGTGAGTGATTGATTGTAAAATATCATCGCTTTCATTTCAATTAAAAAAAAAAAAAAAAGATTGTGTGACTAATTGATTGTAATAATAATAATGCATCATCATTTATATCAGAAAATAATAATAATAATTGCGAGTTTCGGTTGGCTCTTTCTTTATCCTTTGTACTTTAATACGGAGAAGTGTAAAAAGATAAAAACTCTTCCATAAAAATAGGAATATCAATCCAGTGCAATACATGAGTCCTACCGTAAACCCATCGATGGGCTCGTTTGTTTTACGGTTAGGATAATTAAGATTATATTATACTCGGGACAAAATAGTGAGGAGAAGTGGGAAAGGATAAAATAGTGTGTTAATGAAATTCCCGCAATTAAGCTATCCTTTGTTTGGTAGCCAGCAGGATTGATGTGTATTATTAATAAAATTACTACCATCTTCCTGGGCGGACTCATACACATTCCCTGTCAGTCCAAGTCCAGATTTTCTATGTTTGGGTAAAGCAGCCCGTTCAAACAGTGGCTGCTTTGTTCGGGAGCCAGCAGGATTGATGTGTATTATGAATAGAATTACCACCATATATCCCTGGGCGGACTCCTACACTTTCCCTGTCAGCCCAAGTCCAGATTTTCTATTTTTGGGTAAAGCAGCCCATTCAAACAGTGGGCTACAATTCCAGATTTTGTATGCAAAATCAGCCCATTCATCTATTTATTTTTGAGACCAAATTTCATAAAATTGCGAAGTGTAATCCTCAAATTTATGTTGTTCAACATTATTTGAAACATAACTGATGTGCGGGTTGTCCATACAAGGTGTCAATGTTTTATTTATATAGAAACACAACAAATATGGGAGTGGTACATGTCGATTCTCATTCATATATATAAAAAATAGGAACCATCAGTGTTTGCCCCATAGTTTTTAACAACATAAAAGGGACAATTCCATACATGGTAACCCAAACCTATCATTCTTAACTTAAAGTTAGATTCAGCAACTCCCAGGTTGGCTGCAAAGTCTTCACACTGATTCCCTTCACGCAAGGTATGCTTAATGAGGCGTGAAGGGATTCGGGATCTCAAGAGATTGCAATCTTGGGTGAGGGCCTCATAGATGCCCTCACGAGTGAGAAAATCCACTGCCATGGCGTAGTCGAGTTCAATCACGGCCTTCCAAGGGTTGAGCTGGGCAAGTTGGTTAAGGCCCTCCCTAACCGCCCAGAGTTCTGCCATTAGGCTATTGCATATGCTGATGTGACCCATAAAGCCTTTGATCCATTTGCCTTGGTCGGCACGGATAAGACCACCAGAACCAGCTCTTCCTAGGTTGCCTTTGGCGCAACCATCTGTGTTCAACTTCATGGTACATGAAGAAAATATATGAAATAACAATCAGGCTGAACCCGGTTACCTCTTATAGTTAGGATTCATAAAAACGGAAGAAACCAGCTTGTGTTACAAGCTTCTCTGTCACGTACGTTGATGTAGAAATTTTTCTCGATAATAGAATGATTACAAAATCGAGTCGCCTATATATTTTCACAATGCAAATCCAGAAGTCTCGCAATGGTAACCTCGGAAGAATCTCAAAGGGAAAACGGAGAGAGGATCTAAGAGAGTTGACGGATAATCAAAAACCCTCCCACACCCATCGTGTAATTTAAAACGCAGTATATATTTGCATTGGTTTAAGTTCTAAACCAATCAAATAATGATAAGAATTTTAATCTTATCACAACTATTATTCAAATCATGTGGATGCCCAAATGACTATGGGTTCGAGTCAAACCCGTCCTAATATCCAACATCTCCCACTCATCCACACATGATAAGTACTAAGTTCTTTACATCACTTTCCACACACAGGAAATGGGTCGTGCAACTAGACGAGAAAGATTAGGGTAAAAGTACTATATCAAGCTACCATCACACCAATATAGTACCTCACTACAAACAAACAAATGATCTCGTCTATGCTTTAGACTATTCCGTTACACCAGATCCAGCATCCCTTATCCTTCACGAGAACTAATCTTAGTGCGATGCTTGAACCCTCTAATCTGTATTGTACTCATAATCACATTGATAAACATATAAACTGACAGATCGCCTAGGCAATGAGTCACAACACAATCGTATATTACGAAACCATCTTTCCTAACTACTTACGTTAATCCAATTGAACTCAACTGCTTTCGTAGACATGCCCCATCGGACTGCATCAATCATAGTCCTTTAGCAACATGCTAAAGTAGCAATATCAAGCTCTCTCTTTATAACATAGTCCTAAATCACAAAGGGCACAGTGGAACTCAAAGTGGTTCTCAGAGCTCACATAGTGACGAAACGGGGATACATTCAATCACTCTCTTTGTTAAAGGTCACATTAATAGCACATACAGTATGTAATGTATGCTGCAACAGAGTTCCTACTCAATTGGGTATGTCAATCTCAATCTCATAAAAATAAGAATATACATCATACGAATCTTAGTCTAGTCACTATCTAGTGTCCGTCACTATCTCAGCGCCCCTCATCACTATCTCAGCACCTAACCTGAACATTCCAACTCAGTTGCTCTCCTAGCGCATGTTTGAAAGTTCACATTCAACTTTCTTCAAGTTACATGAGGTGTGTGGTCAACCTTCATACCCGATTCTTTAAAAGAATCTCATCTTGACCCTCATTATCAAGGTGACATATATGATAAAGATGAATTCTCCCTCCAGCCAAAAACTCAATGTCTCATCTTGCTCGCTATCTAAGTGCCAAGGCAATTGCTCTTATGAGAGAGCCAATCAAAACCTGTTGACATTTTTCATGTATGTTCACAACATCAAAACGTTATCTCAATATGAACACAAAATCATATAATGATGAACACAAAATCATATAACGATGAAATAATGTCACACATGTCCAATATATCAAATCCAAAATAAACCCAACTATTTAACACAAGATGTAAAACATCACTAAATATGGGCTTAGAACCACTTTCTTTTGCGCAACTGTATCTCAAACATGTGTAGTGAAAAATAATGCCAATATGTTTGGTTTTCCCATCACCGCTATTGGTTTACCAGCCCACTAACGAGCCTAAGCTTCCAACCTAGTGGCGAGTTCGCACGGTTTTGTCCTTATGGACCCTAAGTCCAAAAGACACTACAAAAAGGGAAAGGCATCACCTACATCTATATCCCTCAAGGTTGTAAAGCTTATTAATAATGTGGAATAAAGTTGTGAGGAACGTAATACTTGTATATGCTAGAGCTGCCATACAATCATAGCTGATGAACATATCATCCTGCCTACATGGCGCATGTTAAGGCACTACTAGAATCTCCACAATCAAACTACTGCCTCAATTGTGGCGACTAACCGTGTATTCTTGACATCACTTAGATATAAAAAAAACCAATTAATTATAGTTTGATGAGCAAACACTTAGTCATGGTTATAGTTTGATCATCTATACAAGCAAAACACTAAGCTACTATAATAATTTGCCCATCAATAAGAGCTACAAAAATAACCGAGTACACATCCTAGTGCACTTCAGAATCTTAACTGCGCTCAAATAGGAAATTCCACAAAAATAGCTCTTTCCCTACTAATCTAATTGTAATTATCAAAACTATAGTATGCCCATATCAATTTGTCGATAAGTTTGGACTGTGCTAACAATATCACTTATAGATTTGTCAAGACAAAATGAGAAATCCCTCAAGACAATCTTCATGGAACTTAAATCCAAGCATAGTATACTTAACCTATGTCTTCCTCAATATAGGACAACATCTCCACGTGGTGAAAACAAATTCTATATATGTCAGCAACTATACAAAAGATTAAAATACTTTATTTGGATCATCCGTGGCTACCTTGATCATCGTGAAGCCAATTGCTCGATGAAATCTAAGGTTTCACTCACTTGGCGATGGCTTTAGGTCACAAATGAACACTTGAGCAAGTAGACTTTGCAATTTTTTTTCATTAACCTTAAAGCCCAAAATTGCATAGACGATTAATTTATGTCACAAATGAACACTTGAGCAAGCATGTTTTGCGCTCTTTGTTCATTGACATTGAAGCCCAAAACTTGATTCACGAAGAATCATCATCTAATTCTTCATAGAAAAGATCATTTCTAAGTCCATCTAAAAAGCTTCTAAGATCTAACATGTGCGACAATCATTGGAATAAGGTGGATGGAGAAAATTCTCACCACTAAGGAGAATCTCTCTACATAGTCAATATTCCCTTTGGGATAGGTCATTTGAAAAAAAAGATAGGGCAAAAACACTAGTTAATCAATCCTATACAAAAGGAGATCAATCATTCTCAAAGTTTGATTCTTTGCTAATTTACGTTAACTTATCACGTATAGTAGCCATCCATACATCTATTAGCTTAGAAAATTTTTGCCTCTACATAAGAAGCAATATTCACTTAAACATGTGGAGCAATAGTGAAAATTTCTCCCTTTAATCTCACAAAGATGATAAGAAAATATTTTACATTTGCTTCTACACAAATAAGGGTCTTAAGAATCTTCCTCCAGTGGTACAATCCCAACTAATGGTACACTCCCACTAAGTGGCAAGTTACTCCCACTATCCAAAATATCATCAGTGATTCTAAAATGAGATAACAATTTTTCAACCTCGCCGAGAGATGGTGTGACTTCCATAGATTTCATTAACCCATAAAGTTAAAGATCTTTAAAGTTTTCTCATTGCATAACTCAATTTAGTCATTTCTTAACTTGGGGTGTTCAATTAAAAATTCAATGACCCTTTAAATTTTCAAAAAGAATATTTTAAAAAGCTAACATTTTTAAAACTTAGGGCCAAGTTTTTACAAAAATAATAAATAATATAAACAAATCACATAAACCCCAAAAGGTGATAAGCCTTCCAAATTAGGCTTTTCACCATTTTCAATCTTAAAGGAACTCATTTTTAGGGCATTAGGTTAAAGATATAGGCTGCACAAAACATATTTGCGCCATTATCGACCCAACCATATTTAATAAAATCCAATTTCCCTATTTTTCTCATATAAATGTCTCGAACTAATCAGACAAGTACTCTCATTTACAATTAATACGAAGAATTTTTAAATTCTTCATTTTCAATACTCAACCTCTTGACAAATGGTTAAAGCAACTAATACTTATAGTAATGCTCAAAGCAACTAATGTTTGAGTTAGGTGAGCAATCATAGCGCGAGTAACAAAGTAAGAAAATAATAGATTCTTCTATGTGCCTAATTTCTAAAACATCATGAGTTTGTATATGCTATTAGGACAGACTCTAGTTAATAAAGAGTCGGTCTACCTTACAAATAAGGTTTCTTACAAGCCTTTCCAATCAAATAGGGTTTACACACTAATAGATTGATTTTTACGAGTAACCCCAATAGGTCTTCTCAAGCTAATCTAGCCATCTAATCTAGTTCAATGTGTCTATGTTATTGTTCAAAAAATAACATTGTGGAAATCCATACAGAGATAAGTCCAAAATTATCAAATAATCCAATGAGACAAAGCCACTATCATACTCATATAATGAAGCTGCTTCTAACATGGGGTAGATCAAACTAATCAATATATATTGAATTATTATTTTACAAAGAATAAATAGTTCCATTCAGTCCCAAAGATTGAAATTTAAAGATGAGAAAAAAAAATCAATTGAATTGGAGGTGGACCAAACGTTTAGTCAAACACCAATGTCCAATTATTTTATCATAAGGCCATATGTTGCTCAAAAGAATTAATCAGCTCACTCTTATGGCGATTAATTCTTATGCTACCACTTGTGCATAATGTACAAAATATTATGAGCATTGTAAAGTCGCGCTCGCTCTTTACGTGCCATTTTATGACTTTTACTTAATCTGTTATCTATTTTGAATAAAATGTTCAACTTTGACTCAGTACAACTACGAACAAAATGATCCCTTTTATTCTTACATAGTAGCTCATTCTATAATATATCTCATTTTTTGTCATGCATGTCCCTATGTCATTTGACTTTTTTGCCTACTTTTGACGCAAGTTTCTTAGCCCCATCCTAGTTAGCAACTTTTCCTTGTCTATAAACATCGGCCCAAAAGCCTTGTCTGGCCCACCCAAGGAGGCAGGGTTAGTTTAGGAGTTCGCCTCTTAGAGCTCTACCTTTTGTCTCAAAATGACTCACTATTTTAAAAATATTTTTATTTGAATAAGTAAAGTCATGTAGGTTTTTTTAAAATATTTTAAATATGAGACAGAGTACTTTATTACGAGAATTTGTTGCTCATCCAAGGCAAGTCTATATTTTTCATGGACCAAATCCATACAATTTTTTCATGAGATTTATTTACATGCTACTCTACATAATAAAATGCATTTAATAATTTAATTAATTATGACAGACTTCCATGTCTTAAGGTATTGGACTATGTTTCTTATTGGTCAATGTTTACATATATATGATATGTGTGATGTGGTCATTCTAAGCATTTAAGTTGGTTAAGTCGGTATTCACATTCATTTAGGTTATTTCACTACCATCATAATGCACAGGGTGACATTTAAGCATACATTTATCATATTATTCTGCTACCAGAAATTCAATTAACAATATTATTCTATTATACACTATGACATCGAAAATTTCGCTAGGCTCATAATCATCTCCCATTTATGTATACAGAAATATATTTTTAAATAATTTCGAGCAAAATAATTTCGAATTAAAATAAATTTAATTCATCCATACAATAATTTCTGAATTAAAATAAATTTAATTCATTCACATAATAATAATAATAATAATAATAATAATAATAATAATAATAATAATAATAATAATAATAATAATAATAATAATAATAATAATCAATGTGCATATTATGAAGTGCATGGACTCCACTTGAGCCCAATTGGCATTCTAGTACATCATGCCTAGGTAATTTATGAACATATGAGTTTGCAGCGAAAACACATCCCCTTACAAGGACTCATAAATAAATACAACCCTTTCCAAAATATATTACATTGTAGAATGAACCTATTATATCAATCTACTAAAAATAATAAAATAAATGGGGATGCCGCACCCATATCTCATATATCACAAAATTAACTTTATTATTCTATACATCACAACAACACGTATACTAGAATATCAATTAAATAAGCTCATCCAATCACAACATACATCCACATGCATAATAATATAATAGGTCTTGATGGATGACTTTACTACACCTCGCCACAATAGGAGTGAGTATTTGGGTCTCATAATTAATGGGGATTAATTAATATTACACAATAATGATGCAATTAATAAATAATTATCCATGTGATAATTAATTCATAAATGATCCACACATGACCCTAAAAATATGATCCACACATAATATAATTGTTCCTAATTCCTAGAGCCTTTCCAAGAATTTTTTCACATTTAAAATAAATTTTCTAGAGTTTTTAACCAATTTTTGGGATAAAAATCTAATTTTTAAAGCCCCAAAAATATAAAAAATAGGTAAAAATTCACTAAAATATAATTTGGACCCCCAACAGTAAATACTGATATGTGATTTTAATATCAAATATAGCTCTTTGGAATTTAAAAAAAAGTCATTTAGATACATTTTTGACACTTTTTCGTAATAAAAATTAATTTAAACTAATTTCTAGAAGCAAAAAAATTATAAAAAATATATTACGGGGTCACAAATTTCGTGAGTGAGGCCCACTCTTCGGAGGTGTCCAAAAATAGGCCCCGGAAGATGATGCACATGTTCCCATGCGCCTCGCCGAGAGTGGGGGTTGCATTCATATGCAATTCATCTTCTTCAAAAATAAGGTTTGGCCATGACTGCTGTTAAAGTTTGGGACCTTATATCCCACTCATTTTTTGACGAACAATTGTGTTCCATATATCATTAGAAAGCTCTCGCGACAAGGAACAATTTGATATAAATTTCATGCATAATAATCAAGGTTTTACAGATCGTATTAAAACCCAAAAATTCATATTAAAGTTGTGTTTTCTTAAACAACCAAAACTTCAAACTCAGATCTCTCACAGATTCAACAGTGGATTGTCATGAAATTTTAAGGGCTATATATTGGGTTTATAAAGACTACATCGACCGTGGCGGATCGTTTAAAAGGTATTCTATAATGATCTTTTAAAAATCAGCGAACACAAGCCTATGGCTTTGATATCAGTGAAGGAAATATATGAAATAACAATTGGGCTGAATTCGGTTACCTCTTGTAGTCTGGGTTTGCGGAAGCGGAAGGAACCAGCTTGTGTTACGAGCTTCTCTGTCATGTACGTCGATGTCGAAATCTTTCTCGTCAATAGGACAACTACAAAATCGAGTCGTCTATGTATTTCCACAATCCAAATCTAGAGGTCTTGCGATGGTAACCTCGGAAGAATCTTAGAGAGAAAATAGAGAGAGGATCCAAGAGAGTTGACAGATAACCAAAAACCCTCCCACACCCATCGCGTAACTAAAAATGCGGTATATATCTGTGTTGGTTGAAATTTGAAACCAACCAGATAATGATAAGAATTGTAATCTTATCATAGCTCTCATTCAAATCTTATGGATGCCCAAATAGCTATGGGTTCGGGTCAAACCTGTCCCAATATCCAACAGTACATGTAGGGGGAAAATCCTATTTGACAAGCCTAACCTTTTTTCAATACTAAGGGGTGGCTAGTATCAACAAGGGATGAAACAATGACAATAGCAAGTTGGGCTACCTTTTGGACAGATCCCATGACGTTACAAGGGTTTTTTTGAAACACCCTTTCATTGTGGTGCTTCTAGTTCTCCCATAGGCAAGAAGAACTCCAAACAAGCCATTAAATACCATTAGATATGACATTTTTAGTTGCTAGGTTATTAAACATCCAAGTTTCTATACTATCATACTTGTTGATATGTAGCATGTTAAGGGTAGGAATGGCTGTCCATATTTGGTTTTCCATATGGAAATCCCTAAGACAGTGGATGGTGGATTCCTCTTGTAACCCACGTAAGGGGCAGAGAGGGTCATGGGTCATATGTCTTTGGAATCTTAACTTATTGGTAAGGATAAAATCTTGTATGACAAGCCATATGAAAGTTTTTATATATTGTATATAGTGGGCTTTCCATATCCACCCCTAGTTGGTATCGCTTGGGTGAATGTTGTAAAGATCTAAAAAATTAGGATAAATTTTTCATTTTTGCGATAGGGCACTATTCATACACTATTTTCCAGTAAGGCGCTATACATGCATCATTTTGACATAAGTTATGTTTAGAAGCATAATTTAAGTATTCCATAGAATAGAAATATGCGTAGCATGTTAAAATATACTTTTTGTGAGAATTTGAGCCTAATCGAAGATAGTTTGAAAAATAGACCCGAAAGGGCATCCCGGGTGGGTCTAGCCGCAACCACTAACAGGAAAAAATAAATTTTTTGAAAAAATATCATTTAAAATAATTTTAAGAACTTTGGTTAAAGCAAAATAGCAAATTGAGGTATTTCGAGACGGGTTGTAGTGTAACGAGGTCCTGCGGCTCATTAAGGGCAAAAAGGTCTTTTCACCCCTTGACCCCTTTACTATAAATATGTCCCTTGGTGTAATACCCCGACCCGGGAATGCCGGGTAATAAAGCACGTTTTTCGAGGCTATGAAAAATGAGTGTAAAATAAATTAATTTAACATAATTAATTTATTAAATTGAATATTAGTTATATGTAATATAAATTATGAGGATAATTATAAAATATAATAATAATAATAATAATGACAAAAAACAAAGAAGAGGAAAGATGTGTATCTGTATGTGTGACCAAATATGCATGTGTGTATACATATATATATATATGTTTAAATGATAAATGAATATATATATATATGTATATATATATATATATATATAGGGATGAACAGTGCATGTGTGTGTGTGTCACGTGCATGTGTGTGTGTGTTGTGTTATATATATATATATATATATATATATATACATGAATACTTTATAAACCATTAGGTGAGGGGAAGCATGGTGAAAGGGAAAGAAGTATGGGCAAGGTCAGAAAATATGAGTGTGTAAGTGTATAAGGCAGGCTAACAGTGGAGAAAAGTGAAGAGTATGATTGCTGATGAGAAGGGAGGTGGGTGAGGGAAAGGTGGCAGCCACCAAATCTCTTCCACCTATACACGTTAACTATATGCACACCCATGGAAACAATAGTGAAGGAAAGAAAGAAAGATAGAGAGAGAGAGAGAGAGCTCTGGAAGAAGGAAAAAGGGAAGTTGAAGCAAGAAGGTGAAGTGGAAACCGAAGAAGGAGAAGGAAACTGGGAACAGTCCGTTTAAACAGGTATATTCCCAACCGAAATTTAATTCGATTTCTTTCACATTTTAGCATATGAACGTAGGGTCTTAATCTATGTAGAATAGGCTTTATTTTGCAAGGAGAATGGTGTAAAATGATGGAAAACCGAGCGAGAAAACTTGAGTTACAGTAAGCAAGAAAAATTTTCTGAACCGTAGCATAGGTACAATTGGGTCTGAATCGAGCATTGCCAACTCAGGTTTGGCTTATAGAGCCCTCAACCAGACCCTCCAAGAGTCCCAAAAACCCATACCCGCGATCAAAACTCAAAAGAATCGACCTCCAAATATCGAGTTACAGTTTCGGGTTCCAAAACCCAAACCCAAACACACACTTCTAAACCTACCATTGTGAATGAAACCTGAATCCCCATACCTTGAGGGTCACGCACAACCAAACCATTCTAAAAATGGTGAAGAAACGAGCATGAACCGACATGCTACAGTTCGGATTATCGTGACTTGAACCGAACACCTGAGCCATATTCGAAGCCCTAAATTGATACTAAAACGTGCCCTAAGGTCTTAGGAATTGATTGGAAAAGAAAACAGGAAAAATGGAGTTGTAAATTGCACGAAATAGCACTGAAAAATTTTAGGGTTTGAGATGAACAGTGTCGACCCTCATGGGGAAGACGACACTGTTCGGGTCGGGTCGGTTTACGGGTCGGTTACGGGTTCGGGTCAAACCCGGTTATGGTTATTTAAACGGTGACGTTCGGAGATTTAAAATTTTAAAATTTAAATAAGTTAGGGCTGACGTCATCATGACGTCAGCATTACGTTTCAAGCCAACCAAACCGGATTGGTTCAATTAAAACCGGACCGGTTCACTTTAATTGTGACTGAACCCACTGGTTTTCTTATTTATTCAAAACCAAATAAACCAAACTTTTTCTTAATTACGGTTTGACCCCAGAAATTCTACGGATTTACACTGTGGCCCAATTTTTGGAAAAATTATGCAATTAAGCCCCTGGAAAAATAATTAAATAATTAAATAATTAATTTAATTATTTAATAAATAAAAGAAAATTACTATTATGCCCTTGGGTCATTAATAGGGCAAATAAAGTCCAAATCAGACATATGAATAGTGAATTTTTACTATTTCAAATATTTTGAGACTAATGGTAGGGTCCATTTTACGAGACGGGGCCCAAAAAATAAAGACACGTAAAGAGGTAAATGACTAAAATACCCCTTGACCAAAATCAACAAGTGATTAGTATATTCTTACTATCTCGGACCTTCTGAGTCCATTGGTGAGGTCCTCGACATGAGAAGGAGTCCCGAAAAATTTGAGACCCTTAATTATGTCAAAAATGACCAAAATGCCCTTCTCCCTAAACAAGTCAAACGAAGTCCAAATTTAATAAATAAATAGTGAATTTTTACTATTTCAAACATTCTAAGACTGATGGTAGGGTCCATTTTTCGAGACTGGGTCCCGAAAAATGAAGACGCATGAAGGGATAAATGACCAAAATACCCCTTGTCCAAAATTAACAAGTTGTTAATGTACTTTTACTATCTCGGACCCTCTGAGTCCAATAGTGAGGCCCACGACATGAGATGAGGTCCCGAAAAATTGGAGACCTGCAAAGGGGTAAAATGACCAAATTACCCCCGGTACCCTTAAAGCCAAAATGAAACCGGAGGAGGCCTAAATTGACTTTCTTTGACATCCCGGACTCAATAATGGAGTCCAAATTACGAAACGAAGTACGAAAAATGTGACACGTAAAACGGTAAATGACCATTCTGCCCTTTTACATATAAAAGTCTGAATTAAATTCTAAGAAAGCCTAAACTGACTTTCTTCGACGCTCCAGATTCAATGGTAAAGTCCATTCGGCCCAAAAGAAGTGTCTAAATAAAAAGACGTAAAATTTGATGAATAGCATCTGTCAGATGACTATAAACTGAGATATTGCCGAAGTATTAAACTAAGGCAAGTACGGGAAATAAAGTACGAGAAGACACGACGCGTTAACTTGACAAGTAAATAAATTTAATTTAAAGTTAATGGAACTACCAGAAGAGTATAAGTTGAAATAAATTAAGTTTCTAACACATTAAATTGTGTCGTAGGTTAAAAGTACGAGTTGAATTAAGTACGTGCGAAGTTTATAGAATGTTAGTAAATCGGTTAGGATAAAATACGATCGAAGCATAAGTTAAAAAGCATCGATAGGTGATATTGTAGTAAATGTGAAGTTGATGAGATTGTTATGAATTGTTATTAGGAACTACGGAGGAAGTGGGAAAGCGCATTTGTAGCACTAACCCTAAAGGATCGAGGTGAGTAACCCTGTATTTGAACTGGAGATTTAACTCCATATATTTGAAGAAGTTTTAAGCTCAAGTCATTGCAGCCTTTGAATATCAAATTCAGTCTTTATATGATTCCGTTCTTTTAAAATATTCTGTTACGGCATGCTTATTAAATGTTTTAAATTCAGCTCTTTTCTTGAAAATACATCAGCATGTCTAAATCAAATGCAAACCCCTTTAATATTCTGAATTTGATTATCACGTGTATTTGAAGCTTTATTGTAGAATTTATACATTTCATGCTTTAAATGTTCATGAAAAATATCTATTGAAGAAGTCATGTGACAAATGTTTTATAAGATAAACGGTACTAAGTACCACCCCCTATTATGGTTGAAATCCTTCGGGATTCAACAGTACATGCCCGGTAGAAGGATCTAATCCCCCAGGCAAATGAGATATCTCCATCGACAGTATTGGCAGTAAAATGGGAGTCTGGTTCGAAACAGATTCCACCTAATTAAAGAGAAAAGAAGACAAAATGATTTTGAAAATGAAAGTAGGTCTTACCCTCATTTTCAAAATGCATACTTATGTGTTTTAAAGTTTATATACTTTATTAACGAAGTACGAGTTTAGCTTGAACACCCTAATTGTTTCAAAGCTATCTGTTTTATGAAATGCATATGTTTCGAGTTTTATATACTCTATTTAAGGATGACATGTTATGTTACATGTTTTGAAGTTCGTAAGTATAAGAGTAGCTTGAATGTTTTAAATGTTTCAAGCCATCCGTTTTGAGAATACATATATCCTGTGTTCTAAATTGTACGAATAATTGGTAGTGAGTATTTTATAAACTCTCACGTGATAAACCACTACCAGTTAAAAACCCCATGACGAATGCAGGAATTACTCACAAGCTTAGATTAGCTTACCCGGACTTTGTTCGGATCCCCCTTTCAGGTAAAAGGCAAAAGGCAGTTTTTGATTTGAAGACGAAGATGATGGATCTGCCATTTGGGAAGTTGTACTTAAGTAGTTTCCTTATGAAGCCATGTGAATTTTTAGTACGAACTCCTGTAGTAGTAAACAGTGCAAAATATGTATTAAGCCCTCAGGGCAGTGATATGTAATATTATAAAGTCTTTAAGTTTTAGATATGCTCTGAATGTATGTTTATACATGTATACCGAAATGTGAAGAGCGGCAGTACCGGACGGATGTGCGAATTTTAAATAAGAAAGAAAAGAAAAAAAAAAAAAGTTTTTCACGCTTCCGCAACCACTTGAACCACATCTATCCGATACCGTTGCAGATGCGAGCCTTCGCCCAAGGGTCCTCGGGCCTGAGGGTGGCGGTCGCGATGCGGAATCCGCAGAGGGTGGGTTTCGGGCCGTGACAGAGTGGTATCAGAGCACTTGGTTTACTTGAACAAACTTAGTGACATTAGGAGAATTAGGATCAAACCATAAGTTAGGTAGGGTTTTAGACTACCTAGGATATACGAAGTACACGATACGATATGAAGGCGAGGTATGGGACTCGCAGTATATGAAGTAGATATGTGAAGTACGTGACATGATATGAAGGCGAGGTATGGGACTCGCAGTATATGAAGTAGATATGTGAAGTACGTGACATGATATGAAGGCGAGGTATGGGACTCGCAGTATATGAAGTAGATATGTGAAGTACGTGACATGATATGAAGGCGAGGTATGGGACTCGCAGTATATGAAGTAGATATGTTAAGTACGTGACATGAAGGCGAGGTATGGGACTCGCAGTATATGAATGAAGTAGATATGTGAAGTACGTGACACGATATGAAGACGAGGTATAGGACTCGCAGTGTGTGAAATAGGTGTGTGAAGTACGTAATATAAAGGCGGGGTATGGGACCCGTAGTAACATGAAGTAAGTGTTCTGAAATACGTGATACGATAGGAAGGCGGGGTATGGAACCCGCAGTAAAGTAGAAAAATAGAGTCTGAAGAATAGAAGTAAAACATGAATTAAGAAGGTGAATAACAATAATTAGAAAAGGATGAAAGAGAAAGGGAGGATTTTGATAGTCACTGGTGTAATATCCCGACCCGGGATACCGGGTCATATGGCACGCCTTACGAAGCAACAAAAATTATGTAGAAATTTTACATTAAAAAGGATTAATTAATTAAATAATTAATTAATTTATTATATGAGAATAAAATTTATTATTAAAATTGATTTTTACATGAACACACATATACACACATTATGTGTATTATGTGTGTATGCTATCAAGTGTATAAAGGCATGTATAAGTGGACAAGTGGGTATATGTGTATATATTATGTATATATATACCTAGATACATTGTATAAAGTATAAAGTATAAAATATAAAATATAATAAACTATTATATATATATATATGTATGTATGCATGTATGTATATGGAAGCATGTAAGTATGCATGTATGTATATGATTAAATTAAATATATATAAGTGAAAATATCTAAAAGTAAGTGTGAAGAGGTGTGTGTGTGTCGGCTGTGTGTGTAGATAAGTTTGTGTGTGTATATATAATATACATATAACACCCAAAATATCAAGGGCCATTTAATGTAAGCTGCCAAAGATGAAAAAGTAGAAATTATGGAGTGTAAGATGGGATGATAAGGTCAAGAATGGGGGCTGCAAACGTGTAGAGAGAGAGAGGAAAATAAAGAGAGAGAAGGGTCGGTTCTTTCCTTTAAAAAGAAACCAATGCATGTCTTACATGATTGACCACTTAAGAAAACAGAGAAGGAGAATAGAGGAAGAATCAGAAGTGAGGAAGGAGAAAAACAGTGAACACAAAGGTGAGAAAACTCAAAATCTCCATTTTCTCTCTCTAGAAGTTAAGCATAAAGATAGGTTGTTTTAACTTGTTTAGGTATACATGATGTTTAATATATGTATATAAGCATGTCAAGCATGATTTTAAGCTTTAAAAACACAAAAAAATGACAAGTCCAAGATCGGCTGCCATGGATGACCTTCAAAATAACAGGTCTGAAATGGGTGAAATTAAATGGGTTCTAACCTACCAAGACCTCAAGATAAAGTCATGAGGGTTATAAAAACCTATGTACGCGATCAAAAATCAAAGGGAAAGCCTTACAAAAATGGAGTTGCAGGTACGGGTTACAAGACCCAGTTCTTGAACCCCACTATTAAACCGACCCTTATGAACGGATTATGAAACCTCTTAAGTAGAGGAACAGAACAAGCCAAGCCTCATCGAAAATGGTCAAGAAACAAGTATGAACCGAGGCTAACACAGGTTTAGCTATCGCGACCAAAACCGAAACTTTGAGCCATATTCGAAGCTTCAAATCAATGCTAAAACATGTATTTAGATGTTAGGAAGTGATTGGGAAGAAAAGCAGAAAAAATAGAAGAGTAAAACGTCACGAAATAGAAGGAAAAGAAAACCTGCAAATTAGGGCAACGTAGGGGCGAAATGAGGAAGATGACGATGAGTTAACTCGTTTTAAAATGGCCGAGTTGACTCGGACAGGTGGCAGCCTCTGGGCTTGCCACCAATTAAATCCAACGACGTCGTTTGGACTGTCGGTTAATTTAAATGAGATTTAGGGCTGACGTCATGATGACGTCAGCCACATGTAAGCAGACCGGCTAAACCGGTTGGTTTATGACTAGACCGGACGGTTCATTTAAAATTAAACCAAACCCTTTGGTTTTCAAGTTTATTTAAAAATAAATAAACCATGACTTCCTATATTTACGGATTGACCCCTGGGCTTTAGGAAAATTATACTGAGGCCCAACTGAGGGAAAATTTATGCATTTAGACCCCTGGAAAAATAATTAAATAATTAAATAATTAATTTAATTATTTAATAAATAAAGTAAAATGACTATTTTGCCCTTGGGTCATAAATAGAGTAAACGAAGTCCAAATTAAGCATATGAATAGTGTATTTTTACTATTTTGGACATTCTGAGATCAATGGTAGGGTCCGTTTTACGAGACGGATCCCAAAAAATAAATACACGCAAGGGGTAAATGACCAAAATACCCCTTGACCAAAATTAACAAGTTATTAGTGTACTCTTACTATCTCGGACCTTCTGAGTCCAATGGTGAGGTCCACGACACGAGACGGGGTCCCGAAAAATAAAGACACGTAAAGGGGTAAAATGACCAAAATACCCCTGGTACCCCTAAAGCCGAAATGAAATCAGAGAAGGTCTAAATTAACTTTCTTTGACATCCCGGACTCAAAAATGGAGTCCAAATTACGAAACGAAGTACAGAAAAATATGACGCGTAAAACGGTAAATGACTATTTTTCCCTTTTACATATAACAGTCCGAATTAAATGTTACGAAAGCCTAAACCGACTTTCTTCGACACTCTGGACTCAATGGTAGAGTCTATTCGACCTAAAGAAATGTCTAAAATAAAAAGACATAAAATTTGATGAATAACATCTGTTAGATGACTATGAACTGAAATAATGCCAAAGTACTAATACTAAGGCATGTACGAGAAACGAAATACGAAAAAGACACGACACGTAAACATGTCAAGTAAATAACTTTAATTCAAAGTTAATGAACTCCCAGAAGAGTATAAATTGAAGTAAATTCAATTTCTAACACATTAAATTGTGTCATTGGTTAAGAATACGAGTTACGTTAAGTACATATGAATTTATGAAATTATTGTAGGATCAAATACGATTTAAGCATAAGTTAAGGAATATCGAAATGATATTACAATGAATATGAAGTTGATGAGATGTTTATGAATTGTTCTTAGGAACTACCAGGAAAGTGGGAAAGCGCATTATTAGCACTAACCCTAAAGAATCAAGGTGAGTAACCCTGTGTTTGAATTGGAGATTTGACTCCATGATTTAAAAAGGGTTTTAAGTATAAGATATGAAGTATTTGAAGTTTCAAATTCAGTATTTACATGATTCAGTTTTTAATTGTTCTGTTTTAAAAATTCATGTGACATGCTTAGTGATTGGTTTCTGCAACAGTTTTTCCTTCAAATACTTTTTAGCATGTCTAGTTAAAATGCAATTATTGTTAAATATTCTGAATTTGCTTATTTCAAGTATACGAATGTTATTTACGAATTTATGAAAAGTATCTATGAGACAAGTCACATGAAAAATGTTTTATAAGATAATGGTGCATAAGCACACAGGCAGTATTTTGGGTTTCTTCGGATCCCATTGACCTGTCAAAAAAAAACCACATAGTCAGTATTTTGGGTTCTTATTGTAACTCATTGACCTGTCATGTGAAATGCCCGGTAGCAGGATCTAATCCTCCAGGCAAATGAGATATCTCCATAGATAAGTAATATGGGACTCCGGTTCGAAACGGATTCCACTAATGGAAGTGATAAGACGACAAATGATTTGAAAATGGAAGCAAGTTTTGTACTCTCATTTTCAATATGCATATGTTGAGTTTTATATACTCTATTTAAGAAATACATTATATGGAATATGTTTTAAAAGTTCACATGTATAAGTATAGCTTGAATACTTTAAATGTTTCAAAGCTATTGTTTTACGAAATGCAATATGTTTTGAGTTATATACTCTATTTGACGAAGTATAAGTATAGCTTGAATACTTTAATTGTTTCCAAGCTATTGTTTTACGAAATGCATATGTTTTGAGTTATATACTCTATTTGACGAAGTATAAGTATAGCTTGAATACTTTAAATGTTTCAAAGCTATTGTTTTACGAAATGCAATATGTTTTGAGTTATATACTCTATTTGACAAGTATGAGTTTAGCTTGAATACTTTAAATGTTTCAAAGCTACATGATTTAAGGAATGCATATATTCTGTATTCAAAGTATACGAACAATTGGCGGTAATTATTTTACAAACTCTTATGTACTAAACCACTGCTAATTGAAAACCCCATGACGAATACTGGAATTGCTCACAAGCTTAGATTAGCTTACCCGGACTTTGTTCGGACCCCCCTTTCAGGTAATTAGCAACAGTCTTGACTTGAGGACGTTGATGATGAATCTGCTGATTTTGGGAAGATATGTTTAAGTAGTTTCTCTTCAGAAACCTATGAACTCTAGTAGTACATTTTGTATTAGTAGACAACGTAAGAATATGTATTAAGCCCTCAGGGCAACTGAACATGTATTGTATTAATGTTATAAGTCTTTAAGTTTTCGTTATACTCTGAATGTGTAACCATGTATGCTATGTATGGAGCGGCAGTACCGAACGGATGTGCATAATTTAAAAATGAGAAAAGAAAAGAAAAAGTTTTTCACGCTTCCGCAAAACGTATGTTGCACATCTATTCGATACCGCTGCATATGTGAGCCTTGTCTCGGGGCCCTCGGGTCTCGGGGCGGCGATCGCGATCCGGTGATCCGCTTAGGGTGGGTTTCGGGTCGTGACAACTGGTGTGCTGTCAGGACCTCTGTTACCGGTAAGGAACGGCCGCCTTATCATGTAACTAAGGTAGCTGAAAAACACACAGTGTCAATTTATCCAACCTGATCGAAGAAATCCTTAAACCATTGGAAGACATGAATCTGATAGATGACATGAAGAATTAGAAATTGTACGTTAGTAAATTAGAAGCAAGTAGTGATACGAGTCAACATATATTATATCTGAAACTGATGAATCAAAGTTCATCTTCTGAATCATTAAGTAAATGAATATAATCTTATGTGTTACGATATACGAAGATGATAGATATGACATAAGAAGACTAGAACTCTCGAAATAAAGAATATTCGAGTTTTGAGGACAAAACTCTTTTAAGGAGGGAAGAATGTAATACCCCGACCCGGGAATGCCGGGTAATAAAGCACGTTTTCCGAGGCTATGAAAAATGAGTGTAAAATAAATTAATTTAACATAATTAATTTATTAAATTGAATATTAGTTATATGTAATATAAATTATGAGGATAATTATAAAATATAATAATAATAATAATAATGACAAAAAACAAAGAAGAGGAAAGATGTGTATGTGTATGTGTGACCAAATATGCATGTGTGTATACATATATATATATGTTTAAATGATAAATGAATATATATATATATATGTATATATATATATATAGGGATGAACAGTGCATGTGTGTGTGTGTCACGTGCATGTGTGTGTGTGTTGTGTTATATATATATATATATATATATACATGAATACTTTATAAACCATTAGGTGAGGGGAAGCATGGTGAAAGGGAAAGAAGTATGGGCAAGGTCAGAAAATATGAGTGTGTAAGTGTATAAGGCAGGCCAACAGTGGAGAAAAGTGAAGAGTATGATTGCTGATGAGAAGGGAGATGGGTGAGGGAAAGGTGGCAGCCACCAAATCTCTTCCACCTATACACGTTAACTATATGCACACCCATGGAAACAATAGTGAAGGAAAGAAAGAAAGATAGAGAGAGAGAGAGAGCTCTGGAAGAAGGAAAAAGGGAAGTTGAAGCAAGAAGGTGAAGTGGAAACCGAAGAAGGAGAAGGAAACTGGGAACAGTCCGTTTAAACAGGTATATTCCCAACCGAAATTTAATTTGATTTCTTTCACATTTTAGCATATGAACGTAGGGTCTTAATCTATGTAGAATAGGCTTTATTTTGCAAGGAGAATGGTGTAAAATGATGGAAAACCGAGCGAGAAAACTTGAGTTACAGTAAGCAAGAAAAATTTTCTGAACCGTAGCATAGGTACAATTGGGTCTGAATCGAGCATTGCCAACTCAGGTTTGGCTTATAGAGCCCTCAACCAGACCCTCCAAGAGTCCCAAAAACCCATACCCGCGATCAAAACTCAAAAGAATCGACCTCCAAATATCGAGTTACAGTTTCGGGTTCCAAAACCCAAACCCAAACACACACTTCTAAACCTACCATTGTGAATGAAACCTGAATCCCCATACCTTGAGGGTCACGCACAACCAAACCATTCTAAAAATGGTGAAGAAACGAGCATGAACCGACATGCTACAGTTCGGATTATCGTGACTTGAACCGAACACCTGAGCCATATTCGAAGCCCTAAATTGATACTAAAACGTGCCCTAAGGTCTTAGGAATTGATTGGAAAAGAAAACAGGAAAAATGGAGTTGTAAATTGCACGAAATAGCACTGAAAAATTTTAGGGTTTGAGATGAACAGTGTCGACCCTCATGGGGAAGACGACACTGTTCGGGTCGGGTCGGTTTACGGGTCGGTTACGGGTTCGGGTCAAACCCGGTTATGGTTATTTAAACGGTGACGTTCGGAGATTTAAAATTTTAAAATTTAAATAAGTTAGGGCTGACGTCATCATGACGTCAGCATTACGTTTCAAGCCAACCAAACCGGATTGGTTCAATTAAAACCGGACCGGTTCACTTTAATTGTGACTGAACCCACTGGTTTTCTTATTTATTCAAAACCAAATAAACCAAACTTTTTCTTAATTACGGTTTGACCCCAGAAATTCTACGGATTTACACTGTGGCCCAATTTTTGGAAAAATTATGCAATTAAGCCCCTGGAAAAATAATTAAATAATTAAATAATTAATTTAATTATTTAATAAATAAAAGAAAATTACTATTATGCCCTTGGGTCATTAATAGGGCAAATAAAGTCCAAATCAGACATATGAATAGTGAATTTTTACTATTTCAAATATTTTGAGACTAATGGTAGGGTCCATTTTACGAGACGGGGCCCAAAAAATAAAGACACGTAAAGAGGTAAATGACTAAAATACCCCTTGACCAAAATCAACAAGTGATTAGTATATTCTTACTATCTCGGACCTTCTGAGTCCATTGGTGAGGTCCTCGACATGAGAAGGAGTCCCGAAAAATTTGAGACCCTTAATTATGTCAAAAATGACCAAAATGCCCTTCTCCCTAAACAAGTCAAACGAAGTCCAAATTTAATAAATAAATAATGAATTTTTACTATTTCAAACATTCTAAGACTGATGGTAGGGTCCATTTTTCGAGACTGGGTCCCGAAAAATGAAGACGCATGAAGGGATAAATGACCAAAATACCCCTTGTCCAAAATTAACAAGTTGTTAATGTACTTTTACTATCTCGGACCCTCTGAGTCCAATAGTGAGGCCCACGACATGAGATGAGGTCCCGAAAAATTGGAGACCTGCAAAGGGGTAAAATGACCAAATTACCCCCGGTACCCTTAAAGCCAAAATGAAACCGGAGGAGGCCTAAATTGACTTTCTTTGACATCCCGGACTCAATAATGGAGTCCAAATTACGAAACGAAGTACGAAAAATGTGACACGTAAAACGGTAAATGACCATTCTGCCCTTTTACATATAAAAGTCCGAATTAAATTCTAAGAAAGCCTAAACTGACTTTCTTCGACGCTCCAGATTCAATGGTAAAGTCCATTCGGCCCAAAAGAAGTGTCTAAATAAAAAGACGTAAAATTTGATGAATAGCATCTGTCAGATGACTATAAACTGAGATATTGCCGAAGTATTAAACTAAGGCAAGTACGGGAAATAAAGTACGAGAAGACACGACGCGTTAACTTGACAAGTAAATAAATTTAATTTAAAGTTAATGGAACTACCAGAAGAGTATAAGTTGAAATAAATTAAGTTTCTAACACATTAAATTGTGTCGTAGGTTAAAAGTACGAGTTGAATTAAGTACGTGCGAAGTTTATAGAATGTTAGTAAATCGGTTAGGATAAAATACGATCGAAGCATAAGTTAAGAAGCATCGATAGGTGATATTGTAGTAAATATGAAGTTGATGAGATTGTTATGAATTGTTATTAGGAACTACGGAGGAAGTGGGAAAGCGCATTTGTAGCACTAACCCTAAAGGATCGAGGTGAGTAACCCTGTATTTGAACTGGAGATTTAACTCCATATATTTGAAGAAGTTTTAAGCTCAAGTCATTGCAGCCTTTGAATATCAAATTCAGTCTTTATATGATTCCGTTCTTTTAAAATATTCTGTTACGGCATGCTTATTAAATGTTTTAAATTCAGCTCTTTTCTTGAAAATACATCAGCATGTCTAAATCAAATGCAAACCCCTTTAATATTCTGAATTTGATTATCACGTGTATTTGAAGCTTTATTGTAGAATTTATACATTTCATGCTTTAAATGTTCATGAAAAATATCTATTGAAGAAGTCATGTGACAAATGTTTTATAAGATAAACGGTACTAAGTACCACCCCCTATTATGGTTGAAATCCTTCGGGATTCAACAGTACATGCCCGGTAGAAGGATCTAATCCCCCAGGCAAATGAGATATCTCCATCGACAGTATTGGCAGTAAAATGGGAGTCTGGTTCGAAACAGATTCCACCTAATTAAAGAGAAAAGAAGACAAAATGATTTTGAAAATGAAAGTAGGTCTTACCCTCATTTTCAAAATGCATACTTATGTGTTTTAAAGTTTATATACTTTATTAACGAAGTACGAGTTTAGCTTGAACACCCTAATTGTTTCAAAGCTATCTGTTTTATGAAATGCATATGTTTCGAGTTTTATATACTCTATTTAAGGATGACATGTCATGTTACATGTTTTGAAGTTCGTAAGTATAAGAGTAGCTTGAATGTTTTAAATGTTTCAAGCCATCCGTTTTGAGAATACATATATCCTGTGTTCTAAATTGTACGAATAATTGGTAGTGAGTATTTTATAAACTCTCACGTGATAAACCACTACCAGTTAAAAACCCCATGACGAATGCAGGAATTACTCACAAGCTTAGATTAGCTTACCCGGACTTTGTTCGGATCCCCCTTTCAGGTAAAAGGCAAAAGGCAGTTTTTGATTTGAAGACGAAGATGATGGATCTGCCATTTGGGAAGTTGTACTTAAGTAGTTTCCTTATGAAGCCATGTGAATTTTTAGTACGAACTCCTGTAGTAGTAAACAGTGCAAAATATGTATTAAGCCCTCAGGGCAGTGATATGTAATATTATAAAGTCTTTAAGTTTTAGATATGCTCTGAATGTATGTTTATACATGTATACCGAAATGTGAAGAGCGGCAGTACCGGACGGATGTGCGAATTTTAAATAAGAAAGAAAAGAAAAAAAAAAAAAAGTTTTTCACGCTTCCGCAACCACTTGAACCACATCTATCCGATACCGCTGTAGATGCGAGCCTTCGCCCAAGGGTCCTCGGGCCTGAGGGTGGCGGTCGCGATGCGGAATCCGCAGAGGGTGGGTTTCGGGCCGTGGCACTTGGGATCTAAATTCTTTAGAAAATGCTGGAGAAGTTGCAGCAAGTCGTGCTTGGAGAGAAAAGGTGAGAAAAACCTAGGTTTTCCAACTTTCCACCTTCCAAAACTCATTTCTAGCCTTAGAATTTCACAAGACTTCCTTCTAGGAAGTTGTTCCCCATGTCAAGGGTTACGTTCTTACAGATTGGTTTGGCTGCACAGCGAGCACAACTTCCTAGGATTGAGAAAAACCCTTTTAGGTATGATATTTTACTAAGTAAAGAACAGGGTTAAGTTTAGGAGTGTTTTTATATTTTGATTGTATGACTTACATGCTTACTTATTGTTAGAATACCACCTACCATATAGTTACTTTGAAAACCTAGGGTTGGTACCTTGTGTACTTATGTATTCTTTGGGAATTTAGTGAAGTGATGAATATGTAACATGAATATATATAAAATTCATTACATTCTAGCTTATGTTCATGGAGACAAAATCTTGTAGTTTCAAAGCTATGGTTTGCTCAATGTATTGGTACTTTGTGTACTTGTGTAATCTTTGAGAATTTGGTAAGGTTGTGAATATGTAACATGATTATATGTGTAATTGATTGGATTATATGCTATGTTCATGTAGAAAAAGTTTTGTGGTTTAAAAGTTATACCTTGCTTTATATATGATGCATTATTTAAGGCACACTTCATGGGTTTGATAAATGCCTCATTGAAATTGCATAGAAAAATCAAGGCATCTTGGCATACGTGAATCTTTGGAAACATGATGTGTGTTGAGCAAATTAGTGCTATGCATTATGAGGGTGTAGATCCTATGATGAAAAACCCAAAATTGGCCATGGTACTCGCGATCCAACGGGGATGGACCGTGAAGTGAGACATACGTTAGTACTCGCGTTCAACGGGGATAGACCATGAAGCGAGAAATGGGTGTGGCATAGATTTGCATGTGTGTGACATGCATTGTCACACCCTGAATTTTTATAAACCCGGGGAGTGAGTGAGAATAATAAAATAAAATAATTAAATTAATATATTCATTTTTAATCGACTTTTACTTGTTAATATCCAAAGCTAAACATAGTCTAGGTGCTTTCATAACTCAACTTAAAGATAATGACCAAGCATGATCCAAGTGGTTGCTTAGCATAGCCTAAAATGATGACAAAGCATGGTTAAGGTTGGTGGCCCAATATGGCCTAAGTAAAAGTCAAATATTTCCCTAAGTAGTGACCAAACATGCCCCATAAGGATGGCCAAACATGGCCCAAAAGGGTGGCCAAGGTCTAGTGTCAAGGGGCAAGGGCTAAGTGCCCATAGGCTGTCAGACAGCAGGCTAGGTTGCAGTAGGCGCAGGGCACGCAGGCGCGGGCGCGGAGGGGACGGCACTGCCCGCACGGGGCACGCAGGGCCCGCGGAGGCTGTTCTTTTGGCCTTGGCCCAAAATCTAATTTTTTTGGTTCACTATTCATCGCTACAGTATTCCAGTAGCTGATTTGCTACAATGCCAAAATTCCAACCTTAGTCCAAAAATCTTGGTTTTGTCATTTATATAACCATTTCAATTTATTTCATTACCAAACTTGGTGTGGGACCCAATAACATGTAAAATGACCATTTTAACCTTTTTCCCTTATTTTTTAACCTTAAGTGATTTTCGGGCTAATCACCACTATGTTTCATTTCTTTACTTTTCTTCTTTCTTCTTAAGTTATTTATTTCCCTACTTAGAAAATCTAGGCATGCTCTCCCTCTCCACTCAATCTAGTTGCTATATTTTGTAAAACTTCACCATAGTCTCCTTTGTTTAGTAACCTATTTTCTCATCCCATTCCTCCTCATCATCCTCCTCAACACCAACACAACACCTAATGGAACAATTATTCATACAATTGTATAATTCTAACATTCACAAGTATATTTTGAAAATAAGTAACTACATGGAGCTCCATGCTCCCCATTTACATTCACTACATAATTTCATACAATCCATCATAAAATTTAGTTCATAGCTTACACAAGGTCTAAGTTTTAAACATACAATAAATTTCATGCGACTTATGCCCTTACACACCAAAATTATGCCCCAAGGGCCAAATATTCTTCAAAGTCCACTTCCCTCTCTATGCTTCAAGACTTCATCAAGTCTCAAGTGCTGGGAGCCTTATCTGTAATATATAATCCTGTATAGGGTAAGCATGACGGCCCAGTATGACATAATGCTAATGTAAAGAACAAAGATAAGGCGTGACATGTGTAAAGTGTACATTTATAATCTATATGCCTTTCAATTTATCAATGCAATACAATGGCAATATGCATGACACACCCATGCAACTCTATGCCAACCTATGTCTCGTTTCATGGATCGTTCCTATTGGATCAGTGAGTACCAATACTCGTTTCACAAATCGCTCCTGTTGGATTAACGGGCACCAATGGAATGGCCAATTTTGGGTTTTTCACCACAGGATCTACACCCTCATAATGCATAGCACCGAAGTGCTCAACCCACACTATGTTTCCAAAGATTCATGTATAGCAAAATGCCTTGATTTTTCTATGCAATTTCAATGAAGCATTTCATCAAACACATGGAGTATGCCTTAAATAATGCATTACACATAAAGCAACTATAACTTTTGAATCAAAAATTTTTTTCTATCCAATCAATTACACATATAAATATATTACATATTCACAACCTTACCAAATTCTCAAAGATTACAAAATACAAAAAGTACCAACATAGAGATGAGTTTTCAAAGGTTGAAAGTTGGAAAACCCAAGGTTTTCTTCACCTTTATCTCCAGGCACGACTTGCTTCTCATTCCTCAGACCAAATTATGTGATTTTAACACTAAAGGGTCCTATTTGTAGTAAAGGGGGTCAAGGGGTAAAAATACCCTTTTGCCCTTAATGAGTTCGAGACCCCCTTGTCCCGAAATGCCTCAATTCGACATTCTACTTTAACCAAAGTTCTTAAAATTATTTTAAATGATATTTTTTAAAAAAATTTATTTTCACCTGCAAGCGAGTGCGGCCAGGTTGTAATATCCCGATCCGGGATATAGCATGTGCACCGGGCTGGACCGGGCTATAAAATATTTAATTACCCGAATAAACCGCCAATTGAATTAGGTAATACGTGCATGCACAAAATTAAATGAAAATGTATACGAAATATCTATACATACATAATGTATCAAGGTAATACTATTTATACGGTTGCATATATATATATATATATATATATATAATAGGTATGTAAGTATGTGTCATGTGGGTCTTGCATGATGAGGAGGTGGCAAAGCCACCGAGTGGGAAATCAGCAAGAGAGGGTTAGGGTGCAACGTGTGAGGAGGAGAGAGAGAGAGAAAGCTATGTGTGTGAGGTGTCTTGTGTGCATGTGTGTGGTGTCACCACGGCTACAGGTGGCAAAAGCCACCGACTACTGAGTCGGTTGGATAATTAGAAAGGAAGAGAGAGTTAGACAGAGATTGAAGATGTGAGAGAAACTGAATCGCAAGGAAGAAAGAAGTGGGAATGGAGAGAGAAAGAAAGAAAATGAATTTTTGGAAAAGGGTTGAGAAAATCTACAAACAGGTATATTCCTGATTTAAATTATGTTCATTTATATTTTTAATAGGTGTCGTTGCTGTTGGAGTTGATGAGAATCCGAAATAGAAAAGAAAAACAAGAAAAACCAAAACTGGGTTACGGCTGGCAATGGTGATTAAAAATAGGTGAAACCAAATCAAGATTGGAAACATAATATGGATAGGAAACGTCTCTAGGGACCCAACGCACTTCGAATCAGCTTAAATGGTCAAGAAATGGCCATTCTGTGGCCAGTTATTCCCTCACCGGTGCAACGCCGGAAACTGGAAATGGGTGCGTGAAACCGGTGATGTTGGAGGTTAAAACCGGTCCTAAAATGTTCCTTACAATGTTAGATTTCATTTGGAAGAAAAACAGTAAAGTTTGGACGTAAAATCACGAAGATCCGTGAGGAATTTCACTGCTCCGGCGACTGTGGCCGGAATTCCACCGGAGAAGATGACCGGATTGTCGAGGGAGTTACCGGGTCAAAACGGGACCGGGTTTGGGTCGGACCGGGTCGGGACCCGACCGAAAATGATTAGGGGCAGTGATGCTATGTCGTTTTGAATGTAAAATTTAAAATCAATTGGGCTGTTTGGTTGCAGAGACAATAAATAGAGATGGGGTTTAGGGGTTAACCGAACCATGGATAGGGATAAGGAATTGGGTTATTGTATTCCGGTTCTTGAATGAAACTGAACCGTTTGGTTCAGGAGAAAGGCTGACCGTTTTAGGGTTTTGGGATCTGAACCAACTGGTTCAGACCGCAGCTTATGGAATTTATGAACCGGCCCCAAATGTTTTGAAAAATTCCACTAAGGCCCAACAGAAAAATGTCAATTTTACAAAAATGCCCCTGACTCAAAAGTGGGTCAAACGAGGTCCAAATAGGGCAAATGAATAGTCAATTTTTATTATCTCGGATGCTCTGAGTCCAATGGTGAGGTCCGTTTCACGAGACGGAGTCCCAAAAAGTTACGACTTGTAAAAATGACCAAAATACCCCTACTTCATAGGTGAGTCAAATGGACTCCGATTGAATTAAATAATTAGTGAATTTTTATTATTCTGAACCTTCCGAATCTATTGGTAATGTCAAAATTATGAAAAGAGGTTCCGAGAACAATGGACATATAAAAGTACTAAATAAGTATTAGAAATACTGATCATAGCAAGGCATAGAATTTGGTGAATAGAAATTATTCTGAAACGTACTTACTGATATATAGGGAACTCAACGGGAAAAGGCAAACCTACAGGAGACTGATTTAGCAACGCATTAGAGGTAAGTAGATACCCTTTCTCTTCCATGTGGTGTTATCAAGCCAAGTTTATTCTTTTACTGCCAAACTTGTACTCCTGAGCGTATCTGATGTTATTGTCTCCACAATGTGATATTGTTCTATCTGGTGGACATTGATTTATTGTTGTACTATTGTTATCATGTTGAACCGTGCTTTGAAATGCCTATTGTTATGTTTCCATTGAATTGATGATATTCCATTTTTATATACTCATATGGAATCATTTATGATCATGAAATGTTTATGTATACTGGATTTGTGCTCAGTCATAATATCTGTAACACCCCGATCCCGTGAAATTAATAATTAATTAATAATTATTAATTAATACCGACTTACAGAATGATTTAAGGAATTAATCATGATCCCGACGGTCGCCATAGACCGATTAAATAAAGAAAATGTCTGGAGGGAAGGGTACCTTACCCGAACCCAAATTACTGATTAACTCGGTGAAATAACGCCGTTTTAATACTAACGGAACCCGAATTAGCTAACCCGAGAAATCCTGAATGATTAATAAATGGCACGGAACCTCTGATACTGTAGATAACTGAAATAGGAACTGACCGGAAGAAACCGCGTTGAAAAAGAAGCTACGGAATGAAAGTTATGTAGCAAACATTGAAACTGAATTAATGCGCAGCCAAACAGGGCCTTAGCCTAAAATGGTGAAAAATGGCCAAATTGGTGGTCAAGGGGAATTGAACCCTTGACCTATGGAAGGAATGAATCTCACCCAAAAACTTAACCAAGTGGCCATCCAGCACCTTTGTGCATTTATATACAACTTAATTATATATATCCCTGAATTAACCAAGCCCCACCTCAAATTGGACCAATGAGAGCACATGCAAACCCCATATGATTGGTTTGCATCAGCCCACCTCAGCCCTAGGGTCCCACTGATTCTCTGATGTATACATCTAGAGATGTATATGTATAGGTATGTGTGATATTATATATATGGATATATATATATATATATATAGAGATTACATACAAAAGACTGATATCAGCTAGTAAAAAAGGAGAAAACAGATCTGTTGGGGATGAGAGACCAAGGGAGAGAGAGAGAAAATCCTTGTGAGGTCTTGCATGTGTAGGATCAAGCATGGTGTGTGCATGTGAAGGATGATGTGTCTTCATGAGATGCACAAGAAGGGAAGGGAACTGAGGCTACGGAGGTGCCAAAGGACACAAACGAGCCATGGAAAAAGGGTCAACCACTGTTTAAAAGGTAAACCCAAGAACTGCTAAAAATCTCTGTTTGAATTACTGGTATTGTTTTGATGAAATTAGATCCATGCAGACTGTGTAAATAAGCTACTGTGAGACCCTAGACCTGTTCTAAATTAATTGGGAGGGTCGAATAGGGTAGAAACACCCAAAACCCGTAAACAGCCACCATGGATGGACCTTGAGTTGCAGGTCTGATTCGACCTCAACCAAACTGAATTCTGACACTCTGAAGCTGATCTAGACACTGATAGGGTCCCAAATACACCAACCCCCGACCCTAGAACACTGATTTGGACCCTCAAAACCGAACCTGTGAGTCTCGGCCATGGAACCCAAAACCTGAAACGAACACTTAAACCGAAATTTGTAAATGGGGAATTGAATCCCCTGTTCTAAGGGTCACAAAGAACCAAACCGTGTGCGATTTGGTTGAGAAACGAGGCCACACGACTGAACTGAAATCCCTCATGATAATCGGCTATACAGAGCTTAATCCGTGGATTCGAAGCATGAAAATGATGCTATGTTGTTGTAATCACTCCCAGAAATGTTTTGGAATCAAAACATGTTGAAAACCGTGCTTGAAATAGCACGAAATTGGAAGAAGAAATCTGCAGAAACTAGGGCAATCGAGGGTAATTTGATGAAGAAGACGGAGTCGACTCGTCCAACTCGCTTGGGCAGACCGTGTCGACTCGGACACGTGTCCACTCATGGGCGTGCCACCTCTTTAGTGGAACGGCACCGTTTCGGTTAAACAGGTTTTGTTTTAAAATCAAAACCAGTCTGTTTGGAAACTCGGTTAATAAATCTGAATTAGGGATTAGGTCTGTCCGAACCGTGAATAAGGGGCTGAATTGGGGATAGAAAGAATATGTAATTCCGGTTTTCCTGAAGGAACTGAACCGGTTGGTTCTTGATGGTTTTGGACCGGTTCAACTGATGAACCCTTGAACCCTTGGGTTTGAACCCCTAAATTATGAAATTATGTTTTAACCCCAAATGATTTCTGAAAATTACGGATTTACCCCTGATAGTTCTGAATATTGCACAGTGGCCCTGATTTCTGAAATTTTATACAATTAAGCCCCTGAAGAATTAATTAAATAATAAAATAATTATTTAATTATTTTATTAAATAGGTAAAATTACGATTTTACCCCTGGACATTAAATATGTCAAACGGAGTCCAAATAAATTAAATAAATAGTGTATTTTCACTATTTCAAGCATTCCGGACTCAATGGTACAGTCCAATTTTGGAAATACAGTCCCGAAAAATACAGACCTGTAAGTGATAAATTACTGTACTGCCCCTGATGGCACCAGACCCAAATAAAAATAAAAGACAGTCTATTTTGACTATCTCGGGCATTCTGGACTCAACGGTGAGGTCCGTTTAATGAACTGAGGTCCCGAAAAATACAGACACGTAGGTGTAAATGACTGAATTGCCCTTAATGATACTCAGGGCCGATTAAACATAACAGACAGTCCAATTTCACTATGTTGGACGCTCTGGACCCAATGGTGAGGTCCATTTTATGAACTGACGTGCCAAAAAATATGACACGTGAAATTACCAAATTACCCCTGATACTGTACGAAGCCCAAATGAAGTCCGATTGGGACGAAACTGATACTGATAGAAACCCGAACACTGGTGAAATTGTATACCCGAATAAATGACGAACCGGGGTCAGAATCTTACAAAACGTAAAATGACCAAAATACCCCTAAGCACTGTAAGTGCAAAGTAGAGGTCGAATAAAGGTCAATCTGATCTGATAAATTATCGTAAGTATAATTATGAACACTGAAGGGCTAAGTAAGACTCCGGAACTATCAACGCGTAAAACAAGAAGTGACTGACGTGTCCCGATGATCTAAAGCAGATACCAAATGAAGTCCAAAGGACTTAGAAAATTATATACATAATATATAAAGACTATTCCGAAGACCACGACAGAGTCCGGGGCAAGAATGACAAAATTACCATTTTGCCCCTAAGGTCAAATAAGTGCTTAACTGATAACGATTGAAGTCCAAATGACTTAAATCATAATCCTGATGACCGCTAAGCCTAATTAAAGAATGAAATAGCCTCGGGTGAGACCCAGTGAAAGGGCGATAGGCTACTAGGCTGTCTTGGTGATCCGATAGATACCTAAGATGACAAATGAGACCTGAATGGATGAGTTCTGATCTGTATATGATTGATGACTATTGTTCAGGATATACATGGAGATGCCTGACGTATCTGGAGTTTATCGGATTGTTGTGCAAGGAGATAACCGTAACAGTTTGTGAGTAACCCTGACTCCTGAACTGGTGTATAAGTTCTGTCTAGATACTGTATTTTGAAGCTCTGTACTGTTTTGAATGTTATACTGTTTAAAAAGCATATATATTTAATGTACGATATGCCTTGTCCTGATTGATATTGTTCCGCTTTGTTCCGACATGTTCAGTCCCGATATGTCTTGTTCTGCTTGATGTATTGTTCAGTTCCGATATGTCTTGATCTGATTGATGTATTGTTCAGTTCCGATATGTCTTGTTCCGATTGATATATTGTTCCGCTTTGTCCCGACATGTTCAGTTCCGATATGTCTTGTTCTGATCGATGTATTGTTCTGCTTTGTTCCGACATGTTCAGCTCCGATATGTCTTGTTCTGATTGATGTATTGTTCCGTTTTGTTCCGTCATGTTCAGTCCTGATATGATTTGTCCTGATTGATATTGTACCGTTTGTTTCCGTCATGACTTGATCTGATTGATATTGTTCCATTTTGTTCTGACTTGTTCAGTTCCGATATGCCTTGATCTGATTGATATTGTACCGTTTTGTTCCGACTTGTTCAGTTCCGATATGTCTTGATCTGATTGATATTGTACCATTTTGTTCCGACTTGTTCAGTTCCGATACGACTTGATCTAATTAATATTGTACCGTTTGTTCCGTCATGTTCAGTTCCGATATGACTTGTCCTGATTGATAATTGTTCCGTTTTGTTCTGTCCGTTATGATCTATCCGTTTCATGGTCTGTCCGTTACTGATATGTCCTTGTTTTGACTGACGTATTGTTCCGTCTGATTCTGTTATGTTCCGTCCGTTAATGACCTGTCTGTCTTGATTGTTTACCTGTGACTTGAACTAGTGTTTTGTTCCGTCTGATTCCGTTGTGTTCCGTCCGTTAATGATCTGTCTGTCTTGATTGATATATGGTCCAGTTCCGTTATGATCTATCCGGATTCTTGACTTGGTATATAAGTTACTGCCTAGATACTGTATTTTGATGCACTGTACGGTTTTAAAAGTTATACTGTCTGAATGCATGTTTTTAAATGCAAACTTTTATACTGTATTGTACGCGGCATGATTTTGTCCCGTCCTACTATTGTTTTGTTCGGTCTGTCTTGTCCCGTTTTATGGTCTGTCTGATTTTGTTCTGCTATGATGTGTCTGACTCTGGGTACCATTCTGATTATGAGCGGTCTGGCATAAGTAGGCTTGATTATGTGCCTAACTGATATATTGTTTGTTATGCCCTATTATATTCTGCCCAGTACTGACCTGTTCTAATATTGAATTAATTGCCTATACTCTCGATTGATATATTGGCATCATGCACTGTTCCGTCCGTCCTGATTTGTTGTCCTGTTTAGTTCAGTCCCGTTTTATTCTACTTAAACTGTATTCGAGTAGATCTATAAAACTGTTATTCCTAAGCGATTGAACTATCCTTGTGATTTATAAACAAGACCGGGTTTGAAACCCATGACAGGGAACCTGTGTTACTCACTGGGCTTTTCGAAGCTCACCCCATTCCCTAACATTTTTCAGGGATTATCTCTGGTGATTTAGAAGACACCATGATATGACATGATAGGCCGAGTGGCACTTCAAGTAAAGGATCTGACGGCACTGATCTGTAGAGACTGGATTCTTGTGGACTGATTCTGTTATTCAGGTGAGTGATATAATACGGCTAACCTGATTTACATGTACTGGATAGATAATTATGGCTCATGGAAATAGACGGTACTCTAAAGACATTAGAACTGCTCTGTACTATATGCCTGATTTTAGATATGCTCTGAACTTAGAACTGTTAACTGTTTTGGATTTAGACTTGCTCTGTGGTACATACCTTTATGGTGGATAAGTGAGTTGCATTCCCGTGATACAAAGAAAAAGTTTTAAATTTCGCTGCGTCTGACCCTACAGTTGGAGTGCAATTCGTCAGAAAGTTCAGAAATTGCCTTTGGTTGGTCGCGACGCGACCAACTGGCAGTCACGTCCCCGACATCCGCGTAGGGTGGGGTTCGGGATGTGACAATATCCATCCGATGCTTTTAAATACACTGAAGACCTTCGGGTCGAGTCCGTGAACGGACATATGGCCATACACTGGAATGCACTGAAGGGGGTAAACCGGGCCCCCAAGGACCGAGGGCATATCAAGCCCTGACACAGAACAAAAGCATCTCTTATACGATTGTTCAACTAAAATTGTTGAATTACATTGTTCTTGTGATTATCTTGTATTGCGAGATATTCCTTTATTGATTTATTATGATCAATTATAATGGCAGTACCTTCTTGTTATTGTATTATCGTCGAAAATTCCAGGACATTGTTATGCCATTCCTACTGATTACACATTGTGATTCCACTGTTCATTTGCCACTGTTCATATGTTAAGAGTTCATGTGATGTTATGTCCCTTACTCCTAATTGTACATTGTGTTCTATTGTTTATTGGCCTTTATGGCAACTGTTCCCATTGGCTATTATAGCATCTTATTTTTATGATTGGCTATCATATTCTTATTCTTGGATTCATATTCTTTTATGATCCTCGATACCAGTGTCGGAGATCTGTATTTACTTGCTGGGCTCTTGTAGCTCATTCCACCCTCCTCACCCCCATTTCAGGTACTGATGCCGCGAGACCCCGGTAGGAGTCTAAAGACATAGAATGACATTTGAGGAAATGCATCAGTTTATGTTTTAGTTCTCCCATGTATTCACCACCCTCGGTGCTGGTCATGTTTGGTTCTTATTTTGTTTATGTAGAACCATATTATGTATTGTAAAGACTTTCGCTAATATTGTGTATTGAAAGACTTCCGCTGATGTAGTATTACTGATAAGACTTCCGCTGTTATTGTTTTGAGGTTTTAGTACTTTGCATATTAGTACTATGATACAGGAATGGAAAAAGTAGGGACGGCTTTCGGGTCAGCCCCGCGACACGAGATCCGCATAGGGTGGATTTCGGGTCGTGACACAGGTCCACCCGGGATGCCCTTAATGGTCCATTTTTCAAACTGTCTCCGTTAGGCTCAAATTCTCACAGAAGATTTATTTTAACATTCTAAGCATATTTATATTCTATGACATACTCAAATTATCCTTATAAACATGACTTATGCCTAAATGATGCATATATAGTGCCCTACCAACAAATAGTACATGAATCACCTACCGACAAAACGAAAAATTTACCCTGATTTTTCAGATCTTTACATGCATATTAGCATTGCATTGCATTGATGAATTGAAAGGCATATAGCTTATAAATGTACACTTTGCACATGCCACGCCTTAATTTTGTACTTTATATTAGCATTATGTCATACAAGCCGTTGTGCTTACCCTATATGGGATTATATATTACAGATGAAACTCTCGGCATATGAGACTTGATGAAGTCTTGATGCTTGGAGGGGGAAATGGACCTTAATGAATATTTGGCCCTTGGGGCATATTTTTGGTTGTATGAGGGCATAAGCCTTAAGACATATGTACTAACTTGTAAAACTTTGTATAGTATTAAAATAATTAGTAAGGCCCTAAATTTGTAGTGAGCATGGAGCTTATGACACTTAAGCTTCAAGTATATGATGGATGTATGTTTTAAATTAAGTATGAATGAATGTGTTGTTTAAATTATATATGAATGATTTAGTTGAGTAAAAGGATGTAGTTTGGTAGTTGGCCTCAAAGTGGTGAATAATGTTGTAAAATATGAGGTGGAAAATTCTTAGAAAACAAAGAAGACTATGTCAAAATCTTGTGAATTTAAAAGGGTTATTAGGTGTGTAAAAATGTCCAAATATAAATTGAAAGAGTGCAAAAAGTGGGGGTTAAAAACCTTGAGGAAGTAGGTTAAAAATTTAAAAAATTAGCTTGCAACACTTTGGAAAAAAATTCAGAAAATGAAGAAAATAGGCTGTAGCAATTACATTGTAGCTACAGTAAACCAGCCAGCAGCAGCAGCCAGGCCCCCATGCACGCTGTACTCCCGCGCGCCCTATGCACCCCGTGCGCCTGTTGCCCGCACGCCCTGTGCACCCTGTTGTGCCCCTGCGAGCGCCCAGCCCCCTGCACTCCTTGCCACCAGCTTTGGTCACTTTCCTTGGGCCATGTTTGGCCAACCCCTAGGCCATGCTTGGGAAACCACCTTGGGCCATGTTTGGCCACCCTTTTAGTCTATGTTTAGCCACCTTTATGGGCCATGTTTGGCTACCTCCTTAGACAAATTTTGGTAGACTTTTTGACCTATTCTTAGCCTATGTCCTAGGGCATTTGGGGCTCATTTGGGCCATTGTTCTGAGGCATATTTAGAGACATTTTGGGCTATCTTGGAGACCATGCATGAAAATGACTTAGACTAATTTTGACTATTGGTTGGGGGAGATATTTGATTAATATTAAAAACCCATCTTGGGTAAGTCTAGTTAGCAAACTTTCATTTTTAATTTTGGGAAAACATGGGGAAATAAACGTGTAATCAACTGAATCCACGTAATGCGCTTTTATTAATTTTTCTTATTTCATTTCCATTCACTCCCCGGGTTTTGGAAATTCAGGGCGTGATAGATATCATGTAAGATAGTATGTATCATAAGCCACTTTTGTTAAGAAACTGCTATTTGGACTATTCCATATCTTGCAATCCACCATTATGGATGTCATGTAAGATAGTATCCTAAGCCACTTTTGTTAAGAAGCTGCTATTTGGACTATTCCATTTCCTGCAATCCACCATCTCAGTATTGCGAGGCGTTAGCCCTAAAGGTTTTAAACCAAGGGCATCTCAGTAATTTTGATGACTGCAAAGTATTTTCCAATGGACTAATGGTTTATCCAAGTGACAATGCAAATACATTATCTTGGTCAAAGAAGATTGTTGTCCAAGAAAATATCGAAATTCTATCAAGCTAAAAGATTCCATTTAAAAACATGTTTTAGAGCAAAGATCAAAATAAGAGGAATGCTCTCCTGATGACTCAAGCAAGGTAAACCCACTCCAATCCAAGGATTCAAGTAAAGACTTTCATTTTTCCTTATTTTGGGTTTCGGGTTTTGAGTAACGTTAGGATTAGATTGATCATTGGTCGTAAGCTCTCACTTTTTAAAATGGTCATCTAAGGACGAACCTCAAATTATTTTTTCAAAACAAAACATTTAAATTAAATTTTTGAAACATCAAAAGGTTTTGAAAGAAATACACTTAGAAAGAAATAAGCTAGAAGACACTCACTGTCTAAACCAGTCGACCAATTCTTAAAACTAGTCAACTGATTCTTAAAGCTTATTTGTCCCATTGATAAAATCAGACGACTGATCCTAAGAACCATTCAACTGAGTGAAGTTTTATACAATTGCTTGAGCACATTGTCCAAATCAGTTGACCTCCTAGGAGATTCAGTCGACTGTCTTGACAAAATAAGTGTACAAACAAAACGAGTTGACTAAATGACCAATTGATGAATTGCCTAAGCACATTGTTTAAATTAATCGACCTAAAAGTTAAAGGCATAATAATGTACAAATAAAACTAGTCGATTGATACTCAAAATCAGTCGACTGACTATTCTTAACCAAATGAATCTCAAACCCTTTAGACAAATTAGTTGACCTAATCAGTCGACCAGTCCTCATTGAAGTTGACTAGTTGATAATTTAGTCGACTGAATCTGTTGATTAGACACTAGCAATTTCAAATTTTGAATAGACAAAAAAAATAAGGAAATGGCTCTTTTTGAAAATCAACGGTCACATACTTTAAAGGGCTATAAATAGAGGTTCCCTAGGAATTTTTGTCACATCCCGAACCCCACCCTACACGGATGTCAAGGACATGATGCCAGTCAGCCGCCTTGCCGGTTTGCCGACCGACAATGCTACCAACCAAAGGCAAATTCTGAACTTACCGATGAATTGCATTCCAACTGTAGGGTCAGATGCAGTGGAATTTAAAACTTTTTTTTTTTTTTTTATCACGGGAATGCAACTCATTTATCCACTGTAAGAATATGTACCACAAAGCCGGTCTAAAATCCAATAGTTAATAATTCTAACCTCAGAGCATAACTATAATCAGATGTATAACACAGAGTATATCCAATATCTCTAGAGTACCATGTCCATGAGCCATGTCCAAATATCAGTAATTTAATCATATCATATGTAATCATGTCACTCACCTGAATTAAACGGATTCAATCCACAGAATGCAGTCTGCACAGATCAGTGCTGTCAGATCCTTTCTGTCACGACCTGAAATCCACTCTGTGCGGATCTCGAGTCGCGACTACCGCCCCAAGACCCCGAGGCCTCGGGACAAGGCTCGTACATAAGTGACGGCATCGAATAGATATGCTTCCTATGGTTGTGGAAACGTGAAAAACTTTTCTTTTTTTTCTCATTTTAAAATTTGCACATCCGTCCGATACTGCCGCTATTCACAATGGTACACATGATCATACATTCAGAGCATAACTAAAAACTTAAAGGCTTTTATAATGGATACATGTTCAGCTGCCCCTTGGGGCTTAATACATAACAATTCACTACCTTACTAATACAAAATTTCATACTTAATGTTCGTAGTGCTAGGCAAAAACTACTTGAACATAACTTCCAAAAACGACAGATTCTTCCTCATCGTCTTCTAATCCAAACTGCCTACTAATTACCTGAAAGGGGGATCCGAACAAAGTCCGGGTAAGCTAATCTAAGCTTGTGAGCAATTCCAGTATTCGTCATGGGGTTTTCAATTAGCAGTGGTTTTTAGTACATAAGATTTTGTAAAACATTCACTGCCAATTGCTCGTATACTTGAACATAGAACATATGCATTTCTTAAAACAGATAGCTTTGAAACATTTAAAGTATTCAAGCTAACATATACTTCTTCATATAAAATATAGCAACTTTAAAACATATGCATAGTGAAAATGAGGGTAAAACCTGCTTCCATTTTCAAACATAACATCTTCTTAAACATAAGCTTTGAAACATTTAAAGTGTTCAAGATAGACTTATACATATGAACTTTAAAACATATAACATAACATGTATTTCTTAAATAGAGTATATAAAACTCAAACATATGCATAGTGAAAATGAGGGTAAAAACCTACTTCCATTTTCGAACTCATTTGTCATCTTATCTCTTAAATTAGTGGAATCTGTTTCGAACCAGACTCCCGTTTTACATATACGTGGAGATATCTCATTGCTTGTGGGATTAGATCCTGCTACCAGGCATTACACATGACAGGTCAGTTGAGTTCCGTACAACCCAAAATCCTGACTATGTGTTGATGCACATGATAGGCCCATTGAGTTCCGTACAACCCAAGACCTACCTATATGGTTATTATTATCTTGCAAAACATTTGTCATATGACTTCTTCATATTAATACTTTTCATGAGTATTTAAAACATACAACATATAACTTTTGCAATAGAACTTCAATATTTGGAATAATCAAATTCAGAACATTTATAAAAATTTAGCATTTTAAACCCAGACATGCTGAAACATAATTAAAAAGAAAAACCATGATTCAAACCAATCACCCAGCATGTCATAATACAGTTTATGAAAGCAGAAAACATTTTAAAACAAGAATCATATGATACTGAATTTGATATTCGAGGCTTCAAATAAATTGAACTTAAAACTTCTTCAAATTCATGGAGTTAAATCTCCATTTCAAACACAGGGTTACTCACCTTGGTCCTTTAGGGTTAGTGCTAAAAATGCGCTTTCCCACTTTTCTTGTAGTTCCTAAGAACAATTCATAAACATTTCATCAACTTCACATTCATTGTAATATCATCTCGATATTCCTTAACTTAAGCTTAAATTGTATTAGATCCTAAAACGATTTCATAATTTCATATGAACTTAACTTAACTCGTACTCTTAACCTATGACACAATTTAATGTGTTAGAAATTAAATTCATTTTAATTTATACTCTTCTGGTAGCTCCATTAACTTTAATTTAAATTTATTTACTTCACATATTTACGTGTCGTGTCTTTTCGTAATTCATTTTCTCGTATACGCCTTAGATTAGTACTTTGGCATTGCTTTAATTTCTAGTCATCTGATAGATGCTATTCAACAAATTTTATGTCTCTTTATTTTTGAGATCTCTTTTGGTCAAATAGACTCTACCCTTGAGTTCGGAGCGTCGAAGAAAGTCGGTTTAGGCTTTCCTAGAATTTAATTCGGACTTTTGTATGTAAAAGGGCAAAATGGTCATTTATCATTTTACGTGTCACATTTTTTCGTACTTCGTTTCGTAATTTGGACTCCATTATTGAGTCCGGGATATCAAAGAAAGTCAATTTAGACCTTCCTTGGTTTTAATTTGGCTTTTGAGGTACTAGGGGTATTTTGGTCATTTTACCCCTTTACATGTCTTTATTTTTTGGAACCCCGTCTCGTGTCGTGGACCTCACCATTGGACTCAGAAGGTCCGAGATAGTAAGAATACACTAATAACTTGTTAATTTTGGACAAGGGGTATTTTGGTCATTTACCCCTTTACGTGTCTTTATTTTTCGGGGCCCCGTCTCGTAAAATGGACCCTACCATTAGTCTCAGAATATCCAAAATAGTAAGGATACACTATTCATATGTTTAATTTGGACTTCATTTGCTTCATATATGACCCAGGGGCAAAATAGTCATTTTACTTTATTTATTAAATAATTAAATAAATTATTTAATTATTTTCCAGGGGTCAAATTGAATAAACTTTTCCTCCCAGTTGGGCCACAGTAGGATTTCCCAGAATTTCTAGGGTCAATCCGCAAATACTGAAAGTATCGGTTTATTTAATTTTTAATTAAATTATAAAACCAATGGCTTTGGTCCAAGTCCAAGTGAACCAGTCTGGTCCATTCATAAGCCAACCGGTTTATCCAGTTTTGTGCGTGTTGCTGACGTCACGATGACGTCAGCCCTAGCGTATTAGAAATTTAAAACAGGTATGAAACGTCGTCGTTCAATTAATTCAGTGGCAAGCCCAGAGGCTGCCACATGTCCGAGTCGACTCAGGCTAGTTTTAAAACCGAGTTGACTCACTGTCTTCTTCCCCACTTCGACCCCTATGTTGCCCTAATCTCCGATTTCCATTTTCTTTGATTTTGTGCAGTTTGGATCAATGGATCCTCACTGTTTTCGTTCCATTTTGTTCTTGAAGTACCCAGAATCCATTTGGCATCCGTTTTGGAGTTCAAAGTGAACTCTTTGCTTCGGTTTAAGAGGTGATAATCCAACATGTAAACCGTCAGTTCATACCCATTTCTTGGCCAAATCCAATGGTATTTGTTCTATCTTGACTCATTTTCTTTATAGTTTCATTTTCCATTCTATTTGATCCATTTTGGTGGGAGTTTGCTAGGTTGGTTTCAACAACCGAAACCTGCAACTTATGTTATAAGGGTCATTTCTTGTGATTTATGATCACAGTTGTAGGTTTTTAACATGTTTGTGGAGTCTAGTTGAGGTCCCCATGAACCAAATATGGTTTAATTGCTATGGTTTCAGACCTGCTTCAAGCAAGGTCTTCCATGGCTACCTTCTTCTGATTTGGTGTTTTAGATCGTTTCCAAGGCCAAATTTTATGCTTATATTCATGTATCAATATCCTAAACATCATACATGCATAGATAAAATTTAAACAGCCTAAACACATGCATGATTTCTAGAAAGAGAAAATTTAATAGTTTTTAGGTGGGTTTACCTCTAGCAGTATTTTTCTTCCTCTCTCCATTCTGGTGTTCTTTCCTTTCTTCTTCTCAGAATTCTGCCTCTCTCTTTCTTTCTTTCCCTCTCTTTCTGTCCGTGTGTCATGGGTGTGTATATATCATATATGTATATATGTATATATCTATATTTCTCACACTCCCATACCCCATCACAATCAACAACCATACTTCACAGATTTTGGGCCATCCCTTCTCCCATTCCTCTTCACCTAATAGCATATAATATACATATTTTGTACATAGGCACCTTACCTCCCTTAACTTCATGTCTCATCCATTACATATATATATATATATATACATAATATATATCACACACTCACACACTCACACACCCTCACGGTTCTATGTACACACACACACACATACACATATATATATTTAATTAATTTCTTATGTTTAATTAATTAATAAATTAGTTATTCAATTAATTATATTTTATAAATTAATCATCAAATTTTATATTAATTATAACTAATACTTAATTTCTCATATTAATAAATTAATTACATTAAATTAATTTATCATATTCTTAAGGGCATAATTTTTACACTCATTTTTTCATAACCTCATAAAACGTGCCTCATTACCCGACATTCTCGGGTCGGGGTATTACATCCACGGGAAACGCCACTCGGCCTATCCACTTTATATCAGGGTGCTTTCTAATCCAATGGAGATAATTCCTGAAAAATGTTAGGATAATGAGGTGAGCTTAAATAATTCCAATGAGTAACACAGGTTCCCTGTCATGGGTTTCAAACCCAGTTCTTGCTTACAAAGCACATGGAGAGTTTAGTTATTTCAAAACTAGCAGTTTTATAAATCCACTTAATGCAGTTAAGTAGGATAAAACAGAACCGAACCGAACAGTACAGATAGATCAGAACAGAACAGATCTTGATAGATCATAACAAGACATATCTGAACAGAACAGGACATAACCTAAAATAGTAAATCAGATCAACACAGTAACCAATGATAGTATATCAATCAGGAACACGGCATGTCATCATCGGAACGGGACATAACAGAACGGAACAGGAACAAGATATCAATCAGAATCAAAGGCATATAATTAACAGAACGGAACAATATGGAGCTGAGCAGAAACACTATCAATCAGGAACAAAGCCTAACGGGACCGAACATAACAGAACTGAACGGAAACAATATCAGTCAGGGACAAAACATAACAGGACAGAACATAACAGAACTGAACGGAAACAATATCAATCAGGAACAAGGCATAACGGGACAGAGCAGAAACAATATGTCAATCAGAGACAAGACTATATCATTAACGGAACAGAACAAGACAGATTGAGCGGAACAATACATCAGTCAAGGTTACAGGTATATCGTTAACGGAACGGAACAAAATAGGACTGAGCGGAAACAATACATCAGTCAGGATTATAGGTATATCATTAACGGAACGGAACAAGACAGGACTGAGCGGAAACAATACATCAGTCAGGATTACAGGTATATCATTAACGGAACGGGACAAGTCAGATTGAGCGGAACAATATGTCAATCAGAAACACAAGTCTAACATTAACGGAACCGAACAAGACAGACTGTGTAGAACAATATGTCAATCAGAGACAATAGTATATTATTAACGGAACAGAACAAGACAGAACTGAACGGAATAGTACACAATAAAACAAAACCAGAACGGGCCATATAACAAAATAGGTTAGACTTAAAACTGGAGTGGTACCAAAAGTAAGTCACAACATAGCAGAACCGAATCGGAACAGACCATACAACGGAACAAGGCAGACCTGAACTGAACAACAGAGCAGAACAAGACAAAATCATGCCACGTGTAATGCAGTACAGAGAGTATGCATTTAAATATATGCATTTAGCAATACATCGTATAAAACGGTATGCATTCAAGTATACTCATTTAAATAGTATAGCATATGAAACAGTACAGTGCATCAAAATACAGTATCTAGACACTGTAACTTATACACCAAGTTAGAAGTTCCAAGTTACTCACAAACTTTATGCTTTCTCCTTGCACAGATAGTTTGATATCCTCCAGATATTGTCTCAGGCACATCCTTGTGTATCCTGAATAATCATCATCAATCACAGACAGATCAGAATTTAACCATTCATGGCTTATTCATCATCTTAGGTATCTATCGGATTACCTAAGGTAGCCCAGTAGCCTACTACCCTTTTCATTAGGTTTCACCCGAGGCTATTATTTCCTCTACTTAAGCTCAGTAGTCATCAGGATTATGATATAAGTCATTTAGACTTCAATCGTCATCAGTTAAGCACGTATTTAGCCTTAGGGGTAAAATGGTAATTTTTTCATTCTTGTCCCGGACCCGTAATGGTCCTTAGAATAGTCTACATATCTTCTGTATGAAGTTCTAAGCCTTTTAGACTTAAATCGGTATCAGTTAGGTACTTATTTAACCTTAGGGGCAAAATGGTAATTTTATCATTCTTGCCCCAGACCCTATCGTGGTCCTCAGAATGTCCCATATATCTTATTTATAAATTCCCAAGTCCTTTGGACTTCATTTGGTATTTGTTTTAGATCATCGGGACACTTCGGTCATTTCTCATTTTACGCTCTAACAGTTCCAGAGTCTTATTTAGCCCTTCGGTCATCATAATTAAACTTATGATAATTTTATCAGATCAGATTGGCCTCTATCTTGCACTTACAGTGCTCAGGGGTATGTTGGTCATTTTACAATTTGTGTAATTTTGAACCCGAATCGTTATTTAATCTTGTGTATAGTCTCACAGGCATTTGGACTTCCATCAGTATCAGTTTCGTCCAATTTGTACTCCATTCAAACTTCGTATAATATTAGGGGCGTTTTGGTAATTTCACACTTGGTGAGATTCTGACCCCGATTCGTTTTTTAGTCATGTATACAGTTTCATGGGTGTCCAGGTTCCTATCGGTATTAGTTTCGTCCCAATCGGACGTCATTTGGGCTTTGTACAGTATCAGGGGCAATTCGATAATTTTTACATGCGTCATATTTTTCGGCACTTCAGTTCATAAAATAGACCTCACCGTTAGGTCCAGAGTGTCCGACATAATTAAATTGGACTATCTTTTATGTCCAATTGGCTCTGGGAATCATTAGGGGCAATTCAGTCATTTACCACTTACAGGTTTGTATTTTTCAGGACTTAATTTCCCCAGTCGGACTCTGCCATTGAGTCCGGAATGTTTGAATTAGTGAAAATACATTATTTATTTAATTTATTTGGACTTCGTTTGACATATTTAATGTCCAGGGGTAAAATTGTAATTTTACCTATTTAATAAAGTAATAAAATAATTATTTTATTATTTAATTATTTTTCTAGGGGCTTAATTGCACAATTTTTTCAAAATCGAGGCCACTGTATAATATTCAGAACTGTTAGGGGTTAAACCGTAATATCAGAAAACATTTGGGGGTTAAAACAGAATTTTATAAATTAAGGGTTCAGACCCAAGGGTTTTAGGGTTCAAGAATTTGAACCGGTCTAAAACACTGTGAACCAACCAGTTCACTATCCCTCAGAAAATCGGGATAAGATATCCCTGTTAACCTCAATTTGGCCCCTATCCGTGGTTTGGACAAACCTAGTTCCTGGTTTCAATTTATTAACCGAGGAACCAAACAGTCCGAATTCGATTTAAATTTAAAACAGTTAACATCAAAACGGTGTAGTTTCATTAATGGGGTGGCACACCGGGGGGTGGACACGTGTTCTGAGTCAACCCGTGTGACTCGTTTCCAACAGTGAGTCGACTTATCGTCTTCTCCACCTTCTTCCCCGTTTGTTGCCCTAATTTACAGTTTCGGTTTTCTCCATTTTCGTGGAGTTTCAGGTAGGGTTTTCAACTGATTTTGATTCCAAAATGTTTTTGGATGTGAAGCCAACATTTTGGCATTGGTATTGGGCTTCGAATCAAGCCAAAATGCTTGATCTAGGTGGGGATAACCGGACCTGCAACTCGGTTGCAAATCCTTATTTCTTAACCAAATACTGTGAGGTTTGGTTTAAAATGATCCTTGAGTCATGGGGTTTCAAGTCCCATTATCAAAATCCAATTTAGGAGTCGATCTTTGGGTCTGGGTTTCAAACCCGAGACCTGCAACTTTAGTTTTGAGGGTCCTCCTATGTGTTTCTAGGTCGCGGGTCAGTATTTATGGGATCCTAGAAAGGTCTAGGTCAGGTATTGACATGCAGAATGTCATTTGGTTGAGGTCGTTTCAGACCTGCAACTTGAGGTCCATCCATGGCGGTTTGGTCACGGCTTTAGGGTTCCAAGCCTTACTCGACCCTCTCAGTTATTCCATAACAATCCTAAGCCTCACAATAACTCATATATTCAGTTTATATAGATTAAAACTATCAAAACAGTATCAAAGTCTAAACAGAAGATTTTTGCAGTTTTTGGTGTTTTACCTTTGGTCGACACTGCTCCAGTCGTGGTTCAGTTCTGGTTCTTATGTGTCACCCCAGTGTAGTCGTGCCTCCAGAGTCCTTAGTCCTCCTTGGTGCATCTCCAATGAAGACACACCATGCACACACACCATGGCTCTCACACTAAGGTTCTCTCTTTCTCTAACCATCTCTTTCTCCATGTTAGTTTACAGGATTATTGCAGGTCTGATTTCCCTCCAAATGGAGACTTGTAAACATCAGATTTCTTGTTCAATACGTCTCCCAAGCCTATAATTGATTTGCACGAATTTTGGTTGGGAAAAGATGAAATCATGGGGTGAGAGAGGCATGACGGCCTATGGGGCATAGGGGTGACGCATGCTGATGTGTTGCATGCTTGGTGATTGGTCACTTGGGAGGTGGCCAAATCAGATTTGTACTTATATATATATATATATATATATATCTTTGTACATTTGTATACAAAGATGCCCCTAGCCTAGTTGATAACTTTTTGAATGAAATTTCTTTGCTTCCATAGGTCAAGAGTTCAATTCCCCTTGGCCTCACATTTGGCCATTTTTTCCCCATTTTTGGTTAAGGCCACGTTTGGTTGACACCAAATTCTGTTTTGGCTATTTCTATGATATCTCCTTATTCGGAGCTCCGTTTTCGACGCGGTTTCTTTTGAGAGTTTCGTATTTCAGTTATCTTCAGTATCACAGGTTCTGTGTCATTTATTATTTATTTCAGATTTCCGTAGTCAGTTAATTCGAGTTCCGTCAGTGTTAAAATGGCATTATTTCACCGAATTAACCAGTAATTTGGGTTCGGGTGTTACACCCTCTTCTCAGACAAGTTTAATCGTTTTATTGGTCTATCATGACCGCCGGGAGATTAGGGTTAATTCCCTTGATTATTCTCTAAGCCGGTACTAATTAATAATTAATAATTTAATTATTAATTAAACAGGATCGGGGTGTTACACTTTTTAAGCCATCTCTTACAAGCTTACATAATCACATCCTTGCTATTGACTTTAGATCTACCATATTCCAAATCTAGATCTAAAAGTTCTACTCATCTTAAATACTCAGAGCTTACACTCGATCAATCTTTAGAGAGTGAGCATCTTATTGCACCAAAACTACTATAGAAGAAAGTGTTATTTGGTATACATCTTTGTATTATCTCATGCGGTGAGACTTGTGGGTAGGTGTTACCCGGTGAGGCAAAATGTCATATTTTGCTAGGATAAGAGGGCTGTAGTCTTTGCTTTGTAAAGCTTTGGTCTCCACCTGCAAGGAGATCGCTATAGTGGAAAAACTCAAATGAGAATACTTGAGTTGAGAATGTAAGAAGTTTTTCGAACCTCGTAACTGCTATGTTTGCTTTTTCTCTCCTTCTCTTTGCTCTTATTTATATACTGTGCATTTACAACATTCATTTTTGAAAAATAAAAAGAAATCAATATTTGTGAAATACCCTATTCACCTCCTCTAGGGTAAATATCTGGGCAACAAGTGGTATTAGAGTCTCATCTCTTGTAAAATAGAGTTAACACTCTAAGAGAAAAGATATGGCAAATATTGTAGGGATCGTCTTTGCCGAAAGGCAATCGACAAATAGACTACCTCTGTTCAATGGTCAATACTATATTTATTGGAAGGCTAGAATAAAGATTTATCTTCCAGCCTTAGATTATGAGATATAAAAAGTAATTATAAATGGACCTCATATTCTCATGAAGTCTGAAAGTTCTACTAGTACCACCAAGGTCGCTAAGGAAGAATAAGAATGGGATGAAAAGGATCTCAAACTCATTTAACTGAATGCTAAAACAATGAGTAATCTATATTATGCTTTAGATTCAAATGAGTTTAATAGAATCTCTAGCTACGAATCTACAAAGGAGATATGGGATAAACTTGAAGTTACCTTCAATGGTACAAATCAAGTCAAAGAATCTAAAATTAGTATACTAGTTCACAAGTATGAACTATTTAAAGTAAATGAAAATAGGTTTATACCCAAAACATTCACTCGCGTTACTAACATTATCAATTCTTTGAAAGTTATTAGCAAGAGCTATACTAACATTGAAATGGTAAGAAAAACTCTAAAGTCTCTTCCACGAACATGGGAAGCCAAGGTGACAGCCATTCAAGAAGCAAAGGATCTCAACAAACTAAGCCTTGTTGAGCTTCTCGGATCCCTCACGACTCATGAGCTTACTATAAGAAGTCATGAAGAGAGAGATAAACTAAAGAAGAAACTTTCTCTTAAATTCTCATCTCATGCAAGTGAAGATGAAGAAATGAAGAAGATGATCAAGGAAGTGATGATGATGTTGCCTTTATTATAAGAAAATTCAAAAGCTACCTAAGAAAGAAGCAACAAAATCGAAAGCAGTGAAAAGGGGAATCAAGCAAGAAGGAACCCCCAACTTAAAATATCATAAACTAGGACATATAAAAGCAAAGTGTCCTCAACTCAAAGGAGAAGGAAGAAGATCCAAGAAGAAAGCAATAAAGGCCACTTGGGATGAATTAGATGAGGATTCAAGTGACCAAGAAGTAGCCAACTTTTGTCTCATGGCTCATGAGAATGAGCTAAAGTCTAATCTTGACTAATCTCCTTCCTCTGAAGAATTAAAAAATGCCTTTGAGGAATTGTATGATGAACTTGAGAAAATCCTTTTTAACAACAAGGATCTCCAAAAGAAAATATTCTCTTTTTCAAACAATCTTCAAATTTCAAACAACCAAAATGAGATCTTAAAGAAAGAAAATGATTCATTGATTTTAAAAAATAAGGATCTTGAAGAAGAAAACTGATACTGCACTTTTCGGCTCGCAATAAGTGAGGGCTCCGTGACCTGTAGAACACTCAGAAAGATGATCAGAGGACCACCGGATTGGCTCCGACGGTAGCCGCTCTGATGCTTAAGTAAGTAAAAAGAATTGAAAGACTGTATTGAAAGCCAAAGAATGAGCATAAAAATAAAGTGTACCTTTAGGGTTTAATTTATAGATTGTGGCCTTCCTAAGTTAATTAGGATTTGATGCCATGAATATAGGGATTTGATCATCGGAGATTGCAGTTACCTTGTGGAGTATTGCATAGAGATAACCATAGATGGTTGTTCCCTTGTTGAAGACCGTTTCCTTGTTTGAAGACTGTTTCCTTGTCGAAGACTGCTTCCTTATTCCTTGCTCGGCATCCGCTAAGGTGGTGACGAGGTCTGGAGTGTTGATCTGGACCCTGTGATAAGTTCTGAGACCCTTGTCCGGATATGTGTGCTCTGAAGGTATAAGCTTGGTCACTTCCGACCTTTTGTGCTGATCTGGATGCTTGATCTTTTAGTCATTGTCTGAGTGGAGACCATGTTAGCAGAGCATGAGTTGGATTACGGTCATACGTGTCGCGTGCTGATTGGCCTGCTCTTTTATGGCTTATCAGTTACTCCTCCCCAAGTCCTAGTTTGATGCCAGCAAGCAACTAGGGCTAAGCCTGTTTCGGAGAGTCATGTGTCCTGCCTGTTCGCCTTTCAAGGCAACTGTTGGGGCGCCATTTATTGCGCAGCCGGAGATTAGGTCTTTTCAAGGTCATTATTTGTACTGGCCGATAGTTGGGTTTCCCAAAATCATCATTGTTCCGAACCGTCATTGCGTTTGGGCTTGGTAGGTCCCTTCTGATACTATGCTTATAAATACGGGGTAAGATTTTGAAATAACCTTTTCCCTGTCATTTTCACTGTGCTAGAAGACTTCATCCACCATTGTTGGTTTGTGCGACCTTGCAGAATACCGATTTCCTGAGTTAGACCAGGTTCGACCGATTTTTCCTCTTCTCTTGCTTCTTTCTTCTTAAATCTGGGAATAATGTCTGCCCCTTTTGAGTCCCCAATTGTAAGCAAGGGAGTAGGAAATCCTTCTGAGATGGCTGTACCGTCTTCTGTGGAAGACGTAGGTAACCCTGCTCCCGAAGATATTGGGGAGAGGCCTGTTGAACCTCCCCCTAGTCCTGGAGTTAGGATAGTTGATGCCTTTGAAGTGCCCCGAGATAGGGCTGGGGAGACCTCTGGTAGGTCTTCTCATAGAGAAGAGGGTGAGAGTGCTGTTACTCAGAGCTTTCTGGACGAATGGAGGGTAAAATACAGTTTTCCCCCAAACGTGACCTGCAGAGCTCCAGGCCCTATGGATCGTCCCCAAAATGTTGGAGCCGGCGAGATTTGTGTTTATCTTGCCTGGTTCGAAATGGGCTTGAGACTCCCATTGTCGGATTTAGTCAGCCAATTCTTTGGTTGGTACAAGCTCTGCCCTGCCGACCTGAATCTCAATAGCTGGCGGCAACTTTTAGGGTTCATAGTGTTAGGACATCAAAATAAGGTAGATGTGTCCCTGGACTTGATCTGTAGCAATATGGATCTGAAGTTCAAGCAGGCCGAAGGCCTTTTCTATATGTCCTTCGAGAAGGGGTTCCGACCCTTGTCCTCCGTTCCTACTTCCAATAAAACGTGGAAGAAGTGGTACTTCTTCGTCGGAGGAGGATGGGAGCATGAAGACTTCCAGGAAGGAGAGGCCTCGCCATTCCCTCGTGCTACGGGTCATAAGGGTGAGGCTTATTCCCTTAGGTTTGCCTTAGCTTTGTTTATGCCTTCGGAACTGATAAACTGATATATCATTCCTTACTTCTGTGCAGTCAAGAGTGCTTGGAAGAGGCCCGATTTTACTAAAGCACTGCGAGATCAGTACCGAGTGCTGCTTTCGACTTCTAACCAGGCTCATTCTGTCATCGTAACTCCGGAGAACTTGATGGCTGCCCGTTCTGCAGAGCTTAAGAAGAGGCTGACGACGAAGTAAGCTGTGCCGGAGGCCCAAGTGGTGGGGGAATCTTCCTCCCGAGCTGAGCCTGATGCCCCCCTTGAAGTAAAAAAGGAGGAGGTTGATTTCTGGCTCTCCCGAGCCAGCCCCTGCCGAGGCTGAGAAGGAGGCCGAACCTGCCGTTCCTGTTTCGATTGTTCCTCTTGCCTCTTCTGGTCCGAGGAGGAGGACTAGGAAGGGGAAAGCACTTGCTGCACCGTCCGAGCCGTTTGTTGAGCCGGACTATCAAATTGCCAAGAAGGCATTTGATCAAATATGGGCTCAGGGCCCACACCGATACAGAGAGGATGACCCCTCCAAGCTGATGACTGAGATGATGAATCTCCAGATGAAGGTAACTTCTGAAGCTTTTCTTGACTTTTTCTGTTTGTTCATTTGATCAATCTAAATTGTCTGTCTTGCTTTGTGCAGAGTATGCATAGTTTGGCTGCTCTGATGGTGACCCCTATGGGCCTTGAGGAGGCCGAGAAGCTGAGGGCCGAAGTGGAAGAGATGAGGCTGGAGCTTAGGACAGCCCGATCCAAGGTTCAGACCGCTGAGGAGGGTCTGAAGGAAGCTACCACCAACCTTACCGTGGCAGAGTTTGAGAGGGACATATATGCTAAGCAGGTTGAAGGGCTTCAGGCGGAGTTGGTTGAGCTCAGGGGTTCCTTTAATCAGAAGGTTCAGGAGGCAGCTGATCAAGCCAAGGTTGAGGCTGAGATGGAATTGAAAGGTGAAGTTGAACAGATGGGTGATGACCTGATCTGGTTTGGCTTTGAAAGCTTCCGAACTAGATTTCAGATTTAGTTCCCAGGTTTCGACGTGTCGTCAATCGTTCCTCCTGAACCTGCCTCGTCTGGTCCTGACCCGTACAAGATGGCTGGGGCTACTGCTCTTAACTTGGAAGAAGACCCAGGCCCCTCTGACAAGGCTTGAGGCTTTTATGGGTCTTTTGATTTTTCTTCGTTTTTGCCATTTCCTTTTGATGTAATGGGTGTATACTTTTGATCAATGAAATTGACTTTCCTTCAGATTTTTCCTGTGTTCTTTCCTCCTGTGCAATTTTGTCGCAAGTGTGGCTGTTCTGAACCTCTTGCATGTTATATCAACTGTCCAACAGTCAATAGTTGCTCTCTGAGCTTCGATACTCGTCACTGAATAATGAATGTAAATTAATTTCAACTGTCTCATCACAATAAGATAAGAAGGCAAACATAATTAGATAGATAGAGCCCAATAGAGTGGGAGTGAGCTTTCGTAGATCTTTGAGATAGACTGCTCTGAATCAAGAGCTTGTGAAGATAATCAGGCAGCTTGTGCTTGTCATTATGATGCTCGGCATGCTGTTTTCGAGTACTCAGGATCAAGATATGTCCGAGCTGTTTTGGCCTTTGTCATGTGACTGGCCTGTCATAAAATAGTTAAGACTGTAAGTTCTGAATCTTGGATGGGAGGCCTGTACATTTAGACGTTGCCCCCTCCTTTTATCAGTTCAAAAGCTCCAGTGCTGGGCTGTGACTTTCGTTCACAGAGCTCTGTACCCTGTCTCTTGGTATATCGAAGAGGCACATTTAATGCATCGCTTATTTATTCGATTGTCGTTTGGGATTTCGAGGCCAATCTCTTTTTCACCGTTGCGATGGTTCAGTTGGGTGGCTTTTGGACTTCAAAGATCTATATATATGGAAACGAGGGCATTCGGTTGCATTCAACCCTTTTATTCTCAAACTGTTTCCTCGTAGACGAGACTTTAGATGCTGCCGAAATTTTGTCATTCGCCCGGAGATGATGGATGATTCTCTGTCTGAGTTAGGAATGATTAAACTGTGGCCGAGATTTAACCTTCCCCATTTTTCAGTCTCCAAGGAAGGATTAAAGGAGGCACAAGTCTTCTTGTCTCCTCTGGTATTCAGTCGGGATTCCTCCGATTGGTGGTGTTCCCTCCTTGATTCAACCGAGGCTTGGAGCATTGGTGATGAAGATGCAAGTGGGGTGCCTCCTCTTCTTCATGTCTCGTCAGAAACCCTTTCTTCAATCGGCTGGGGTGTAACAACTGATGTCGTGAGATCAATGATAGTGATGATGAAATGGCCTGGGTGCTCCTTGATGCGGATTGGGGTTCAGGATTCCTTCCTTTCAAATGGAGCCGGTCACGACGGTAATGGAAGTTTTGGATCCTGTGCCCTTTTATCATCCCATGAAGAAAAGTCGTGATGTTGCCAAGTGTAGCTTCTGTAATAGCTTCTGTTTTATTTCCAGTCTTTGTACTGATGTAAATCTTCTGATTTATCAATAAAATTGAGCTCCTTTTTCTCAAATCTGATGTTCTTTTCTGTTTGAGTGTGCCCTTTTGAGTTAGATTCCCCTTTTGTGTACTTCTGATCAATAACTCCTCTGTATGTCTCGAGAATAGATCAAAGACACTTAGAAAAATGCTTGAATCAAAATACTTTACGTCTGATCGGTACCATAGTACTTGTTGCTTGTTTGACAGATAAGTCAAATAATATAAATATCAGATCTGAGGTGTTCCGATCTAAGAAAGTTTAGTTTGTAGATGCCCAGAACTTCTGTCTTTAGATGGACTGGATCATAGAATCTGCTAATTGAGGACGGACCAGGCTCGGAAGGCCTGTGTATTAGGGTGGTCCAGGCTCTGGAGGCCTTGCGTATTTAGAAAAATGGACCAAGTATTTAAGACCTGCATATTATGGAACAGGCTCTGGAGGCCTGTGCATTAATAGATGGACCAAGTGCTAAGACTTGTACATTTATGGACCAGGCTCTGGAGGCCTGTGCATTAATAGATGGACCAAGTACTGAGACTTGTACATTTATGGACCAGGCTCTGGAGGCCTGTGCATTAATAGATGGACCAAGTGCTGAGACTTGTACATTTATGGACCAGGCTCTGGAGGCCTGTGCATTAATAGATGGACTAAGTACGAAGACTTGTACATTTATGGACCAGGCTCTAGAGGCCCGTGCATTAATAGATGGACCAAGTACGAAGACTTGTACATTTATGGACCAGGCTCTGGAGGCCTGTGTATTAATAGATGGACCAAGTGCTGAGACTTGTACATTTATGGACCAGGCTCTGGAGGCCTGTGCATTAATAGATGAACATTCTATGGAAGTAAAAGAAACATATCTATTAATAATACTTCCGTAAGTGTTCTACGTTCCATGGCCTAGGAACATGCTTCCCAGTCATGTCTTCTAGCCAGTAGGTGGTAGGCCGAACAACCTTTGTTACTTTGTAGGGGCCTTCCCAGTTTGGTGACAACTTTCCCATGGTGGGATCTTTGGTGTTTTGAAAGACTCTTCTTAAGACGAAGTCTCCGACTTGAAAGCTGACTGTCTTGAGTCCTACCTTGGATTTGTTGACCATTCTCTGTTGATAGGCTTCCATCCTGATGCTGGCCTGATCCCTTCTCTCTTCGAGCAAATCCAAGTTTTCCATCAGCTGCTGATCATTGGATTCTTGCTCAAAGGCCTCAGTCCTCAGGGTTGGCATACTGATCTCAACCGGAATTACTGCTTCTGTTCCATAGGCTAGTGAGAAGGGAGTTTCAGAGGTGGGAGTTCTTCTGGTTGTTCTGTAGGCCCAAAGAACTCCAGGGAGTTCCTCTGCCCATTTCCCTTTGGCCTGTTCCAACCTTTTCTTTAACCCGTCAAGGATTGTTCGGTTAGTGACCTCTGCTTGCCCATTTGCTTGTGGATGGCCTGGAGAGGCGAAATGCTGCCTAATGTTGAGATTCTCACAGAATGTTTTGAAGCCTTTACTAGTGAATTGTATTCCATTGTCGGATATAATCACACATGGTATGCCGAACCTGCATACAATGTTCTTCCAGGTGAAGCTCTCAACTTCCTTTTCTGTGATATGTGTTAGAGGTTCGGCTTCGGCCCATTTAGAGAAGTAGTCGATGGCCACCAAGAGATACTTCCTGTTTGGAGGTGCCCTTGGTAATGGGCCCACAATGTCCATTCCTCACTGAGCAAAGGGCCAAGGACTAGGAATTGGGATAAGCTCGTGATGAGGCTGATGTTGGTACGGGGCAAACCTCTGGCATTTGTCGCACTTCCGAACATACTCCTTAGCTTGTTTTAACATGCCAGGCCACTAATAGCCCTACGATAGAGCTCGGTGGGCTATAGTTCTGCCCCCATTATGATTCCCGCAAATTCCTTCGTGTATTTTAGCCAGGACATATTGTGACTCGTCTGGAGCTAAGCATTTTAACAGAGGTTGAGAATACGAACTTCTGTAAAGCTTGTTGTTTAGGATCAGGTACCGAGCCGCTCTGATTCGGATTCTCCTAGCTTTGTTTTTGTCCTCTAGGAGGAGCCCGGATCTTAGGTACTGGAGGATTGGAGTCATCCAGTTCTGGGGTTGTTCATCAACTTGAGCAATCTGGGCTTCCTCAATGCTGGATCCTGGCTGAAAGGAGATTTTAATTGTGGAGTTTGCTTCAGACTTGAGGCGGGAGGCAATGTTAGCCGGAGCATTTGCTCTGCAATTCTGGCTTCTTTCAATTTTCTGGATAGTAAATGTCTGGAAGGAATGCTTCAAATGGTTCACCAGTTCGGAGTACCGGAGCATCCTATCATCTTTAATGGCAAATTCTCCCAAGACCTGGCTCACCACCAGTTGGGAATCAAAGAAGACATCGAGGTTCTGAGCCTCGCATTCCAAGGCAAGCTTAATGCCTAAGATTAGGGCTTCATATTCGGCTTCGTTATTAGAAGCTTTGAATCCCAGGCTGACTACTTTTTCTAACGTGAGCCCATCAGGGGACTGTAGTACCAGGCCTACCCCTGAACCTTGATCGGTTGACGATCCATCAATGTATAGCAGCCAGGTTCCCGAAGTTTCGGTGAGTTGCGCTTTGTTCTGAAGTGCCGGGGTGAATTCTGCCACGAAATCAGCTAAGGCCTGCCCTTTGATGGAGTTTCGGGGTACATATGATATGTCAAACTCCTCTAGCTCCACAGACCACTTCACCAATCTTCCCGATACCTCAGGTTTCCTCAGTATTGACTTCAGAGGGTAGGCAGTTGGGATCTCGATTGGATGGGCTTGGAAATATGGTCGAAGCTTCCGAGCTGATATGACCAAGGCATAGGCCAGTTTCTCTACTTCTGGGTATCTTTTTTTCGTGTCAAGTAGTGCCCTACTGACGTAGAAAATAGGCCTCTGTACTCCTCTGTCCTGTCTGATCAATGCGGAGCTGACCGCGTTTTCAGAAACTGCAAGGTACATGAGTAGCTTTTCTCCTTGTACTGGTTTTGATAGGAGTTCTGAAGAGGCTAGATACTCTTTTAGCTCTTGAAAGGATTATTCGCATTGTTCTGTCTACTGCAAAGCTTTGCTGCCCTTCAGAGCTTTGAAGAAAGGTAGGCAGCGGTCAGTGGATTTGGAGATAAATCTGCTCAGTGCCGCAACTCTGCCATTCAATGCCTGAATTTCCTTCCTGGTTCTTGTTGACTTTAGCCCAATCAGGGCTTGGATCTGAGTGGGATCTGCTTCGATACCCCTCTGAGAGACAATGTATCCCAAGAATTTTCCCTTCGTAACTCCGAAGGTACATTTCGAGGGGTTGAGCTTCATCTTGTGCTGTTTGAGGATATCGAAGGTCTGGGCTAAGTGCTGGAGGTGGCTGCCTTTCTGAAGACTCTTTACCAGCATGTCGTCGATGTATACCTCCATGGTGCTGCCGAGCAGTGGGCTGAACATCTTGTTCACCAACCGCTGATAAGTGGCTCCAGCATTCTTCAAACCGAAAGACATCACTCTGTAGCAGTAGAGCCCTCTTTCGGTTATGAAGGCAGTCTTCTCTTGATCTGGAGGGTACATCTGGATTTGGTTATATCCAGAGTAGGCATCCATGAAACTCATAAGCTCATGTCCCGCAGTGGCGTCAACCAGTTGGTCTATTCTTGGCAATGGAAAGCTGTCCTTAGGGCACGCCTTGTTGAGGTCTGTATAATCAACGCAGACTCTCTACTTATTGTTTTTCTTCTTGACAAGCACGGTGTTGGCTAGCCACTCGGGATAGAACACTTCCCGTATCATCCTAGCGTCCAGCAGCCTTTGGACTTCTTCATTTATAATCCGATGCCGCTCAGGGGCGATCGGCCTTTTCTTCTGTCTGACTGGCCGCTGATCCGGATCCACCACCAGTTTGTGAGTTATAAGATCGGGATCTATTCCCTCCATGTCTTTGGTCTCCTAAACAAAGATAGAGAGGTTGTCTTTCAAGAACCTAATTATCTTTTCCTGCTCGGTGTGTGTTAGGTCTGGGCCGATGTACAAATAACGCCCCTCTGCTTCTGAACTGACCAATACTTTAATGGGCTCGCCAACAGGTTTGGCTCGACTGTCACGTCCCCTTGGGCTCAGGGGTTCTTTAATGCTGGATAGGCAATCCTCCACCTCGGGAGAGTGAGTGAGAACCAGATCTGCACAATCCCGAGTGTACTGCAATTGCTATTTAGGAGCCTTCTCCTTGAGGGCAATAGCGTGGCATTCTCGGGAGGTTGGCTGACACCCTCTGACCGAGTGGACGCTCTGGTTGTGGACGTACTTCAGACACTGATAGAGGGTCGAAGTGACTGCTCCTATATGATGCAACCAGGGTCTCCCGATGATGACGTTGTAGGGAGATTTCATGTTTAACACCATGTACTCCGAGATGGTGGTCTTCTGCCCTTCACCCTCTCCTACGGTGGTAGGAAGGTCGACTCTCCCCAAAGGGGTACTGAGGTTGCCATCAAAAGCTGCCATCACGGCAGTAGTGGGCTTGACGTTGTCATGGTCTATCCCCATCTGTTTAAGCGGCTCATAGAACAGTATGTTGACGGAGCTGCCAGTATCGACCAGGACTCTCCTGGTCTCGAAGTTGGCGATTCTGAGGGTGATGACAAGGGCATCACCGTGAGGGCAATGTACCCTTGCTAGATCTTGCTCAGTGAATTGAATCTCCAGTGCTGGCTTGAGCCTCTTTTCTACGTTGGAGATCTGCACTACATTGGGGGCAACTCTGGCCTCCTGAGCATATCTCTTTCTTGCTTTGTTGGACATTCCTGTGATAGGGGAGTCAGCATGGAGGACGTAGATAACATGGTTGTTCTGCCTCTGAGGCTCGTTTCGTCCTTCCCTCTGCTCTTGCCTTTGCTCGGGCCTTTGATCTGGCCGTTGTTGAGGCTTGTCGTCTTGGGGGTTCTGCCTTCCGTCCAGCTTGATGAACTCCCGAAGACGCCCCTTCTTTATGAGCTGCTCTATCTCATACCGGAGGGTCCTGCATGTGTTAGTTGTATGTCCATGATCTTTATGGAAATTACAATACTTACTTTGGTCCCGCAGGCTGGGATCTCCTTTAATTGGTTCCGGCCACTTCAGGTTCTCCCGATCTCGGATCTGCCGGAGTACCTGGTTCTGTGTGGTGTTTAAAGAAGTGAAGTTGGTGAACTCCCTTGGTCCGGAGTTGTACACAGCTCGGGGCGCTGCTCTCTTCTTTGGGCTCCTGGCCCTCTTTTTGTTAGAGTCTCTTCTGTGATCCTCCTTTTGTGGTCTTCCCTCTTCGGATTGTCCCTCTGGGTCTGATCTTTGCCCTTCTGGGATGTGCGGTTGGCTTCTTCCAGGTTGATGTACTTTCTGGCCCGATCCATTAATGCCGCCATATCGGCTGGAGGGCTCTTTGTTAAGGAATCTCTGAACCCTCCTTGGGCGAGCCCGGCAGTTAGGGCTGCTACAAGGAACTTTGGGCTGCAGTCGATGATCTCCGTGAGTTCGGTATTGAAGCGCGCAATGTAGGCTCGGAGGGATTCCTCCCTGGTCTTCTTGACATTTAACAGGAATTCTGGCCCCCTTCTGAGCCTCCTGCTGGTCATAAACCTGTCCAAGAACTGTCTACTGAGCTCGTAGAAGCTGGTAATTGAGTTCGGAGGAAGGTTGTGGAACCATTTCAGAGCGGTTCCCTTCAAGCTAGTGATGAAAGTTCAGCACATGAAAGCATCAGAGGCTCCGTGAAGGGCCATCGTATGCTGGTAATGAGAGAGATGATCTCCTGGATCTCCAGATCCATCATACAGGGTGAACTTGGGCACCATGAACTTTCGGGGCCTCTCTTCTGACATGATGGCGTGAGTGAACGGGGTGGCTAGTCTTCCGAGCAGCCTTGCCAGTTCGTCTTGCTCTAGAGGGTTCTGAGGTCCCCTCAAGGAGATTGTCCGGTCCATAGACTCGGCAATCTCCTCTACCCTTCGCGGATCTCTGAGTCTGACATCTTACGAACCCTGCCTGACAGCCTCGGCTTCAGGGTAGTAGGGTTGAGTATGCCCTTCGGACGGAGGAGGAATCCGAACCGGAGGGATTCGTGTTGCATGATGAGGCTCCTGCGGTGCCGGATGTGCTCTTGAGGCCTTTGGAGTTGGGGCTCGAGTAGTGCTCCGGTAATGGACGTCAGGGACGAAGGTGGATGTTCCCCAGCCAAGGACTGTTGATGGCTGTGGATCTCGGCCAGCGCGAGCAAAGCTCGGAGGGTGCCCAGGCTGGTTAGTTGGAGCCTGCTCACGAAGTTCTTCATTCTCCGTGGCAACATGAGGTTGTGTTCCTACAACGAAATTGACCAGCGGGCTAGGAGAACCCACTGCTTGGTTTTGCGTGAGTGTTGCCAGCGTTCTAGTGATGGCAAACAACTGTTCCTGCACCAGTTCATTGTGTCGTTTTATTGCTTCGATATCTTATCACATAGGATTGGCCGCTGGTCCCTTTGTGCGAGGAGCAGGCGGCTGTCGTTGAGCGTTTTGCGAATTCTGAGTATTCTGTCGTGGTCGGAGATTTGGTGCCATGGTTTTCCGGTGGGGAAAGAGATGAGTTTATGAGTAGAGCACTTGGAGATTAGTCGATTCCCACAGACGGCGCCAAACTGATGCTGCACTTTTCGGCTGGCAATAAGTGAGGGCTCCGTGACCTGTAGAACACTCAGAAAGATGATCAGAGGACCATCGGATTGGCTCCGGCGGTAGCCGCTCCGATGCTTAAGTAAGTAAAAGGAATTGAAAGACTGTATTAAAAGCCAAAGAATGAGCATAAAAATAAAGCGTACCTTTAGGGTTTAATTTATAGACTGTGGCCTTCCTAAGTTGATTAGGATTTGATGCTATGAATATAGGGATTTGATCATCGGAGATTGCAGTTACCTTGTGGAGTATTGCATAAAGATAACCATAGATGGTAGTTCCCTTGTTGAAGACTGTTTCCTTATCGAAGACTGCTTCCTTATTCCTTGCTCGGCATCCGCTAAGGCGGTGACGAGGTCTGGAGTGTTGATCTGGACCCTGTGATAAGTTCTGAGACCCTTGTCCGGATATGTGTGCTCTGAAGGTATAAGCTTGGTCACTTCCGACCTTTTGTGCTGATCTGGATGCTTGATCTTTTAGTCATTGTCTAAGTGGAGACCATGTTGACAGAGCATGAGTTGGATTACGGTCATACGTGTCGCGTGCTGATTGGCCTGCTCTTTTATGGTATATCAAAAACTTATATCTCAAGAAAAAGGCGGATGATCTAAATTTCATTATTAGGAAGTTCACTAAGGGAAGTGAAGTTTTAGATAAAATCATCTTATAACAAAGATATGTCTTTGATAAAGCGAGTTTATGATACAATGCTCATACCAAGTAAAAGTCTTTTCAAAACTTCTTTGTAAGAGCCTTTAGTTCAAACACAACCACTCATGCACAATTTCTTAGAAAATTTAAAAAGGGCATGAAAGACAAAGGTAAAATGACTTGGGTTCCAAAATGAGCTAGGTTACCTAAGAATAACCTTCATGGACCCAAGAAAGTTTGGGTACCGAAGGGAGTTTCTTAAGTTAATTTTGTAGGTATGCTCAAAGTCCTCCTCAAGTAAGGAAAAATGGTTTATTAATAGTGGATGCTCAAGGCACATGACCAGAGACAAACCAAATTCACATCGCTCACTTCAAAAGATGGTGGATATGTGAGCTTTGGGGATAACTCAAGAGGTAAAATCATTAGCATTGGAAGCATAGGTAAAATTTCTATTTATCAATTGAGAATATGCTTCTTATTAATAGCTTAAAACATAACTTGCTAAGTATTAGTCAACAATCTGATAAAGGATATGTTGTACTCTATAAAGCAAATAAATGCATAATTAAAGATGCGTGCAATCATAAAAATGTTCTATTTGTTGCATATAGGGACAACAATAGCTATTGCATCAACTTTGATGGCATTGTTTCATGTAAAATGCTTTACGACCATAAATGAAAATGGTTGGTTATGGCATACAAGACTAGGTCATGCAAGCATGGATTTAATCTCTAAATTGTCTAGACATGAATTAGTTCTGGGCTTTCTGGCCTAAAGCAATAAATACTACTTATTATGTAATCAATAAAGTAACTATTAGATGAAAACTAAATAAAACTCCTTATGAACTTTGGAATAGAAAAAAGCCACTCATCGGTTACTTTCATGTATTTGGATGTAAATTCTATGTCCTAAATGATAAAGAAAACTTAGGAAAGTTTGATGCTAAATCCGATGAAGGAATCTTCTTAGGATATTTCAACATAAGCAAAGCATATAGAATCTTTAATTAAAGAACTCTAACATTAGAAGAATCTATACATGTTGTATTTGATGAATCTTATCCTCCCATCTCAAAGAAAAATATAGATGATGATGATATGAAAATTGATTCAAGTACAAGTCAATTGCTTCAAGACAATACTGAAAATCATCAAAATGAACAAGAAAAAGAAGATAAAATAGAAAATGAAACTATAACTCAAGATGTCGGATTAGACTATTCCAAAGAATGAAATTTTGTCAAAAATCACCCTAAAGACCAAATTATTGGTGAACCAACTCAAAAAGTTGCCACTAGGGCATCATTGAGAAATGTATGCAATAATTTAGCACTTTTATCCCAAATTGAACCTAGAAACCTTCAAGAAGCTGAAAATGATGAATCTTAGATACTAGCTATTCAAGAAGAATTAAATCAATCCAAAAGAAATAATATTTGGAGCTTAGTTCCTAAACCTAAAAATCAAAGCATAATTGGAACAAAATGAGTATTTAGAAACAAGAAAAATGAAGAAGGAAACATAACTAGAAACAAAACTAGGTTAGTAGCCCAAGGATACAACCGAGAGGAATGAATTGATTATGAGGAAAGTTTCACTCTGGTTGCTAGATTAAAAACCATAAGAATGCTACTTGCCTTTGCATGCCATAAGGGTTTTAAGCTCTTTCAAATGGATGTCAAAACTACATTCTTAAATTGACTCAATTTCGAGGAAGTCTATGTTGAACAACCTCTCAGATTTGAAAATCATGAGAAGCCAAACCATATATACAAACTAGTTAAGGCTCTCTGTAACACCCCGACCTGAATATGGGATCATCGAGTCGTGGGTTATAAATTAGTAATCGACGCCTTAAGTGACGAGGTCGGTTTCAACCCTGGCCCGCAGTCTTTTAAGTAATAGGCCTGAAAACTCAGGACGACTGTACATTACTTTCGTTGAAATCACCAACCTGTTTCGGTTAGTTTCATAAGAATTGTAGAATTTCACGTTAACCGCCGATCCTTAGTACAAGTATAAGATCATGACACGTTTTACGAGGTTAAGAGAAAATTAGTGTAAAGATGCCTACACTTAAGAAAACAATTAATTAATTTAAAATAATTAATTAATTAAATTAATAATTAGTTATAATTAAATATTAAGACACACACACCTACACACACTAAAAGGTGTATTGTGTGTGAATACATGTGACCAAGTATGTATACATGTGTGTATAAACATGCATGTGTGTATATTAAAATATAAATATATATATATATATATAAGTAAATGTTTAAAGTATGTGTGTGCAGAAGAGGGAAAGTGTGTGTGTGTCGGTGGAGAGGTGTGTATTAGAGTGTGAGTTATATTATATATATATATATGTATATACATGCAAAATGAAACAAACTCATGCACAGCCACTTGATGGCCTACCAAAATAGTAGAGCAGAGAGGCACTCATTAGAGAAGCTGCCATAAGTTAACTCAGTTGTTGGGGCAACCAGAATTGTGATGATTATGTGAATATCATTACACATACATGCACATTGCAAACACACATGCCACATGAAAGTTCAGAGACTGAGAGAGAGAGAAAGAGAGATTTCTGAGAAGAAGAAGGGAGGAAATCAGAAGGAGAAGGAGAAGGATACACCTTTGAGGTAAAAAATATTCAAAACCCAACAATTTTCTCTCTCTAGAATTTTCCTACGTATAAACTATTTTAAGCTTTGATTTATGTATATATGATGTTTCGGGTGTATTTAAACTAAGATAAACATGAAATTAAGCTAAGAAAACATCCAAAACCCTCGACCGTACACCAAATAGCCATTGGAGGACCTTGCGTATAGTAGGTCTGAACCAATGGCAACCAAACTGTATTTGGTATATGGAGACCGTAACTAGACCTTACAAGCACTCCAAAAATGTGTGACCGCGATCGAAAAGCTTAAGAAAACGACCATGAAATCACGAGTTTCAAGTTTCGGCCAAAAACCCAAATCTTGTTTCTAGACTTCAAAACTTGTTTTTGAGAATAGGGATTGAATCCCCATCCCATGAGGGTCACACAGAACCAAGTTCCATAAAAAATGGTGGTGAATTGAGGATTTACCAGTCAGTTACAGATTCGGCTATTTCTCCATGGACCGAACACGTGAGCTCGTTTTGAACTCCCAAACGAATGCCAAAAGGGTCCTTAGTGTTCCAGAAATGGATTAGGTTAAAAACAGTGGACGTTGAGTGAACCAGAACACACGAAAATGGAAGGAAAGAAATTCGGATATTAGGGCAACAGTGGTAGTTGATGGGGAAGACGACCGAGTTGACTCGCAACTCGTTTTAAAAGAGTGGGTTGACTCGTACACGTGGCAACACGTAAGGCTGCTACCGAATAAATGAAACTACGTCATTTAGAGTTAAGGGTTTTAAAACCCTGATCTCCCCTATTTGGCTACGCGTATATTGGCCCAATTTAATATACCGCACGCGTTTTAGATGGCTTATATGCGTTTAATACCCTTGTCCGCCGTTTGGTTTAGGAAAATAGAGAAAAATAAAAAGGGCGCAAGCCCTGGGGTTTGAACCCCTGACCTCACGCGCCCAACCCACCCCTTTTACCACTCGGCCACGCGCATGCATGTGAACCATTACCAACAGAATATATATATATATATTATATTATAAATTAAATCAGAAAATAAAAGGTACGATTGCACCTTGTGGGATTCGATCGCAGTGTCTATTAGGAGGGAGGTGGCACGCCGGCCCTATTTCATCCGTTCATTTTAAGCAAACTAAATATATATATGTAGCATATTAAATGGATTTAATTTAATTAAAATTATTTAGTCAAAAAATGCCCGGTGTCCAAACAAGATAAGTTATATATGTATTCTTACTATCTCGGACCTCCTGAATCCAATGGTGAGGTCCACGACATGAGACGAGGTCCCAAAAAAATTAAAGACCCGTGAAAATGCAAAAATGACCAAAATACCCCTACATCATACATAGTCAAACGAAGTCCAAATAAAATAAACGAATAGTGTATTTTGACTATTTTGGACATTTTGAACTTAATGGTGGGGTCCATTTTATGAGACGGGACTCCGAAAAATTTAGACACGTTAAAGCATAAATTATCAAATTACCCTTAACATGACCCAAGCCGAATTAAAAGCCGAGAAAGTTTAAATTTACTTTCTTCGACGTTCCAAACTCAATGGTAGAGTCTATTCACCCAAAAGAAGTGTCTAAAATAAAAAGACATAAAATTTGATGAATAGCATTAGTCAGGTGACTATAAATCTAAAATATTGCCGAAGTACTAAACTAAGGCAAGTACGATGAAGTCAGGTACGAGGAGACACGACACGTAGACATGCGAAGTAATTAAATTTAACTTGAAGTTAATAGAGCTACCAGAAGAGTAGACCTTAAGAGTATAACGCCTAAGATTAAAGTTAGGATTCAATACGATCTAAGCATAAGTTAATAAGCCTCGGTAGGAGATGTTTGAAGTGAATGTGAAGTTATTGAGACTATGTATGAATTGTTCTTAAGAACTACAGAGGAAGTGGGAAAGCGCATTATTAGCACTGACCCTAAGGACCGAGGTGAGTAATCTTGCATTTGAAGTGGAGATTTAATTTCACGGATTTGAAGATGTTTTAAGTTTCAAAATATCTGAAGCATTGAGTTTTGACTTCAATATTTCATGATTCCTATTTTAAAATATTCCGTTCTTACATATCCTCTTATGACATGCTCAGTGAATAATTTTTATTACAGTTCTCTTTGAAAGTATTTAACATGTTTACATGTTCTGAAGTTGTTTATTCCAAATATTTGAAAATTCATTGTGAAGTCATAAACATCATATTTTAAATGCTCATAAAAAGTATTTCTTGAATAAGTCATGTTTAAATGCTCATAAAAAAAGCATTTCTTGAAGAAGCTAAGTTTTACAAGATAATGATGCATAAGCATCGCAAATTATTGAGTTCCCTTCAGGTTCTCAATCCAGAAAAATGCTCGATAGCAGGATCTAATCCCCTAGGCAACGAGATCTCTCAGAAATAAAACTAGGGTCTGGTTCGAAACGGATCCTCTTGTTAAAAAGTGACAAGATGACAAATGGTTTTCAAAAATGGAAGCAGGTTTTACCCCCATTTTCACTATGCACGTTTATATGTTTGAAGTAACGCTTTTGAAAATGAAAGCAGGTTCTTACCCCCATTTTACTATGCACGTTTATATGTTTTAAAGTGCCTATGCTCTATTTAAGGAAATGTATATTTAGCTTGAATACTTTAAATATTTCAAAGCTATCTTTATGAAAAGTGCATGTACTCTATGTTCAAAGTATTCGAGCAATTGGTAGTGAGTATTTTATAAACTCTCACGTGCGAAACCATTACCAATTGAAACCCCATGACAAATGCAGGAATTACTCATTGGGCTTCTCGAAGCTCACCCCATTCCCTAACATTTTTCAGGTACTGACGATGAGTGGGAGCCGTGCTCCATTTTGGGATAATGACAAATGGCTGTATAGGATTATGGACTTTTGGAAGTAGTTAGATTCTGTAGTTGGAAGGATTATGATTTAATAGATCTTGGACAATATGTACTTAAGCCCTAGAGGCACTCGACTATGTAATATGTAAAAAACCTTAGAACTTTTATTTATGCTCTGAATGTATTATCGTGTGTACCGCTATGAAGAGCGGCAGTACCGAACGAATGTGCGAAAGTTTTAAATAAGAAAAGAAAAGCAAAGAAAAAAAAGTTTTTCACGCTTCCGCAAACCAAGACTGCACATCTATTCGATACTGCTGCTTATGTGAGCCTTGCCCTAAGGCCCTCAGGCCGAAGGGTGGCGGTCGCAATACGAGATCCGCAAAGGGTGGGTTTCAGGTCGTGACACTCTCTATGGCTTGAAACAAGCTCCTAGAGCTTGGCATGAAAGACTTAGTGATTTCCTCAATAAAAATGAATTTACTAGAGGAAAAATAGATACTACCATGTTCATTAAAACAAAAGGAGAAAAATTCTTATTGTACAAATATATGTTGATGACATTATATTTGGCTTAACAAATGAAGATCTATGCAAGGACTTTTCTAAGTGCATGTAAGATGAATTTGAAACGAGCATGACAGGGGAAATAAATATCTTCTTAGGATTACAAATAAAACAATCTAAAAAAGGAACATTTATCAATCAGTCCAATTAAATCAAAGAACTTCTTAAAAGATTTGGAATGAAAGAAACAAAACCCATAAGTACTCCTATGAGTGTTGTCACTAAACTTGAGAAAAATGATAAAGAAAATGAAGTTGATATTAAAAAATATAGAGGAATGATTGGAAGTCTCTTATATCTCATAACAAGTAAACCAGACATTATGTTTAGTGTATGTTTATGTGCAAAATTTCAATCTTGTCCTAAGGAATCACCTCTAAAAGACGTAAAAGAAAATCTTTAGATACCTTCTAGGAACAACTAATATAGGGTTATTTTATCCTAAAAATATCCCATTTGATCTATTAAGCTATTCAGAAGCTGATTTTGCTGGTTGTAGGATAGACTGAAAAAACATAAGTTGAACTTTTCATTTTCTAGGAAATTCACTCGTACGCTAGTTTAACAAAAAACAAAATTCAGTAGCATTGTCCACTGTTGAAGTAGAATATGTGTCAACCAGAAGTTGTTGTGCTCAAACTCTATACATGAAATAAAAACTCCAAGAATTTAAGCTTAACTATGATCTACAAAATGGTGATGCAATCCTTCAATTCATTGATACAAATCATTAATTAGCAGATATATTCAGTAAACCACTCTAGAATGAGAGATTTTGCTTTATTAGAAGATAACTAGAAATGATTGACCCAAAATATTTGAGTAACTAAGTGATAAAAATCACTTTTGCTCAAATCAGTCAACTATCTTTATAGACCAGTCAACTGATAATAGAAAACAATCGACCATAAGGTCCACTGAAATATTAGGAACAAATAAAAATGGCTACTGGTCAAAATAGTCGACCTACCTATCGACTGATAATTGAACCAGTCGACTGAATGGATAAAATAGTCGATTGATCAAGAGTTTTAGAAAGAGATTTTTTAGGTACTAGTTAAAATAGTTGACCTATCAGTCGATCGCCCTAAAACTAGGGCAACAACTAGTCGACTGATGGTAGAAACTAGTTGGCTAATTTGGTCGAATCTATAAAAACTGAACAAATTTTAAAACATTTCAAACTCGCACTCTTGCAATCGTTTGACTTTTTTTTCCTCTCAAACCTCTAAAAACTGTCCGAATTCTTCCCTAAACCTCTTAATCTCTCTTCCATGGCTCCCAAACCAAAAACTCGACTTCTAAATCCCTAGAAAACGTCCTAGAGAAGATTCTGACGCCGAACACAAAACAAAATCTGGCCATGACACCTAGGTTTTTCTTAACATTGAAATCGTACAAAAATTCCAAGATGACATCAAGCATAGACACATTGGGTACGGTAAAACCATCAACACCTCATTTTTCAACTCTGAATCCATTTTCATAGGTACTCACTTTGATTACCTTGGTTGGAATAAATTTCTATCTTGCCCTAACACTCAATACACCCGACTTATTCAACTTTTCTAAGCCCATTTTGAGATGCCTAAGGGCCTCAATGCTTCTTCATGGGTTCTTGACCATCACATTTCTCTCAAATTCAAATTTGTTTTTGAAATCTTCGATCTTCCTAAAGGGGGCTTCCAAGAATTCACTACCAATACTTGGGTAGTGCATCAAGGATTTGATTCTCTTAGGGCTATAAGAAAAATATGTGGTAACCCTAACATCACTGAGGAATTCAAACCTAAAACCTCCCATCTCACCATCAAATGCTGTCTCATCTATCATATCATCACCTACAACATTCTTCCACGTGCTGGTGGACGAGGCTTTGTCTCATATACAGATATATTTCTTATTTGGTGTGTCCTTAATCATAAAAAGGTCGACCACCCTCATATTATCATTCATCACATGAATGATTGCCTAAAAAATAAACGAGGCATCCTCTCTTATGGCAACCATTTCACCACTCCTTTCGAATACTACGACATTAACCTTAGTGGGGAAACTGACTTTTACACACCCATTCACAAGGACATATATTCCATGGTACCTTGAAATCCAAGGGATAAAAGTCCACTGATCATAGATGGGTACCCAAATTTTCTCTCACCACCAAACCGACTCAAGAGGCACTCTCTTCCATTTAACCTACTCTACAGACCACCTCTCATTCTCTTTCTTCTATCCCAATCACAATAGACTTCTCATCCATCCTTATTTTTCTTTGAGAAATGGATTCAAATTCAGCTCGTTGAATCAAATTTTTCCAAAAACCTATCTAGCATCATAGGCAAGATAGAGGCAATAGAGAATTATGTTCACATTCTCAAAATCCGGGTAGACTCTCTCTATAAGCACTATGGGCACCAAAAAAAAAGAGAAAGCGCGTGTCATCCTTTTCCTATAGATTCAGAAGGATCTCGACTGTCTCATTTCTTTAAGGTGGGAAGGAACGCCTTTTATGGAAGATATAGAAGTTGAGGAGTCACCAACTTATTTTTGGGCAAGAAAAAAGCAAACCGGTTATAGATTAAACAATACATATGAAGGAAACTGAAAGAAATGGAATGAAAATTACATCACTTTAACCTTAAATCCATACTAAAGGATCCCTTGACATGGATAAAATAAAGATAAAGCACTAAAAGATAGAAACACCAAAGAAACAAGCTCAGGGGCTAAAGTACGGACTGGGAAGGTGTTAGGCACCCATCCCGCCCGATCCGAATGGATCGGCCTCGAATATTCACTTGCAAGGTTATTTTGTCACGAGAAACTGAAAACAGAGATGTAAGTCTGGAAAAGATAAATAATAAAAGATCTAATGTAAAGAAATAAAACAAAATAGAAAAGATAGAAATAAGATCTGACTCGGGCCTAAAGGCTTCCTACATATTCGTTTAGAAAAAAGAATCAGAGTCACGTAGTTCTTCGTGTAATACCCTGACCCAAATTGTAATCGAGCGACCCATGTAAACCCGAGCCGTTAGGACTTTATGTTATGTGGTGTGCTGTCGCAGGCAACCAAAAATAAAACCAAAACTCCTAAAAATAATGTAGTAGTGTGAGTAGGGATCATTCCCACGAAGAGTATCTAGCCTAGTTTTATACTATGTGAACAATGATGGGGGGTTTGAGTATAACGAAAACAATTTTTAAAAACAAAACTATGGAACAATTTAAATTAAATTATCAAATTCAATCAAAAGAGCAAGCATTGGTCTAAGTCAACATCCACCATCGAAATTTTACAACTGATCATCGATGCAAATATATATATATATATCAATTCACACTTTAAGAAATACGCCTGTTGCGTGTTGTGTAGTTGTATAGCTTGATTTGTTGAGGGTTGGATTGAGGGAAAAAGAAAGCTGCAGCAGGTAGTTTATATATGCGTGTTTGCGTAGTGGTGTAACAAGGGAGATGTTAGTGCGACTTTGAACTGTGTGGTTGTATCGGTTTTGTGAGATGGCTCGGAATTGAGTGGAGTTTGCTGCAGGGGCTGAATCACGTTGGATGTGTGGATCATTGGAGAGTCGATTGGATTTGATGTTGGTAGTGATGTAGATCTAGGGGTTTCATCTATTGCCGTTTCCAATTGAGAACAGATCGATGATGGCTGCAATGGTGATGAGTCCTGGAATGGAGTTTGGCAGTAGGTGTAGCAGTGTAGGAAGAAGAGTAAATGGATGTTACGAGTTTGTGGGTAGCGCAGCGGAAGCACAGTGGTTGATTGATTTGAATGGGTTGGTTGCTGTAGATTTTTAGCGGGATGTATGTAGGTATATGTGTGTATTGGTGTAGCGTTAGAGTAGGGGATTTTTGCAGGTCAAAGGCGTTGAGTTGGAGGAGTTTGAAATTGAGTTTGAAATTGAGCAGAGGCACTTGCGACAGTTATAGAAGCAGCAAGTGGTCCGTATACGTATGCATTTGTGAGGCTTTGAAGATGATGAAGAGGGGAGATATGATGCTCACCTGCTTTCTGTTAATAGTGGTCGTTGGTTGCTAGAGAAATTTTTATAAGGGGAAAATCAGATTCAGTTATAACCGTGGCAAATGATAGTGTTCATATAGGAAAGTTCTTCAATATCTGATGGATGGGATGAAAAAGGGACAGAATCTGTCAGGATCATCATTTGTTTGGGGGAAAAAGGCTGAAGAAGCTGATGAAACTGGATTTAAAAATGGTTAGTACGATGAGGAATGTATGTAGTAATTCGAATCCGATAGTACCAACATCAGGTAATTACTTCTTTTCCAACTCTGCTCCTGTACTAATATTTGTCAATTAAATGTTAGATTGTAGTTTGCCAGTTTGCCATGATCTTTAACAAATGTGATATCTTTTATGGTTTTGGGGTTACTAGTCAATAATGATAAGTTAGTTTTGTGCTTAGTTATAATGCCTTGCATAAAGATTAAATAAGTGTGATAGATAACGATAGAGTCTCGATGACTTATATTATAACCCTGATAACTATTAAGCTTAATTAAGGAATATAATAGTCTTAGTTGAAACCTAGTGAGAGGATAACAGGTCATTAGACTATCTTAGGCGATCCGATAGACGCCTAAGGTGATGAATAATATGTGAATGGTTAAATTCTGATTTGTCTGTAATTAATGATGATTATTCAGGATGATGGTTAATTGAGGATATGCATAGAGGTACCTAACGCATCTGGGGGATATATGTGAATGGAGATAAGCATAAGTTTGTTAGTAACTCAGACTCTTGACTTGGCGTATATTTTCTGTATTACTTAAACTTGTATACTGAACTGCTTTATATGTTGAACTATTTATACACTGAAATGTTTTAAATGCATATGCTTTCATGCATACCTCTTAATCTGCATTACTTGTGGCATGATTTTGTTCTATCCTGCCTCCTGATATATCCTGTTGATTCTGTTGAAGTCTATTGTTCTGTTACCTGTCCTTTGGAGTCTGTTTGATTCTGTTTGTCGTGTTGAGTCTTATCTGGGGCCCACTACAGGATTGAGTATATTAGTAGATGGATAGCTGACTCTGTGGGATGCCCAGAACTCAGCATCCGCTCAATCCTATCTGATCTGTTCTGTTCTGATACCGACCCCAACTGGTAATGTGCTGTGGGGACATGGGCCTCCATGTGTGGGGTGGGTGACTGACGAATTATCTCGTGCAGCATCCCACACTGCCTAGGGAAGGTTCAAGCACTTTGAGCTGTATCTGTTTTATTTGAGCTGTATTTGTTCTACTTGAGCTGCATTTAAGCATGTATATATATATATATATATATATATATGACAAGCACTTTGAGCTGTATCCGTTTTATTTGAGCTGTATTTGTTCTACTTGAGCTGCATTTGAGCATGCATATATATATATATATATATGAACTGGTTTTGAAAACCTTGGCAGGAACCTATGTTACTCACTGAGCTTGTTTAAGCTCATTCCATTTATTTAACATTTTTCAGGATATAACTCCATTGGATTAGAAAGCACAAGGACATGATTCGTGTAGACTGAAAGACATTCCCAAGTGAAGATCTGATGGCAATAAAATGTGGAGACTTGGGTTCTGATGGGTTGACTCTAGCTATTCAGGTGAGTGTGATAATATAGTTGACTTATCCATGTACAAGAGATATGTAGGGACATGGCTCATGGTAATGGTATTCTGGAGGAATTTGATATGCTCTGTGTGTATATCTGTTATAGATTTGCTCTGTGGTACATACTTATGAGGTATATAGTTGAGTTGCATTCCCGAGATAAAAGGTTTTAATTTCCGTTGTTCTGACCCTACATTTGGAATGCAATTCATCGTAAGGTTCAGAAGATTGTCTTTGGTTGGTCGCATTGTTGGTCGGAGACTGGCAAGGCGGCTAACTGGCATCACATCTTCAGCATCCGCGTAGGGTGGGGTGTGGGATGTGACAACTATTTTCCTATCTTTCCATAGTCATAGTTAATTAGAAAACAAGTGATCTAATTAACCCTAACTACTAAACAACCCAAGACAAGCACTAAAGGTTTAATCTAGTAGCAACTTTAAAAATTAGAAAGATCGATGAAGCTAAATAACACAAGCACAAACGGTTGCATTTAATTTAGTCGAACGTTCTTCCTAAGATCTAATAATTTCTGACGCAGCAAATCATTAAATCTTAGTTGCTTCACAAATTAGAGGGATCAAACAATTATAGATTTGATATCTAATCTACTAGTAGATTGCAAAGAATAATAAACTAGTAGGCCTCCTAGTAATTAAACGAGACAATCACGAAAATAAGCATAGAAAAACGTCCTTTACTTAAAGCATAAATTGAAAAACAAAAATAAATTAGATCTCATAATTTTATTGATTCCGAGGCTTCCGTTTCTTTCGACCAATTATAAAAATTTAGCCACGCACAGCCATGAAAACTTGAAAAAGAAAATTAGAGAAGAAGGGAGAGAGAGAGAGAGAGAGAGAGAGAGAGAGATGTGTCTGTGACAGCTGCTTTTAGAAGCCCGAATTAAAAATAAAATAAAGTCCTCATAGAACTAGGAAAGTGGTATTTTAGTTGGAATTCTTGCACTAGATTTGGAATTTCCAAAAATAAATCGTGTGGACCTGTATATTAGAATTTCGCACAGCCAAAAAAGTCAGTAGTGCAGGTGCAGCAATGTCAAGCCCGATTTCAATCTTGATTCAGCCTGAATATCTCAAAACTCAAACCATGAAAATTGTATAACTGTTTCTTGGCTTTTCATAGCATCTTGAATCATCTCAATCGGAGCTCGGATGAGAGAGTTATGCCCAGCTTACAAAGCGATGTCGAAACTGTCCGAAAATCGCCCAATTAGCGTTTTTTGCACTTAGCTCGTCCATTTGCATCCTAAATCAAAATATAAGAATAATGAGCATATTTAGGCACCAAATAAGTATAAAATATTAAACATTAAGGGAGAAAAATATGACATTTTGCATTTTTATCAAATTGCCCCACACTTAACTTTTGCTCGTCCTCAGGCAAAACTCAAATCCACTTTCCCAAAAACACCAAGGTTGCAACGCCATCAACAAAGAATAACCAAGTTCTTCAAAACTCATAACATATCGTGAACAAACATTCTTAATTACTTATTAAACATTTTCACTTGAAGATGGTGTAAACTAAATACGTAGATCCTCACGAAAATAAACACTCGACTCTCATGTGGTTGAAGTGTATATGTTTCGCTCAAATTAATTCCAATGGAAATGATCTACCATAGGCTTGCATATCTTCTCATTCTCCACCACTGCGATCACATGCATAACACGAATCATAAGGACTTTTCAAGGGTTGTAACGGGGTTTAAGATCAAGGTGAAAAATATTTGGGAATGTAGCTCAAAAGCCATCGAAACTAGCGAAGCAAAAATGAATCAACTCAAGCTTGAATATATAAGACATATAAAACCAATAACTCCATTCAGCAGCTTCTTCAACTTAGCTTTAAAGCATTTAAACCATATAAAACTCTTGCATTGAAAAAGAGATCGTTCAAAAAGAACACTTTTCGTTTGCAGCAGGGAACAATCCTTCGCAACAGCTTCCACCTTTGTATATATCACGTATAAACAAACCCCTTTCTTGGGATTTTAGGTGGAATTATAAATCTGGACAGTTTGTAACATTAAAAGCAATTTCCTCCATCACTTCCTTTCTTTTTTTCTTTTTTGTTTTGTTTTCACCAAAATTACATCAACAATGGAACTCACAAATTGAGAATGAAAACATGTTCCATTTCACTAGTCACAGCCATACTATGATCCAGACACTCCCACACTTATTTCTTGCACACCCATACATATCATAATGATGAAAAATGTTTCACTAGCTCTATGGCTTGGGTAAAGGTATTGCTTTTCGGGTTTAAAGCTTAAAATGTGGGTTCACAATAAATGAAAAAGAAAACCAATAAAGCTCAAAGGGGTTCAACAAAGGGAAAAATTAATTACAAGGTAGGCTATTTGGCTTATGTAGCTTATAACAAA
>CM018047.1:21457998-21720498 GCA_008638375.1 Nyssa sinensis | reverse complement strand
AATATCTTTTGCAATACTAACTATCCTGCTATGCAAAACGTTGTAACATTAAACATAATAAATGGTCCCTTCTATGGAACGATCCTCACAATTTAGATTAACGGAGATTGATTTTAGTCCTAATGTCGTTCCCTAGTTTTTTTTTTTACATGCCCAGATTGCTGCATGTATAAAAAATAAAAATAAAATAAAGAAAAAAAAAATAATTCTATGCTAAAACTCTTTTTTCTTTTCCTTTTTTTTTTTAAAAAATTTTAAGAACGGAATAAGGATCACAAGAAGCACAAAAATCAACTAGAATCACTCTCCAGCAATGGCACCAAAATTTGGCATGCTGTCACAAGCAACCAAAAATAAAACCTAAACTCCTAAAAATAATGTAGTAGTGCGTGTAGGGATCGTTCCCACGAAGAGTATCTAGCCTAGTTTTATGCTATGTGAACAATGGTGGGGGGTTTGAGTATAACGAAAACAATTTAAAAAAAAAAAAAACAACTATGGAACAATTGAAATTAAATTATCAAATTCAATCAAAAAAACAAGCATTGGTCTAAATCAACATCCATCATCAAAATTTTACAATTGATCATCGATGCAAATATATATCAATTCACACTTTGAATATTCACCATTAGAACTATTTTCCTATATTTCCTTAGTCATAGTTAATTAGAAAACAAGCGATCTAATTAACCCTAACTACTAAACAACCCAAGACAAGCGCTAAAGGTTTAATCTAGTAGTAGCTTTAAGAATTAGAAAGATCGATGAAGCTAAACAATACAAGCACAAGCGGTTGCATTTAATTTAGTCAGACGTTCTTCCTAAGATCTAATAATTTCTGACGCAACAAATCATTAAATCTTAGTTGCTTCACAAATTAGAGGGATCAAACAATTATGAATTTGATATCTAATCTAGCAGTAGATTGCAATGAATAATAAACTAGTAGGCCTCCTAGTAATTAAACGAGACAATCACAAAAATAAGCACAGAAAAACATCCAATACTCAAAGCATAAATTGAACAATAAAAACAAATTAGATCTCACAATTTTATTGATTCCAAGGCTTCCGTTTCCTTCGACCAATTATAAAAATTTAGCCACACACGGCCATGAAAGCTTGAAGAAGAAAATTAGAGAAGAAGGGGGGAGAGAGAGAGAGAGAGAGAGATATGCATCTGTAATGGCTACTCTTAGAAGCCTTAATTAAAAATAAAATAAAGTCCTAATATAAATAGGAAAGTGGTATTTTAGCTGAAATTTTCGCACTAGATCTGGAATTTGCAAAAATAAATCGTGTGGACCCGCGTATTAAAATTCGTGCAGCCAAAAAGCATCAGCAGTGCAGGTGCAACAACTTCAAGCCCAATTTTGACCTTAATTCAGCCTAAATCCCTCAAAATGCAAAACATGAATGTTGTATAACTATTTCTTGGCTTTCCACAGCATCTTGAATCATCTTAATTGGAGCTCAGATGAGAGAGTTATGCCCAGCTTACGAAGCGATGTCGAAACTGTCCGAAAATCGCCTAATTAGCATTTTTTTGCACTTAAGGCCTTCATTTGTATCCTAAATCAAAATATAAGAATAATGAGTATATTTAGGCACCAAATAAGTATAAAAAACTAAACATTAAAGAAAAAAAATATGACATTTTGCATTCTCATCATTATAGTATCGAATGAAATCGACGAGTTTGGAATCTAAATAGTTTTGAATGTACGGATAATGCCCGGCCGATGCCCGAGCAAGCCATGAACTAATATTGAAATAAAAATAAATTTAAAATAATAAAAACAAAAATCATGTTATACACATATATGGAATATGGATATATATATATATATATGTATATATGTAGATGTATATATATATATATATAGCTATAAGTATAAATATATATGTGAGTGTGTGTTATGTAGTTAAATACATATAACGGCAGAACAATGGAGGGAGAGGGGGTTACAAATTCAGGAGAAAAGAGAGAGAGAGAGAGAGAGAGAGAGAGAGAGAGAGAGAGAGAGAGAAAAGAGGAAACCGAAGTGGTGAGGGGCTATTATATAGCCAAGGCATGCGTTGCATGCGTGAGAGAATCAGAAGAGGAGAAATAGAAGGAGAAGAGGAAGAAGAACGAGGAGAGAGTAAGCAGAAGGGAGGGGCGCAGAAGGTAAGCCTCACATTTTTTTTTCTCTGTAAATTTATTCTGGCTTTTATTTAGAGTTGCTCAAAGCTTGCATATAATAGTAGAATATTGATCTAGGAAGAAAAATAGGAATTTAGGAAGAAACTGCTAAGGAAGTGATTGAGAAATGGGATAGAAATGGCCCATGATTGAAAAACTGAAATAGGGGCTTTAGGGCTGTTTTGTTCGGTTTTAAACGCTTAAAATCATGTTAAGATGTGTTAAATATGCTTTAGAATAATCTAGAAATGAAAAGGAGCAAAAAAGGGCAAGAAAAATGAAGAAAAAAAAATCTTCTGGGTTCGATTTTCTGGTCCCCGGCGCCAGAGATGGTGACCGGAGACTGCTGAAAAAACGTGAGAGACGGTCATTGTCTCAAGTCGGGTCATCGGGTCACGGGTCAGGTCAGAACCTGACCCACCGCACGGTCTATGGGTCACTGTTTTTAACTTAAGTGGGATTGGGGGTGTTTGGATCTTAGGTTAAGAAATCTGATTTGGTCCTGTTTGGGAATAGGTTATCCCACCCCTGGAATCCACTATTTGGGTTATAGGCTTAAGAAAAAAAGACATGCGCAGGAGCTACTGCCCCCACGACTTGACTCCAGGACCTATGGACTGAACCATAAAGCATGGACCATTGTGCCACTGAGGCACATATGGTCTTACTTCACCCAAATAATATATATTGTAATTATACTTAATTAATTTAATTTACTTAATTATTGAATTAATTTTTGATATCCAAATTAAGCAACTGAGTAGTGTAAATTTACTATTTTGGAACCTTCTGAATCCAATGGTAAGGTCCATGATATGAGACAGAGTCCCGAAAAATAAAATACCCGTAGAAAGGCTAAATAACCAAAATGCCCCTGATTCAAATGTGAGTCAAAGGGACTCTGATTAAAGTAAGTAAATAGTGAATCATTATTATTTCAAACATTCTGGACTCAACGGTGAAGTCTGATTTGTGAGAATAGGTCCCAAAAAATAGAGACATGTAAAATGACCATTTTTCCATTTTCGGTATAGAAGTCCAAATTAGAAACTGCGAAAGCCTAACCTGACTTTTTTCAACATTCTAGACTTAATAGTAGAGTCTAAATTAGTAAAAGAAATACTTATGGTGACGAAGTATGAAATTTGATGAATGACATTAGAACTGAGACATGTTTACTGAATGATAGGGAACTCAAAGGGAAAAGGAAAAGTTACGGAATAGTGAGGTAGATCCCATGGATAAAGGTAAGTAAACCTTTATCTCTTACACGTGGTCTTCCAAGCCATGTTCATTTTACTACTGCCAACTTTATACTCTTGTACGTGCCACATAGTTATGGTTTCCACATTGATATTGTCATATCTTGTGGATATTTATTGATTGGGAATTATTGATTGTAGTCTTTGTACCCTGCCTTGAAAGCCTACTGTATATGTTCGCTGAACGATATTCCTTTTTCATGCACTTTTTCTGGAATCACGAATAATAATGATTTATTATGAATGCCGGATTTGTGCTTAGTCCTAATATCCATCCGATGCTTTCTGAATTGACAGGACCTAAGGGTCGAGTCCGTGAACGGACATATGGCAATGATGGCATTTTATGCATTGAGTTATAATGGCATTTTATATGCATTGAGGTTAAGGGGGTATGCAGGACCTACGGGTCGATTGACAGGACCTACAAATTGATTGATAGGACATATGGAAATGAGGGCATTTTTACGCATTGAGTTATAAAGGCATTGTATATGCATTGAGGTTAAGGGGGATATGCCGGGCCCCAAAAGTTCGAGGGTCTGCCAAACCCTGAACAAAGTAAATGCATCACTTGTGTTTGATTGATATGTTTATGTTTATTGGATTCATAGAATGTTGTCATTCCCTATGAATAATCCTATGTTGATAATTCACTCATTGATTGTACTTGATTGTGACCGATTTATTGTTATAATATTCTTATGTTGACTGATGTCATTGAGCTTTTCCATATTCATGCGATACCATTACTCATGCTTACTTATTGTGACTTACCGTTCATTGGCCACTATGGCATTTTACCGTCAACTGCAACTAATTTCATGATTGGCTATCATGTTCACCCTATGAGTTTATCTTTTTCTATGTTAACCCTAACCCGTGTCGGAGATGGGTTTTTACTTACTGAGCTTTGTTAGCTCACCTCACTTACTTATTTTTCAGGTGAGAATGCTGCAAGAGCATAGTAGAAGTCCAGAAGCATAGGGGGACAATTGAAGAGTGTGATAGAAGTGAATATAGTTTCTCCCATGTACTCACCACCTAAGAGTGGCATTATGTTAAGTTTATGTTGGTTTACATTCTTCAATTGTTAAGAATTTCGCTAATGTACTATTTAAATTTTACATTATATATATTGTGGTCATTGATACTGATACAAAAAAATGGAAAAAGTAGGGACGGCCATTGGGTCAGTCTCGCGATACGAGATCCACATAGGGTGAGTTTCGGGTCATGACAGCTTGGTATTAGAGCGAAGTTTTAGGTTCTAGTGAGTCATGGGAGACAGGATTAGAGTACTAAGACTGTTGAGTCTAAGAAGTCGATATATAGATAACACTATGATAGATTTTCACACTATGTTAGACTCTTATGTAAGTGTCACATCCTGCACCCCACCCTACGCGGATGCTAAAGATGTGATGCCAGTTAGCCACCTTTTCGGTCTCTCTACCGACAATGCGACCAACCAAAGGCAATCTTCTGAATCGTACAATGAATCGCACTCCAAATGTAGGGTCAGAACAGTAGAATTTAAAACCTTTTTATCTCGGGAGTGCAACTCAACTATATACCACATGAGTATGTACCACAGAGCAAGTCTATAACCAAACAGCTAATAACTCTAACCACAGAGCACATCTATAACAGATATATAACATAGAGCATATCAAATTCCTCCAGAATACCATTACCATGAGCCATGTCCCTACACATCTATTACATATGAATAAAGTCAACTATATCATCACACTCACCTGAATGGCCAGAATCAATCTATTAGAACCCAAGTCTCCACATATTATTACCATCAGATCCTCACTTGGGAATGCCTCTCAGTCCACTAGCGACATGTTTTTGTGTTTTCTAATCCAATAGAGATATATCCTGAAAAATGTTAAATAAATGGAATGAGCTTAAATAAGCTCAGTGAGTAACATAGGTTCCTGCCATGGGTTTCAAAACCAGTTCATAAATATATGCATGCTCAAATGCAGCTCAGAGAGAACAATGCAGCTCAAGTAGAACAGATACAGCTCAAATAGAACAGATATAGCTCAAAGTGCCTGAACCTTCCCCAGGCAGTGTGGGATGCCGCACAAGATAATATGTCTGTCACCCACCCCACACATTGAGGCCCGCATCCCCACAGCACACTACCAGTTGGGGTCGGTATCAGAGCGGAACAGATAGGATTGAGCGGATGCTGAGTTCTGGGCGTCCCACAAAACCAGCTATCCATCTACTGATATACTCAATCCCGAAGTGGGCCCCAGAACAAGACTCAACATAACTGAATAAAATCAAACTAGACTCCAAGGACGGGTAACAGAACAACAGACTCGAACAGAATCAACAGGATAAATTAGAAGGCATGATAGAACAGAATCATGCCACAAGTAATGCAGTACAACGAGTATGCATGAAAACATGTGCATTTAAAACAGTACAGTGCATAAAACAGTTCAGCATATAAAGCAGTACAATATACAAGTTTAGGTAGTATAGAAAATATACACCAAGTCAAGAGTCCGAGTTACTCACAGTTCGTTGAGACTAATCCAATATCCTTTCTAGAACAGTAAATACAGATATTAGTTGATAATATTGTACCTCGCCTATTTACTTAGAGAAAACTGAGGTCATTGTTAGTTCCGATATGTCAAAAAAATGTCAAGGTAATATTTTTCGGGTCTCGGTTTGGCCTTCGTTGTGCGTCTTAATTTTTTCAAAACCCCGTCTTATGAAACGGACCTCATCGTTGGGTCCAGGACGTCCTAAATAATTAAAATGCCCTATTTGTTTAATTTATTTGGGTAATGAGGTAATGTAACATAATTAAATTTAATTAGTCAATTTAGATTTTTTAAATTTAAATTAATTCATTTACTATATATTATATAATTATTAAACTGCTTTTTGACCACATGTATATAACCTAAAAGGGTTAACAAACATGGCATCTCAAGGTGCCAATCAATTGGAGGGCCTGATACACGCACAACCTGTCCAAAGATAATACAATAGCAAAACTCCTAAACATACCCAAACAAACTGATTTACAATTATGGGTTACCATTCAACTTGTAACACCCCGACCCTAATTAAGTAATGCTTAGTTACTAATCATTTATCTGAACTAAACATAAAGAATAATTAAGAAGCTAACCTAATTAGGAGTTGACCAGAAGAAACGGCGTCGAAAAATAAGTTACAGAATAAAAGTTAAGTAGGAAATAGTGAAACTGCATTAATGCGCAGCCAAACAGGGCCTAAGCCCGAAATATGGAAAAAGGACCAAAAATTGTGGCCAAGAGGATTTGATCCCTTGACCAAACTAGGCAGAATTTGGTTTACCAAAAATTTACCAACTAAGCTAAGAGCACCTTTGTGCATATATATACAAAGATATATATTTAAATAGCAATCAGATTTGGCCTCTCCCCAAAATGGCCAATGGACAAACATGCAACACCTCAGCATTACATCATGCTATAGCCATCATGCCTATAGTCTCATGATGAAACCTCTCTCCCAACCAAAATGCATGCAAGATAATCATGCATCTAGAGAGATGAAAGGGCAAGAGAGATGTGAGATTTGTATATTTCCATATATGCATTCTCCATGCATATGTGCAGATCTGCCATTTAGAGAGTGTTGATATACTAATTTTTAGAGAGAGAAAGTGGGTTAGAGGGAGGAAGTTAAGAGAGATAGCTTGAAGGTGGGGCTTGGCCATTGAAGACGCAATAGAAGGGAGCTAAGGACTGGGAGCGCACGAAGGGATCAAGACCAATTGTTGAAGGTCCTGCTTGAAGCACAAACCAGTGAGGGAACCACTGTCCGAAGGTAAGTGAGCCAAGTTTTAGATTTTTCCCTTTTGTAAGATTTGGCTACTATTTTGTCGCTGTTTGGACTGTTGATGCATGTACCATAGCTTAATAATGAAACTGGGTTGGTTGTGAATGATTTGAACCTATAAAACTGCCCAAACCACGAACCCGTAGCTAAACCGCCATTAATGGAGCTTGAAGTTGCAGGTCTGATCCGACCTCAACCACATGGACTTTTAGTGGTCAATACATGAAATAGACCATGGCAGGACCTAGAAAACTACCACCCGCGACCTAGAGACCTAGGTCTAAGCCCTCAAAACCGAGGCTATTCTTCTCGGCCCAAAAACCCAACCTTTAAACTAGACCCCTAAACCGAGATTTAAGGATGGGGGATCGAAGCCCTTGCTGTGGGGATTTCAGAGAACCAAACCCCATTAAAAATGGTGAAGAAACGAGGGTTTACCAAGGAGTTGCAGGTTCGGGTATTTTGTATGAAACCGAGCATTTGGGTTAGCTACACGACCTCAAATGAATGCCAAGATGTTGGCCAAACCTCTAGGGTCGTAGAACACCAAGAAACAGAGAGAAACACCTCTCCAAAACTCACGAAAATGGAAAAGAATAAACCCAGAAATTAGGGCAACAGTCCACTGTTTGATGAAGAAGACGACGAGTCGATGAGTCCAACGCGTCTAGACCCACTGAATCGACTCAAACACGTGTCAACCTAAGACCGTGCCACCGTTTAATCGAAACTGCGCCGTTTTGGTTTAGACGTTTTAAATTAAAACCTGGAGATGGCCTGTTTGGTTACAGTGGTAAGAAATTAAATTTGGGAATTAGAGTAGGCTATCCGTGGATAAGGGGTTTAATGGGGCTATGGCATTCCGGTTTTCCCGAAGTGGACTGGACCGGCTGGTTCAGTGAGTTGGTCGACCGGTCTAGGGTTTCAAACCCAAAACCCACTGGTTCACAGGAAAATTTAAAATAAATAAAACCAAGGTTTCTAGTATTTACAAAATGACCCCAATAGTTTTAGGAAATTCAACTCTGCCCCAGATTCTGGAATTTTATTCCATTTATACCCCTGATAAATTAATAAATAATAAATTAAATTATTTAATTAATTAAATAAAAATGACCAAATTACCTCTAGGTCATAAATAAGTCAAACGGAGTCCGAATAAAGTAAACGAATAGTGGTTTTTGACTATTTTGGACGTTCCGGACTCAATGGTGTGGTCCGTTTTACGAGACGAGGCTTCAAAAATTACGATTCGTTAAAGTATAAATTACCAAATTGCCCCTAATGTAGTCGATGCCCAAATAAGACAAGTTATTAGTGTAATCTTATTTTCTTGGGCTTTCTGAAATCAACAGTGGGGTCCGATTCACGAGACGGGACTCTGAAAAATATGACGCGCGAAATGACCAAACTACCCCTAAGGTACCCGAAGCCCAAATGAAACAAAAGATAGTCTATTTTGATTATGTCGGACATTCCAAACCCAACGGTGAAGTCCATAACACCAAAATAGGTACTGAAAATTTAGTCACGTGAAAAATAAAACTCATCAAGTCACCACGAGTTGACTAGTAAGACCAATCCTAGGAAGTTAGGGTACGTCAGGCCTAAAATTAAATGAAAGAGCATGAATAGGTAACGATTTAAGGTAAATGTGAAGTTAACGAGTTCTTTATAATTTTCTTAGGAAATACAAAGGGAAGGGAAAAGCCCACCAGTAGTGCAAACCTGGGGAATCAAGGTGAGTAACCTCACATTTGAAGTGGAGATTTAATTCCACGGATTTGAATGATGTTTTAAATATCAAATTCTGTCTTTACACAATTCCGTTTTAAATATTCTGCTATGACATGCTTCCTGAATAATTTACTACTGTTTTCTGAGATATACTTCTGCATGTCTAAAATTTCAATTTCAAATGTTATTATATATCTTGAATTTACATGTTTCACGTATTTCGATACCCTATCATGAGGTTATGAACTGTATGTTTTGAATGCTTTTAAATGCATCCACACGAAGGAATTATGGGTTAAATGCTTTTAAATGCAAGATAAATTGTGCATAAGCACCACGGATTTCTATCGGGTTTCTTAGGAACCCAACTACGATACGAATAAATGCCAGGTAGCAGGATCTAATCCCCCAGGCATATGAGATATCTCCACGAAAAGTAAAATGGGAATCTGGTTCGAAACGGATTCTGTTAATGAAAGTGATAAGGTGTGTGTTGAAAATGGAAGCAGGCTTTTTCCTCATTTTCACCATGCATATTTACATGATTTGAAATTCACATACTTTATTCTGAAAGTACAAGTTAGCTTGAATACTGTAATGTTTCAAAGCCATTGTTTAAAGAATGCATGTACTCTATGTTCCAAGTATACGAGCAATTGGTAGTGAGTATTTTACAAAATTCTCACGTGCGAAACCACTACCAATTGAAACCCATGACAGATGTTAGAATTACTCACTGGGCTTTTCGAAGCTCACCCCATTCCCTAACATTTTTCAGGTGATGACGATGGGTGGACCCTTGCCCAATTTGGGGAGAAATGATAGGCAGCTCCATTAGGATTCTGGAGATATTTTTGGGAAGTATTAGGGCCTATGGTTGGTCGAATTTTGATGTCGTACTTTTGGGACAATTATGTATTTAAGCCCAAGAGGCAACCACATATGTACTTAAGCCCTTGAGGCATTCGAATATGTATCATGTATAAGACTTTAATTTTTAGTATGCTCTGATGTGATTATTCATGTGTACCGCTATGAAGAGCGACAGTACCGGACGGCTGTGCGAAAGTTTTTAAAGGATTTTAAAAAAAAAAAAAAAAGAAAAAAAGAAAAGGGTTTTCACGCTTCCGCAAATCAAGGCCGCACCGCTATTCGATACCGTCGCCCATGTTTTGCCTTGCCCTCAGGCTCCCAGGCCTGAAGGCGGCAGTTGCGATCCGAGATCCGCACAGGGTGGGTTTCGGGTCGTGACACAACTAAACCTCACGCTACACCAAGCATACTAAACAACTTTAGAGTGTATTACCGTATTCCAAAATCAGGAACATCATATCACTAATGCATTATGTTTTTCCCTTCTCTTGTTTTCATTCAATCCCATAGACATGGGTACCCACTTGTAGATATGTGTCAAGATCTACATGAAGATGATAATTCATATATATATATACATATATATATATAATAAGAAAAGGGGAATGCAACTTATTCTAGGACCACTTGCAAAATACAGAGGAAATAATTTCATAGGGGCAATTCACTACTGGGACGTGATCAAGGAGCTTCCATAATAAATTAGTTCAGATCAGTTCATCTTTTGGGTGACTTGATCAGGATTTCTGTACAGCGCTACTTCTCCACATATAATTCCCACTCAATAGTTAGCAGGTAAAAGCTTTCTTATTTATTTTAAAGCATAGTTGAAACTCAATTTAAATTAAAATCTGAACTACAATAAATTTAATAACTGAACTATATTCAATTTAATAATTGAGTTATATTTTAATCAAAGCCTGTTCCATTCCCAGCCGCACCAGCAGCCGCACTAACAGCCGCACCACCTTCCTATACATAGTTTCCTATTTCTTTTATATTGGCTATGATTGAACAGATTGTGGATTTCCTAAGCCGCAGCAATGGGTAACAGGTTTGAGTTTAATTTGACCTTGGTAACCATATAGAAACAGTCCACTACTGGGACGAAATCAGGGGAAACCTTCACAATGGGTTTAATTCAGGTCAGTTCACATTGGGCGTGGTCTGATTGGACTCCTGTACAGCACTACCTCACTCACAATTTCATCCAATAGCTGAACCATATTCTATTTAAGTCAAACACACACATTCCAGTTTTTTTCCAAGCAGCCAATTTAATTCTACTAAAGAGTAAATTCAGAGAATTAGGCTGTGTTTGGATAGTGATTCAGATATGATTTTTTGAAAAATGTTTTTGAAATGTGTTTCAGAATTTTGTAATTAATTTTTTGAAAATTGTGAAAATGCGTTTGGTTACGCGAATCAGAATTCAATTTCTGAGTTAAAAATTATGAAAATGCGTTTGGATCTGATAATCTTAAAACAGATTTCATGAGTTGAAAAATATGAAAACGCATTTAGATATGATTAAATTTTTTTTTTAATCATTTTTACCAAGAATTTTGTCTTTATAAGCAAATTTTAAGTAAATTAATTGTTAATTTATAAATATATATTATACTTTTGAGCTTGTGGCAAACAAATCATGGTTCTGTTAAAACAGAAAAAGGTTAAAATGCAACTTAACTTCCATTTTCCCTGCGTGTATGATGAGAGATTTGTTGAAGTTTGAAATCATTTTCAAATACATTATATGTACAAAAAATATTGTCCAAATGCATACACATAACATATATTACAAAAATTAAAAATATTACATTTACATTAAATAGAGTCATTCTTAAACAAATTTAAACTTCAACAAAATTTGTTTTTCATTGTCCATTAAAATTATGATTCAACCACATTTGGGCAGCTATTTCATTGCGTAAAGTGGCCATGGCATTTGCTTGCTCTTGGGACATGTCGACTTCAGGGCGTGGTCCATTTAGATTAGCTTCATCTAGTACTAACATTTCCTCAATGTTGAAATCATTGAAGAACTCATCCCCACGGGAATGCATTCGAATGAAGTTATGAATTGTGCAACAAGCAACGACTACTGTCCCTTGGCGAACAACCTTGTAATTGGTCATATGCTTAAGGATGGGAAACCTTTTCTTTAATACACCAAAACATCTCTCAATAACATTCCGCAAAGATGAATGCCTATGATTAAACAGTTCCCTCGGACCCCGTGGCCCATGACCTCTAGCTTGGAATTCTGCCAAATGGTATGGTTCACCACGATAAGGGGCCAAGAACCCCGCCACGTTTGTGAACCCAGCATCTACCACATAATATTTTCCTGTAGTTAAAATATGTTTCATAGTTAGTACACAACATACATTAATTTCACAGTACACTAATATTTGACTATTTAGATTCTTACCGGTAGGTGGTAGGGGAAATTGCAAGTCTTGTTGGGTTATTGCATTCAAAAACACACGCGAGTCGTTTGCACTTCCTTCCTACCCCGTGTAAACAAATGTAAAAAGCATATCAAACGAACATGCGGCCAAAACATTCTGGGTGATTGTTGTTTTACGGCCACGAAATGCTATCTGCTTAGATGCAGGTACCCATGCAGCCACGTGAGTCCCATCTATGGCACCAATGCAGTCCTACCACAGTGTGCTTATTAGGCATACGACTAGATATGAAATTTAAATGAAAGTTTTAGAAATATACCACAAAATATGGGTTAAATTTATGATTGTTCAAAATTTCTGGCGCCGTTTCGTATGGCTGCTTTGGACGAATTAAGAATACTCCTAATTTAGCAATTGCTCTCAAAACTTCTTTGAAGTGGCGGTTGATTGTTTCAGTTGAGTGCTGAAATCTTTCTGCGACCACTCTATGTCGAGTACTATGACATACTGTTAGTAAGAAAATTGCCACTGACTCCTCAATGGGGACATGTCGGTGTGAACTTTCATCAATAAATCCATTCCTTAATGTGTTACAAAGGGACATGAATGTTTCAGAATCCATGCGAAACATTTCGTATATTCGCGTTGGATGTCCCATTAGTAACTCTTGCACATAATCATACCCAGTTAAAGCTGATGTCCTACAAGGTTGCTTTCCAATAGTAGTATGCCTATTATACAACTGTGTTAACATAAAAACATCCATTAACTCATCCATCTCCTCTTCTATTTCTGTATCAGTGTCTCCACCAATTGACATTGGACGTTACTGGTTTTGGTTTCCTTACATGCATGAAACAATCAAGAAAATTAATTCAACTTGTATCCTGCCTAGAAATGAGAATTACTAATCAAAACATAAATTAAAAATTTGATTATATTACTATGTATCAAATCATATTGCATATATAAGAGACAAATATTAAAATCAAAATTAATTTAACGCATTTTTCATCACCTCCAATTGTCAACAAAAAAAAAAAAAAAAAGAACTCAGGAAAATTAATTCAACTTGTATCCTGCCTAGAAATGAGAATTACTAATCAAAACATAAATTAAAAATTTGATTATATTACTATGTATCAAATCATATTGCATATATAAGAGACAAATATTAAAATCAAAATTAATTTAACGCATTTTTCATCACCTCCAATTGTCAACAAAAAAAAAAAAAAAAAGAACTCAGGAAAATTAATTCAACTTGTATCCTGCCTAGAAATGAGAATTACTAATCAAAACATAAATTAAAAATTGGATTATATTACTATGTATCAAATCATATTGCATATATAAGAGACAAATATTAAAATCAAAATTAATTTAACGCATTTTTCATCACCTCCAATTGTCAACAAAAAAAAAAAAAAAAAAAAAAAACTCAGGAAAATTAATTCAACTTGTATCCTGCCTAGAAATGAGAATTACTAATCAAAACATAAATTAAAAATTTGATTATATTACTATGTATCAAATCATATTGCATATATAAGAGACAAATATTAAAATCAAAATTAATTTAACACATTTTTCATCACCTCCAATTGTCAACAAAAAGAAAAAAAAAAAAAAACTCAGGAAAATTAATTCAACTTGTATCCTGCCTAGAAATGAGAATTACTAATCAAAACATAAATTAAAAATTTGATTATAGTACTATGTATCAAATCATATTGCATATATAAGAGACAAATATTAAAATCAAAAATAATTTAACACATTTTTCATCACCTCCAATTGTCAACAAAAAAAAAAAAAAAAAAACTCAGGAAAATTAATTCAACTTGTATCCTGCCTAGAAATGAGAATTACTAATCAAAACATAAATTAAAAATTGGATTATATTACTATGTATCAAATCATATTGCATATATAAGATACAAATATTAAAATCAAAATTAATTTAACGCATTTTTCATCACCTCCAATTGTCAACAAAAAAAAAAAAAAAAAAAAGAACTCAGTTTTCATCACCTGCAAAAAGGTTAAAGGCAATGATTTACCTCCAAAAGAATCACATACACACATAAGAGTCTCCTAGAACGTAACTTTCCAACATGGCTTGTCAATGTGTGGCCTTTGACTGGTTTGTTGAGAGTCTTGGAGTTGCTTTAACATGTGTAGATTAACCTTTGCATGAAAAAAAAATAAATTAAAATGTATGAAATCTCAAAAGATCCATAGTCATCACATGAAATGGAGACCATATATATGGGATTTGAGATAGAAAGATATATATATATATATATATATATATAGTAAACCTGAATAAGCATGAGTTTCTGAAAATTAATTGTGTATAATCATCAAAATAGAACACTTGTATTCACTCAACAGTTATACAGGTGAAATTCTGAGTTTGATTTTGGGTAAAAATTACATGAAAAGCAGCCAAACTTATTTTTTGAAGATCTTTCTGATTGAACAATAAATTTAAATCCAAGAAATGTCAAAACTAAAAAATAGAGCAGTTAATATATGTGTAAAAAGCCTAATACATTTTTGTCAACAGATTATTGTCTAATTATCTAAAAAGGACAATCTCCCATCACTGTAGAAGTGAAAAGGGAGAGAAGGGGAAAAAAAATCTAACTCCAAGTATGTTTACCTTGTTTTAGAAAGAAAAAAAATGAAAAATCTCCCTCTGATCAAACCTGACATGTTTACAGTTTTCCTCCCACCATAACCAAATTTCTACAAGACATGGTCCATGTCAAACATCAGCACAATTCGTTGGAGCAAATCCCAGCCTGGACTTTTTTGTGTCATACAAAATGTGAAAATTCTGCTGCTGGTAGTTCCCAATTATAGAGAGAGTAGAGGGAGGAGTTCCCAAAATGGCCAAACAAACAACCTCAGGCAAATCTGGTTCCAGCCTAATAAAGTAGTTCTCAACTGGGAAATTCCAAACTGCTCCATCACTGAACACAATCCCAAATGTGGGCAGCTCGAGTTTCTTCACTCCAGACACATTGTAACAAGGATCCAATATAGGAAAAACATCCACTTTTGGGTATTTTTGTCAGTGTAAGCATGAAATTATGCAACTAATCAAAGTGCGCATGACCATGGCTATTCCCTAAATATTGTGATATTCTTTTGAAGGATCAGTTTTCACATATGCACAAGAATATAAGATAAATCGCAAAAGACGTGACATATAGTACATACGAACTACTTAAAAACATATCAACATGCATTATGCATGTATGCATCGCATGTCACCCCAAACATTATCCAGAGAAGAAATTTCAAAACTAGCTAATTGTTCAAGCACCTAAGAGGAAATTAAAAATATTACAGAACTGTAAGTTTGTCCTAGTGGCTAAAAACCCAAACAGTTGACATCTCTTTTACTACCAGGCAACAATCTCCAACAGCCAGGTAAACACATTACCAAACAAAACCGTCAACCACATAGAAGCAAGAACCAACGTCTTTACAGATTCATCACCCAACCCAACTTCCTTTCTAGAGGCACACGGATAAACATCGTTCGCCAAGTAGCATCGGTAAACTTCCTGCATGCCTTCATGTAATAAGCATCATCAACACCGTCAAGGCTACTTAGAACTTCAATGCATGCCTCTATAGAGTACGGATCAGATGTCTTACTAGAAGTGTCAAGACGTCCTTCCCCTTCAAGCTTTTTGGTTCGAGCAATGGAAAACTCAGTCCATGCTTCAAAAGCTTTCTCCATGCTACTACTCTTGCTTTTTTTCCTAGGTCTTGAAGAAGAAGGGCCATCCATGCTCCGCTTCCTACTACTTGAGGTGGGCTGCTCAGGGGAATCTACCAACACAGGTTCAGTATTAACATGGACACCTGCGCCCATGAATGCATCTTCTATTTCCCTTTCTTCATCAGAGGTCGGAGGTTGTTGCCTACAAGACCTAGCAAGGGCACCCGTCGCAGTTGTTGTATTAAAAATAATACCCAACAGGCTGTAGAATTCACAGCCCTTGTGCCGAAATTGTCGTGCTTGTGGATGTGTCTACAAAGGTTTTATACAAGCAATATGTAAGGAAACTATTTGTACGAGTTGTGAAACAATAAAGTAGGTGTGAGTAAAATACCCTAAGATGTCTTTGCCAAATATCCTCCGTTGCCGTAATTGTGTTGGTGTCAGGATCCCAACCGAACCCCGATTTTCCTAATAGGATGGAAAACTCCTTGTGCTTCAGACGTAGTCGGGTATACTTTGATTTCATTTTCGGGACAGTGTATCTTTTGCCCAATTTTTCATACAATTGGTCATCAAATCTAGACCAAATACTCTTCGGGAATGTGTTTGAAACCAAAGCAGAGCGGTTCACTTGTTCAACCATTAAATTAATAAAGGCCTCTTCTGCCACCGGTGGCCAGTGGACAGAGTCTTCCATATCATCAATTGGCTTAGCCATCTAATTAAAATATCTCCATTAAACTACTTCATACATATTAAATATGACTGTAGTTTTCATACAATGGAATATGAGCATACATATCAAACCACTGGAAGATCACAATTTAAATATTAAATATGAGTGTAGATACCCAAAGCAGAAAGTAAGAAGTAGGTTTAGAGGTGACTTACACACAAACTCGTCATATATGTATAGTGCAAGAAACACATCTCAATCAACAGTATCTTGTTATGCCATACAAAAAATTAGAGTGCTCGGCAGTCATACAAAATTCAGAATATAACTACAATGTACATTGATTCACACACATAATGCACTGAAGCCGTTGATATCAGCCCATCTTCCAAAAATAGTGAACAAACAAATTTAAAATGTATCTTGATGGAGAAATATCAACGAGGTCAATTAAATTATTTGCAGATCTAGTAAATTGAGGAATTAAAAAACACTCGAAAAATTGGTATCAATATATATACTAAAGATATCAAGATGTTTATTCTATTTTCTGCCATAGCAAACAAAAGCAAATCAATGACAACAGAGGGAATTACCTAAAAAATAAACCTATAATTTTATTCTATTTTCTACCATGGAAAACAGTTGGGGGAATTAACTGAAAAATAAAAACCATTTTTGTTCTTCCATTTTCCTCGTACAATAAATTTAACCACATTGTTTTCCCATAGAAGACCATAGCCTTCAACATTTTAGAAAGAAAAAGAAGAGAAAATAGTGCGAGATAACACAGATATGAAAGTTGCTTGCAACCAAGAAAAAGCTGCAAGAATGTTTTAGAACAACATTAACAAGCTGGAAGAAAAAGGAAAAAGAGAAATAAAACAGATTTTTGTTACCTTCTTGAAGGGGGACGGCGGGACTGGAACACTATTTTCGTCTGTGTGGCTATGTGACGATGCGGCTTCCTCTTCTCGTTCATTCCTCTTTCGGCCTTTGTTGATCATGCGGTGCGTTGAAGGCATGGAGTGAGCACCTCAAGTTATGGTGGAGCTATAAAATTAATTGTTGATGACCAACCGATTGATGGATGGATTGGCTCTTGTCTTTCACTCTGTATGAAGATTTTTTGCAGCAGAAGAGATCCGCTCTGATGAGAGTGCAGATCTAGTTCAAACCTAGACATCCATTTAAAGATTTTTTACAGCTAGGGTTTGAAAAGTTGCAGATCCCAATCGGCAAGGAGATGTCGTTGGGTTGAGAGAGAGAGGGAAGAGAGAGCAAGATAGTCGGAGATGAGGTTGATTGTGGTGAAAACAACTGTTGTTAGGGCAATTCAATTCTCACAGCCATACTGAATGGCTAGGGGGATCAGTCCGTATGGCAGTGAAAATTCAATTCTCACAGCCATACTGAATGGCTAGGGGGATCAGTCCGTATGGCAGTGAAAATTCAGTTCTCATAGATCAGTTGGTCATATGGAGAAGCAAAAGTCAGTCGGCTGAAAAGAAGGGGTCTTGGGGTGTGTGTAAGATATGAGTAGATAGGAAAAGAATAAAACAAATGAGATGAAAAGGATATTCAAAATACTTTTTAAATAATATTTAGAATTTTATTTTTAAATATGACAAAACAAACATATATTCAAATAATGTTCTGAAAAAACTTGATTTTGAATTTATAACCAAACATCACCTTAAGGTTTATACCTGATTTCAAATTGAACAGGTCGTTGGAGGGGAAATCAAGAAATCTGGAACTGCAGTCATTCGTCCCTTGCCCTGCTCTAACGCTAGTAGCCTAGAGCTGAGCCTCGCATCCCAAAATTTGATTTATATGGCTGTGTAATTTACTGGTTTATGATACTAGTCTCAACCAGCTTGACCAGCCCTCAAATGAGTATATTGTTGATACAAAACGGGGAAAGAAACGTAGGAAAATTAGATAGCAGGTGAGGAAGAAAAGTGTAAATCAGTCGTGAAGATCTAGAATCAAAGCATCCCTTCCCGAGCACTGCTGAGTAGGGATTTATAACTGATGGAAGGATCTAGAACAAGGTATGTTGGTGTCCTCACGTGGCTGTCCCTAGAATCTTCTACGCTCTTCTTGACAATTCTTCACATGTTACCAAATTCCATACACATATATTTATAAGAGTGGAATAGTCTGGAGTGTCGGTGGCCTCTGTCTTACTTTCCAGCAGCTTCGGCTGCTTTTCAAAATAGCGCACCGACCTTCCTTTTGTGCTCTTGAAGTTTCAAGCTTCTTGTTTCTGCTTTCCCGATGTGATACATATATAATATCATACAATATAGAGATATATATTTAATATATATGCACATAGGTTGCTAGAAGCTTTTTGCTTCCTTTTCTTTATCCTAACAGCTTCGGCTCAGATACATATATATCATGCCGCAATTTCTCATGTGAAGCTTCTTTATTTATTATTATTATTATTATTATATATATATATATATCTTTATAATATAATAATAATTCGTGTAGATATTTTATTATATATCCTACCGTATTAATATTTTATTTCATAAAATATTAATAGTAGTAAATTTGGCTTAAAGCCGAGACTCGGTATCATTAGTGCACATTTTACCAATATTTGTGCTTTGGTCATCTCCACATAATTTTCATAATTATTTCGCTTTATCAATTTAATGTTTTATTCTATATAATATTAAATTATAACATGCTGATAAAGCCTGAAGTTTATTTTGCCAACATTGGGTCCCTAGTCAATGGCTTATTTATTTTCACATAATTTTTATAACTAATCACTTATATTGGCCTCATTTATTTATCTCAGTATTCGGTCGTCTGAGTCAATTTTTTTTCGAGCATATTCATTTTTATAACTACAGTATTAATTCCCGTTATGTTTTACCGTATTTTGAATTATTCATGTCACAGAACCTATTTTATGAGGTCGGTGTGCAGTCTAGGTTATGTTCAATTTTTGGGGTATTACAATAAGTGTTAACCACTATGATTTAAATTGATTTGGTTCTTACACCATGTTAGACTTATAGATTTGATTTTTACGCTATGTTAGACTATATGTGGATGTTAACTACTACGGTTAAACTGGATTTGATTCACTTAAACTCGATAGACTATGTTGACTCGATTAGACTATGAATGATTTGACTCTTATGGGAATGCTAAACTTTCATCTTTTATAGCAGGATGGTTCGTAACCGAAATACTATAACCGCGATAGATCGATTAGACCGGCTTAAGCACCTTATAAACTGAGTCATAAAGGTTTTACCCAAAGCCAAATCCAAGTTGTTAACTACAAAAGAGGCACACTTAAATGCCTCACCTACCAAAAAGCCCATCGGGGGCAATGCCTTAAGAATACCAAAGCTTGCTACTATTGCGGCCGTATTGGACATTTCGTAAGGAACTGTCCCTAGAATAAATCTATAACCTCTACCACACCTACTCTATCAACCCGAATGATACTAGGAGATGGTCAGACTGCTGTACCAATAATCGTAGGTACTCTTCTAGTTTATTTACGGCTTATGCATATACTGTTGATATCAGGCTTTACGCATTGAGTAGTATCTTTTTCATTACTGTTAGAGTTGAACTTAGAAACAGAACCCCTATATTTCATGTTAACTATTTCAATATCCTCGAGAGCTTTATTGTTAATACATGCTGATGAATGCTGTGAAATCTTATGGATAAATAAATGAGGCTTGAATGAGAGATAGTATGAAGGAAACTTAATGTATAATTATAGGAGGAGTTGACATTCTTAATAAATTAATAAAGTAACAGAAATATAAAAAGTCTTGAGTAAGTCATAAGTAGACCCTGATATGGTAGAGATGAATAGAGTTTTGAAGACAATTACTAAATGAGCGAGACTGTCAGAATTGACCTTATGAAATGTGATGATTTTGAAAAGAGGTTGACACATGATGAATAAATATTAAGAAGAAATTCAATGAATCTTGTGATTTAAGATGATGTATGACCCGATTTTAGTCAATATTCTATTAAGTTAGATGAAAGTAAATGATAAATGGTTTTGAATAACTGTTAGAGATCAATGTGATCTAAATGATAGTAATGACTGAACTGGTAGTAAATCAATTAGAGAAACCATAAAATTGAGATGATATACGATTTTGAGGTACTCTGAGGAAATTATTATTCATGAATGATATACATAAAGCATATGTGGTACAGATCATAAGTACATGGTTATTAACCGATTAGATACCTTTAAAGAAACTAAGAATATTAATCCAATGATTTAAATAGTTAAATGATTGGTGAATTTTAGAGGACGATAACTTGTTTAAATACTAAGGTTAATAGTCTTTGGGGAAAGATTATGCTATGACTAACTTTGATGTTTCTTGGATGATTGAAATAAACAAATGAACAGTGATTTTTGGGAGAAAGTAGTATGCTTAAGGGCAAAGGTTAAGGTTTCTTAGGAAGAATAATACCAGTGTTGAGGTTGATGACTCTTAAGTCATTAAACTATGAATTGATCAATGAATTGGGGGAAACTATCATTTGAACAAAGGCAATAGTTAATGCTCTTTTGGAAGATATAAGGTGACATAGAATTGGGATTGTGAAATCTTGAAAAATCGGTAGATTTAACAACAAATATATATAAGAGATGGTCTAAGGAATACTTAATGAATAGTGACGTGAGGACTTGAGACTCCAGATGGATTGATGACATATCAGAAATATGAGGATTCTTGAGTGAGTCATATAGGGTAAAGACAAATGGATCATTGGAGGCAAATATTGATTAAACGAGACTATCAAGTGAACATTAGAAAATGTGATGGTTCTAAAAGGAGATTGACATGTGATGAATGATCATTGAAAAAAATTCAATGGATCTTGTGGATCTAGGTGACAATTTGACCAAATTGTGGGCTGTACTTTATCAAGTTAGCTGAATCTATTTCAAAAGATAAATGATTGATGACTCCGAAGGACTTTTGAGGATCAACGTGATCTGACAATTAAAGAGACGAAAATTGTGGCATAGTATCTAGAAAAACTGGTAAGGACAACGACTGTGCTAAAGTGATACATAATTCTTTAAGCTATAAGGACAATTAAGATTGAGGTAGAAAGTAAGAATAACTAAATTATGAAACTAAGGAAGTATAGAATTTCTATGGTGGGAAAAACTTGACATAATCGTGTTAAACTTTGAATGTCAAATTTGATGATAAAATGATGGGATGACTAATTGATGTGAACAATCCTAAAATATAATATGAAGTCACAGAACGTTTAAGGAACCTCCTATATGGTTGAATAAGTTCCTTGCAAGAACAAACTTGTAAAACTTAAATAATGACTGAAAAGAGAAATGTAACATATGATAAAAAATCGAATATGATGACGAGCATAAGAAATGAGACATTGAACAATCTTTTTGAGCAAGGGTAAGTGAATCCAAAATAATGGTTATAAATTAAAAAGTCATAAGACTCTGAGATTTGAACTGATCAAATGATGTGGAAGGTTCAAGGTAAACCAAATATGAAAACACAGTTAAGACCACTTTCAAAATAGATAGTCATATGAAGAAGTAGTGACTAGGGTAAAAGACTACCCTAAAATTTTTCTAAGTATATGTACTATACTTTAATCTATAAAGGGATGACGAATCAAAATCTATGAAAAGCTTAATTGCAAAATGCCTTCGTACCAGTCCATAAAAAAAATGAGGAACTAATTTTCTTAATATGCACATGACTTTGAGAACAAGGGCAGGTATGCCAATGAATAGTACAAAAATAATGAAATAATACAAAAATGAAATGAAATGAGGATTAATAAATCTTCATGGAATGGACACCTGATTGAGAAATCAAAAATAAAAATAAATTGAGGTCACCCGTGCATGGGAAAAAATATTGCAATGCAAAGAGAATACGAGTAAACCGTGCTAGCACGAACCAAAAGATGTTCATGAAAACAAAAGGGAATATGATGCTAAAAATTCTAAAGGAAAATACGATAATCGTCGTAATCAAAGGAAGTTCAATATACAAAAAGAACTATAATGATGAAATTGGCATGAGGAGATAATAGAGTTTCTTAGATTATGAACATTCGAGTTTTGGAGATAAAACTCGATTTAAGGGGGGTAGAATGTAATACCCTGACCCGAATTGTAATCGAGCGACCCATGTAAACCCGAGTCGTTAGGGCTTTATGTTATGGTATCGAATGAAATGGATGGGGTTGGAATCTAAATAGTTTCGAATATACGGATGAGGCACGGGCGATGCCCGTGCAAGCTATAAACGAATATTGAAATAAAAATAAAATAAAATAAAAGTAAATAAAAATCATGTTATATACATATATGGAATATAGATATATATATATATATATATGTAGATGTGTGTGTATATATATATAGCTGTAAGTATAAATATATGTGTGAGTGTGTGTTATGTAGTTAAATACATATAACGGTAGAATAATGGAGGGAGACGGGGTTACAAATTTGGGAGAAACGGAAGAGAGAGAGAGAGAGATAAAAGAGGAAACCGAAGGGGTGAGGGGCTGTTATAGCCAAGGCATGCATTGCATGCGTGAGAGAAACAGTAGAGGACAAACAGAAGGAGAAGAGGAAGAGGAAGGAGGAGAGAGAAAATAGAAGGAGGGGCGTAGTAGGTAAGCCTCACATTTTTTTCCTCTGTAAATTTATTCTAGCTTTTATTTAGAATTGCTCAAAGCTTGCATATAAAAATAGAATATTGATCTAGAAAGAAAAATAGGAATTTAGGAAGAAACCGCGAAGGAAACGGTTGAGCAATGGGGTAGAAATGGCCCTTGATTGGAAAACTGAAATGGAGGCTTTGGAGTTGTTTTGTTCGGTTTTAAACGCTTAAAATCATGTTAAGATGTGTTAAATATGCTTTAGAATAATCTAGAAATGAAAAAGAGGAAAGAAAAACAAGAAAAATAAAGAAACAAATTTTCTGGGTTCGGTTTTTTGGTCCCCGGCGTCGGAGATAGTGACCAGAAACCGCCGAAAAACATGAGGGACGGTCACAATCTCAAGCCGGGTCAACGGGTCGGGTCGAAACCTGACCCACCGCATGGTCCATGGGTTATTGTTTTTAACTTAAGTGGGATTGGGGGTGTTTGGATCCTAGGTTAAGAAATCTGATTTGATCCTATTTGGGAATGGGTTATCCCACCTCCGGAATCCACTGTTTGGGTTATAGGCTTATGTAAAAAACAGGGGCTACTGCCCCCACGACTTGACCCCAGGACCTATGGACTGAACCATGAAGCACGGACCACTGTGCCACTGAGGCACATGTGGTTTTACTTTACCCAAATAATATATATTGTAATTATACTTAATTTTGTTAATTATTGAATTAATTTTCGATATCCAAATTAAGCAAGTGAATAGTATAAATTTACTATTTTGGGACCTTCTGGATCCAATGGTGAGGTCCGTTATATGAGACAAAGTCCCAAAAAATAAAATACCCATAGAAAGGCCAAATAACCAAAATGCCCCTAAGTCAAATGTGAGTCAAACGGACTCCGATTAAACTAAGTAAATAGTGAATCTTTATTATTTCAAACATTCTGGACTCAACGGTGAAGTCCAATTTGTGAGAATAGGTCAAAAAAATTAGAGATATGTAAAATGACCATTTTTCCTTTTTCGGTATAGAAGTCCAAATTGAAAACTGTGAAAGCCTAAACTGACTTTCTTTTATATTTCAGACTCAATAGTAAAGTCTAAATTAGTAAAATAAATACTTATGTTGATGAAGTATGAAATTTGATGAATGACATTAGAACTGAGACATGTTTACTGAATGATAGAGAACTCAAAGGGAAAATAAAAGTTACGAAATACTGAGGTAGATCACATGAATAAAAGGTAAGTAAACCCCTATCTCTTACAAGTGGTCTTTCAAGCCATGTTCATTTTACTACTGCCAACTTCGTACTCTTGTACGTGCCACATAGTTATGGTTTCCATATTTGATATTGTCCTATCTTGTGGATATTTATTGACTGCGATATTATTGATTGTACTCTTTGTACCACGCCTTAAAAGGCCTACTGTATATGTTCACTAAAAGATATTCCCTTTTCATGCACTTCTTATGGAATCACGAATAATCATGATTTATTATGACTACCGAATTTGGGCTTAGTCACAATATTCATCCGATGCTTTCTGTATTGACAAGACCTAACGTTTAGTCCGTCAACGGACATTTGGAAATGATGGCATTTTACGCATTGAGTTATGAGGGCATTTTATATGCATTAAGGTTAAGGGGGCTATGCAGGACCTACGGGTCGATTGACAGGACCTATGGGTTGATTGACAGGACATACGGAAATGAGGGCATTTTTACTCATTGAGTTATGAGGGTATTGTATATGCATTGAGGTTAAGGGGGGTATGCCGGGCCCTAAAAGTCCGAGGGTCTGCCAAACCTTGAACAGTGTAAATGCATCACTTGTGTTTGACTGATATGTTTATGTTTATTGGATTCATAGGATGTTGTCATTCTCTATGAATAATCCTATGTTGACAGTTCACTCATTGATTGTACTTAATTGTGATCGATTTATTGTGACAGTATTCTTATGTTGACTGATGTCATTGAGCTTTTCCATGTTCATGCTATAGCATTACTCATGTTTGCTTATTGTGACTTATTGTTCATTGTCCATTGTGGCATTTTACCATTAACTGCAACTGATTTCATCATTGGCTATCAGATTCATCCTATAAGTTCATATTTTTCTATATTAACCCTAACCCGTGTCGGAGATGGGCTTTTTCTTACTGAGCTTTGTTAGCTCACTCCACTTACTTATTTTTCATGTGAGAACGCTGCAAGACCATAGTAGAAGTCTAGGGGCATAGGGGGACAGTTGAGGAGTATGATAGAAGTGAATATAGTTTCTCCCATGTACTCACCACCTAAGAGTGGCATTATGTTAAATTTATGTCGGTTTACATTCTTCAGTTGTCAAACAATATTTTATATTAAGACTTCCGTTGATGTATTGTTTAAGTTTTACATTATATATTCTGGTCATTGATACTAATACAAAAAAATAGAAAAAGTAGGGACAACCATTAGGTCAACCCTACGATACGAGATCTGCATAGGGTGGGTTTTGGGCCGTGACACTCTGGTTTATCCTCTTTTATCAAGAGTGATAAAATAGATGAGATCAACCAGATCTCAAGAAAAAGAATCTATTAAGGTTTGAAAGCGTACCTTATTCAGTTGTGGTAGTCGGGCGACACTTTGACGGGGAAAGTCTAAGTTGGAGGCTTCTATCGGGCAGATGTCCAGCTTGTTCTTCAGATTGGAAAGCATTGCTTTGGCTTGCTTTGTGAAAGGAGGCTGTCACTTCGGCAGGATTTCGGCCTTGAGAGAGGGAGAGTTCTTGTAGAGAGAACTCTAGGATGAAATTAACAGCGTACGTCTATGAAAATCATGTATTTCGTCCGTCTGCTAAAAGTTATGACTAAAGGGCTTTATTTATAAGACAATAGAGAGATTTGATCCAAGGGTCTAAGGTGAAACCCTAAAATAGAGGGTTAGGATCACGTTTTGAGTGATAATTATCTAATTAAATAAATTAAAAATAAAATAAGAATGATTATCCTAACTAAATGAATTAATAAATAATTATGACAATGCATGAACCAATAGAATTGGTGTCTACATGCAAGAACCAATGAGCTAAAAGAGAAATAGAATTTAATTAGAAAATAAACTCAAAAATGAAAACGTCCAGGTTCGATGTATTGATAACTGGTTAAAAAGTGCATATTTATTGTGTTAACCCTAAATATTCTTGCACTTTTATTATTTTAATTTCTCCAATCTATATGCATTTGCTAGTTAATTCTTATTTTATCTTTTTGCAGAGAAAGCTTGACAAAGTTGATGATTTCATGGTGGATTTGGAGCAAAAAGGAAAATATTGGGCTTTGAAGTGCTAAAAGAAGTGGAAAACAAGTGATTTTGGGTTAGAAGAGAGGCTTGGTCCATATGTTGGTGGACCAGGGCCTATTTTAGCATTATAGGCTCTATTTTGGAGCACTTTAGACTCCCTTTTTGGGCCCCTAATGTTTAATTACGGGATTTTATTCTTTTTCCTGAATTCTTATTTTGTGGGGGGCATTTTTGGAAAAGAGGGGATATTATTATGAACTAGGGTTTTGGAAAAGGAGGAGGCCGTTCTTGGAGATCTAGAGGAAGAGAAGAAGGAAGGAGACAACGCTAAAGAAGAAGATGAAGAACTCCATGGCTATGGTGGTCTCCTCTTCCATTATCATGGGCTAAGTTCTCTCATTCCTAGGGTTTTGATGAAACCCTAGTCAAGTAATATTGCTTCTTTGTATGTTATTTTTGGGTTAATTATTTTTGGATGTTGATTGTATAACGTTGGGATTTTATTAAAGCAATGATCGTATTATTCAGTTTCACATAATCAATTTCTGTGATTTTGTTTATGTGGTTATACAATAGTAATATGTGTACATACATCAAAACCGTAGGACGAGTCATAACTCAGGAAAAACAAATTGTGACTATGACCTTAGAATTAGCGTAGGCAATTTGTGTTGACCAAAGATGATTCGTGCTTAGGGTTTTGGTGCGTGATTTTCTTGATAATTGTATTGAGGCTTGTAGCCAAAATACGTCTTTTACATCCGAATTTAATGGCCTAAGAATTAATACAACTGAAGCTAGTTACAAGATTAGTGGTGGATTCAACACCCTAGGAATCCTCTTTTAATTTGATTCATCATTAATTCAGCTGAATATTTATTTTAATTACAGTTCTCATTTAATTTTAGGCAAGAATCAACAAACAATCACTCTTTGTGAATTTGAATTAAAATTAATCTCAACTTAAGTTTTTAAACAATCAACAGTCTCTGTGGGTTCGACCCTTACTTCTGTACTATACTAGCAGTTTAGTTTGGTAATTTGATTGATTTCCACGACAGATCATGTATCTCCATTTAAGGAAATATAAAGCAACCAAATTTATGAAATCTATAAAAGTGGAAAGTCCTAATTAAGCCTAAAAAAACTACCATCACTCAAGATTACCAAATTGCCCCCATTTGGTGGAGAATCTCTAGATTGCCACAAGACATGTGAAATGACCAAATTACCTATAATTCATCACCAAAAGGCTAAAATTACCAAAGTGCCCTCATGTAGGCAAAATGATATGAAAATTACAAAAATATCCTTCAAGTGACTAGGAAGTCCTACTGGGGGTAGAATTATGCCAAAATTACTAAAATGCCCTTAGTGGGTAAAAAGGTACTGAAATTACTAAAACACCCTCCGATGGGTAAAAGAGTCCAAATGGGAGTAAGACTCTATGAGGAAGAGTCCTATTGGGGTTGAGACTCTGAAAAAAGAGTCCTAATGGGAGTGGGACTTTATTAGGAAGAGTCCTACATGGATTGAGACTTTGGTAGGAGAGTTCTGATAAGCATAAGACTCTGTCGAGAGGAGTCCTAATGGGAGTGAGACTCTATCGAGAAGAGTCCTACTTGGACTAGGACTCTATTAGGAGAGTCTAACGGGAGTGGAACTCTATTGGAAATAGTCCTATTTGGAGTGGGACGCTGTTAGAAGAGTCCTAATAGGAGTGAGACTCTATCGGAAAGAATTCTACTTAGACTAGGACTTTGGCAGGAGACTCATAATGGGATTAAAGATTTGTCAAGAGGAGTCCTAATAGAGTTGGGACTCTGGTAGGAAAGTCTTAGCCGGAATAGGACTCTATCGGGAGGAGTCCTAATGGGAGTGGGACTCTAATAGAAAGAGTCCTACTTGGACTAGGACTCTGTTCGGAGGAGTCTAAATGGAACTAGGACTTTGGTAGAAGAGTCCTAATGAGAGCGGGACTCTATGGGGAAGAGTTTTACTTGAATTAGGTTTTTTAGCATAATTACCAAATTGCTATTATTTAACCAAGGGTCACAAAATGAGGTGTCTACAAAAAGCCCGTCGTTAATGGAACTTGCAAGCAAGTGAATGTTAACGTAAGAAAAAAGAGACAACCATTTTGACCTTGTTTGTGATTTCTTTGTTTGACGTGGTTGGACTCATTCCTTTATGAGATTCTTACGTATCACCCTAAGGCGAATCAGACCTAGTTCGTGACTAGCAGAAATGAATGTTGTCCTTACCGAATTTCTCTAAACAGACTCGTCTCGATAGGATTGTTGTGAGGTTACACCCTCAAAAATGACCAATTAGAGTTATACTTGATAAGAAATGTGATCCTAACAAGTCTTTCATGAACTTGTGTTCTCATGAGATGGTCTTATGTCCTCAGATGTTTCACCTAAAAGGGAATTCAACCTAGTAGGTTGATGAAAGAGAATGCGATTGACGGCTTACCCGAAAGGAACACTATCCTAACAGGATGATAAAATGTGATGCAATGGAGGACTTCTCGAAAGGAACACTATCATAACAGGATGATAAAAATATGGTAATGCAATAGATGGCTTACTTGAAAGGAATGCTATGCTAACAGGATAATAATGTGATAGATGACTTACCTAAAATGGATGCTATCATAACAATATGGTGATGCGATAGACGGCTTACCTGAAAGGAACGTTATCCTAACAGGATAGTGATGCGATAGACGACTTACTTGAAATGAATGTTATCATAATAGGATTCTTCTAGGAGGAACGCTATCCTAATAGAATTTTCATAAGATTATGTGCTTAACGGATGGATTTCCAAGATGGATTATGTCCTCAAAAGATTTGCCGAGATGGATTATGTCCTTAAACAGTTGTTAAGATGAATTATGTCCTAAGAAGGTTTGCCGAGATGTATTACGTCTTTAGACATTTTTTATGGAGAATAAACACTCCATGGGGAATGCCAGAATATATTTTGTTGGGGAGATGAATTTCCTTGAGAAAATGATGATGGTTCGGGCTTCACTAGGGAATGGACTGAGTTTGACTGAACGATTTTAATTTGTTTGAGAAATTAGAAATTGTGCCTTGCTCAAAAAACGTGGCCAAGGTCTCAAGGGACCACTAAAGGAAATGCTACGCACATGATCTTTTGTAAGAAATAGTAAGTTATTCGATGGCAGTTTCAGATTAGTGAGCCTACGTTACTAAATGACAAGTTGGTTAAAAATGACCAATTTTGACGAATTACCAATTTTCCCTTCGATGTTCGGTGCTAAATCATGGTGGATTTCTTAGACATACCTTGACAAAAAGGTTTGATTTTGACAAAGAATGGGCTGAAATGGACCAAAAATAGGCCAAGATTCACGAAAATAGGCCAAAGCCTAAAAATTGGTTTCCCTAGCCCCTATGTGTCGATCGGCACACAGAAGGGGGGGTTTTCACCCCTTGTGTGCCGATCGGCACTCGACTGCCTAGGCAACAAACTTTAAAACATTGCAACTTTTAGTTTTTCTCGTTGTGTTCTTGAGTACTCTCCTACCCCTCTTGTGACCATTTTTTGTAGAGTTGTGAAGGAGGTTTGATTGAAGTATTTGGAACTTTTTTGGACCTCTCAAAACATTAAACAACTTGATTCTCAACAATAAAGTTGAAAATTTCAAGAGAAAAAGTTAAGTGAAGGCCTTGGTGACTCGGACCCAATGTTCGACATTGATCATGATTTGGGGATGTCTGGTGTAGTGCATGACACAATCTTTTGATATAAACTAGCCTTGGGCTTTCAGAACAACACAAGCTTGTTCCAAGAGGTGGCGCACCATTTGTTACAACAGTACCAGAAAGGCCAAGTATGGATTTTCTTAAGTTTTCTTTTGATTATTTTTGAATTTTTGAGTTGATTCTTGAGGCATTTGGTTTGTTTTTCATGCTTGAAAGTGTTTTTAATGGAAATTTGGTTGCATACATGCATGGGCATTTCACCCACGAGCCATTTGGAAAGTGCACACCACGCACCTATGAAAATGCATGAATGGACAGTTTTTGCTTTTCTTTGGTTTTTTGAATTTTTTCATGCTTTTTTGGCATGTTCATGGCATTTGAAAGGATTTTCTAACATATTGGTCTTGATTCCTTGCAGTCGGACTTAGAAATCTAAGCTCGGGAATTGGCAGTGGACATTGTAGAGTAGTGAGCTGATTTGCCCCTTCGATGCCAGGACAGGTGAGAGTGGATGGTTTTGGGTCGTTCTTAAACCAGATAGTCCATATTGACGATGACTGAAAGATTTTCTATGCTTGGGTGGAGAGATCGTGGGACACCACCAATATTTTCCACCTCTAGTTCGGGGAGGTAACATTGACTCTATCGACTTCTAGATGATCACAGGCCTTTGGGTCAGTGGTGATCGAATTCCATGGGATAGTGAAATGCACAGTCGGGGTGTTGAGATTTTCCTACTTTTAGGGTGGCGACCCACACTAGCCTCCGGTGGTGCAGTGCGGGTTAGGCATATCTTGGAGAACTTTCACTTTCGGGAGTGTCGTAACGCTTTTGAGGAGGATTAGTTGACTAGAGCTTTTATGTTCTTTGTCTTTGGCCACCCTCTTGGCCAATGCTAGTGACTTTATCCACTTTTGGTGCCTCCCTACTTTAGAGGATGTGAAAAACTTCAAGCACTTTAACTAGAGAGGTACCGCAATAGCTATTTTGTACCGCTGGATGTGTGTACTATCTCAAGCTATCACCAAGGGACTTGGTGGTTTCGACATTGTTTGGGAGGTATGAATTTATGAATTCCCTTATTTTCTTTTTCTTTTTTTAAAAAATGTCATTTTGACTAACATTCCTATTTTGGATAGATTTGGGCTATGAAGTCCTTCAACTGTTTCCCTACCCATTGGTGGAGGCAGAAGATAACATGTTTCCCCGCATGTGGTGGTAGCAGTAGGCAAACAGGCGGACTCATCGGGGGCGAATGTGGTGCAGAGATTTCAAGAGGCCTGAGACATGCTCCAAGTGGACACGATTAGCTCGTCTATTTGGAAATTTCTTTTGTTGATACGTGATGTGAGAAACTCATGCTTTCATTTATGACAGATTCAATGGAATCCTAGGAGGCTGGTTCTGGCCTCAATGGAGTCCAGTATTGGTATAGTGCGCCGATGGAAGGCCCTTTTGAGGGGGTGCATTACTTGGGTGAGAAAGGGATTCACCAAGTAGATACGGCTGTGTAACTTTTCTCGCCTATATCGCCTTTGGCCAATATAAGAGACCTGGGCTCGTTTGACTTTGACCTCAACTTCTTGGAGCTTTATGAGGGGGTGTCCATGCAATGATTTTTTAACTAGTTCGGCCATATGACAAGCTACTTGAAGGAGTTGATACCTCCCTTAACTGGGGGTTTGCTTCCTCCACTTAAGGCTCGGAGGCCAAGCGAGAGCGATAGGTCATCTCAAGAGGCCACCACCATAGTGGCTAACGTAGGGCTGCCAGTAGTTTTTCTGACTTTCAATGTATCAGTGATGATCGATGATGGGAATTTCAGGCTAGAACAATTATCCCAATTAATCGAGGCTATCGAAGGACTATGGGCTCCTGACCATTTGATTGGGGTAAAAATTTTCTTTTGCCCAGGGCTTTTGCCTTTTTGAATTGAAACAAGATTTTGTTGGGAATTCAGGAGGCCCGGACCATCTATTAGGAGGCCTGTGTCTACATTACGACCTTGAAGCATACGGTTACCCAATTCATAGTGGAGTCATGGCAGAAAGCCACTTCCTAAATAGACTCTGACATTATAAGGACATGATCCTCCATTTTAACTATCCATATATTGACTGAATTTTAACATTTCATTGATTGTGACTTGAAACTCATGACTTTTTAGGTGGCTCGGGTTTCTTATCTTGAAGACATGAATCGAGGACAGGACCGTCCCGAATGAGGGATTCCTAGCGGGAGGCGAAAAGGAGAGCCCAAGAAGAAAAATATGAGTTAACTAAGTAGCTCTCGCCCTCAGCTGGCTAGGCCCAACAGAACATCGAGACAAGTAGTGGAGAGAGAGAGTGAGGACATTGAGGAAGAGGATACTCCTCCCCATCTGTCTCCACAACAAAAGGGCGGACGGGAAAGGCGCCGTTAGATGAAACTTTTCTTTTCTTGATGAACAATTTATCCTTTTTTGATTTTCTTATTTTTGGTTATTTTTTTTTTTGAACAAATGATTGATCAATGCATGCATTTTTATTTATGAATGTTTGAAATACCATTAAAATGAACAGGAATTGGTATCCAATATGTTTCGGATTGACAAAATATGAGGAAAACAGCGAAAATAGGCAAATTCAAGCAAAGTGGCTTGACTTCCCTCTATGTGCCAATCAGCATACAAAGAGAGGTATTTCCTAGGCCTGTGTGCTGATCGACACTTAGGGTGGGCCGATCGACAGCGTGTTCTGTCCCGGGCCATTTTGTTGCCTTTTACGCATTTTTGCTTGTTTTTCAAAAATTAATCTTCTAAACCAACTTAGAAATGAACTTGCTAGTTTTTTAGGATATATTACAAATCCTAAACCTCCCAACTCATCATATTTAGCCTCTTGATAGCTCTATTGCTTTATTCTCTCCCTCTCTATTCTAATGGCTTTTGGAATTATGGATGTGGCTTCTTTTTACGAACAAATTCGTATATGAGTATATTGTCTCTAGGGCTTAGAAAAGATTAACTTAAGGCCCTTGAGACTGAAAGCTATTTTTGCTCGTGCCCAAGTTACTGTAGACTGGCATATGTTGCGTGCTTATGCTCTCTTTTGGGATCCTATTGATCACTACTTTCACTTTCATCTAGAAGAAATATGTCCCATATTTGAAGAATTTTGTGCTTTTTTTTTTTTATGTCACAATTCAAGGTAAACTGATCGTCTCTTCTGTATAACGTGGTCATTCTTCTTCTTTGTCCTCTTTACTTGACTTGGATGCTGAGAAGGCAAAGGAATTGGTTCAAGGTGAATCTTTTTCCTTACTTCCCATATTGGAAATATTCATGAATCAAGAGGCTAGTCGCACTAAGCTATGTGCCTTTGCTCTGTGCATTATCCCAAGGTTCTCGATTGTCCAAGAGCCTGATCAGACTGATGTCCGTCTAATTGATGTTGTGACTGAACTGAACAAAGGCAACAATATGATGGGCATTGTTCTTGCCGAGACTTTGAATGGCTTGGACTTGGTTCACGATGACTCAAATGTTTTCAAAGGTAGCCTTTTGTTGCGGACGATGTGGCTCTGTGATAAGTTGAAACTCTTGGCACCTTCAGTTACCATCCCTTACATGTCAAAACACTATTGTTCAAAGGCCTTGTTGGTGACCAAATATAATGAGAGAGATTGGTACGAGTTCCTTACTCAACTTTCACCTTGTGATATTGATTGGTCCACTATTCATTGGCAAAGTAGAGTCCCTCGCTTGCACTTTCTTGGTTATTCTTGTGTTATCTTGGCAGGCTTGAGAAAGACCTCATTTTATTATCCCATCTGGATATTGCATTAATTTTGATGTATGCAGGTTGCTCCGAGGACTTGGGGTCCTCATTTCATTGGGGAAAGGTTGACTCCATCTGTAGCTATGAAAATATCCAACTCTTGGGAATGTGCTCAAGTTCCAAACTTGGATAATATAGATTATTCTTACAAAGTGCTTATGACGGAAGAACATTTATGGTGTGGCTCTAGGACCTAATCAGTGAAAATGAAGAACTTAGGAATTCTATCTTTTTTGAAGAGACTGGAATAGACATTAGTGTGGACATAACTTCAAATTTGGAAGCAATCAAAGAATCTTACAAGGACTTCGAAGGAGGAGGAATGGTAAAGTTGGACTGGGAAGCAGTGAGCCAACCACGAGGTATGACGGAAACAAAGGCAGCAGCCCACTTAAGCTTGAAAAGGAAACAATGATGACCTAAGAAGACACCAGAGTTCAAATGTAACAATGGTGAGCTAGACTTTTGGCATTTTTCTCTACATGTAGACTCATCAAGGAATTACCTAGGTTTCATTGAGAAAGAAACAGGTCGCCGCTTTGAGTTGGAAGGCCAGTTGGTAGAGAAGAAAGAGTGAGGAGGAGAAAGGATCTGAGTATCCTTTAGTAATGAAGATTTAGAATCTTTTTCTTTTTTTTTTTCTTCTCTTTTATTTTTATAGGAAGCTAGTTCCATGTTAGACTTGGACCAAGTTGATAAGGCTTTTACCTGTTATCAGATAAAATATGATCTTTAACTTTCAGATTTGAAAAAAATGAAACTTTTATTACAATTTTTTAGATCGCACTCATAATAACTTCGTGAGCTACCTACGTACCTTCGTATTGCATGTGTAGCAAAAATAAGTAATGGGGGGGTCAGGTCATCGTAGTTCAGTATAGTGGGCAGCTAGTCGCTAAAATAAATATTTAAAGGGTAAAAATCGACTTTCATGCATTAGAATCACTTCTAAATCTTTTTTACCAAATACTTAATAAATAATTCTGCTAACATAAATTGTTCTTATCCAAATACTCAGAATCCATTTTGTAGAAGTTATTTTACGGAATCTATTTTCCATAATGTGTTCTTCATGAACTGAAGGTCCCCCAAATTCTCTAAGAGGTAATTTGGGAGAGCTTCATCTTATGAATAATAAATTCAGGTAGAATGATTTCTATAAAATGTATTATGATTGTTTGGATAAAAATAACTTATAATTATAGGATGACTTATCGAGTGCTTGAATAAAATTATTTAGAAATAATTGTAGATCATGAATGTCTATTTTATCCTATATAGATAATATTAGTTTTTTTATATGTTATAAAATTAAAATGTAATAAATAAATAAAATAATGAATAATATTTTACTATATTTTATATATTACTATATTAAATAATTATATATTTTATACAATATTAATAACATATATATATATATATATATAAAATTACAATATTATACATATAATGAGCTGAATATTATACGTGTCTTTATATTTATATATATAATATATGATTGTACATTTTCAAAAGATGGGCATTCAATTCAAACAGGAAACGACAAAAAAAAAGGCTAACAAAAGGCTTGGTTTTTTTTGTAATTTAAATTGAAAACTGATAGCATATGGCAAGACATAAATCACGTGTTGCTGGAACGGAGCTCCAGCCAGTGTCCTGACGAGGGCTTCTAGCGGTCCAGCCCACCCTCCCACCGCAGTCTGGCATCTCGAATCTCTCCCAAACAATTTTGACACGCTATTTTGTGGATTCAAGCTGCGTTTGGACTGAGCGTTTCGAGCTCTTAGAAGAGTTTGCAGAGAGAAGGAGAGTGAGGGACTGGGTATTTATATGGGTAAAAGATTAATATGTATTAAGTCGATATGTATAATAGGGGTGAAGCAAAGAGACGAAAAGGTAGAGAAAGGGAAAGTTTAACAAGTCACTCTAATTTTTTATTTATCAGAAATCTTAAATTAATTCTTTCCATACCGAGATATTTTTTAAAGAAATATTTTTGTACATTTAAAAAAAATATTTTAACAAGTTATATTCGAGATAACGGGTTGAATATGGGTTAATCTGACTCATTTTTATCCAACACATATTTGACATGTTCAATTGCAAGTCGACTTTGAATCTCAATCTGTATCGATCCGATTTATTTACAACTCATCTAACTCGTCTGTTTTGTAGGCCTAAACGTGAGGTGTCCATTTGCATGATTAGGACACATACTTTTTCTTAGAAAAAAATAAATAATTGAAAAAGTTCAGCTTGAACACCTTGCCAATGAAGTCACTGAAGTGTGCAATTTACATGTAAAGTGTAAGGCAAGGTGAGACATGGCCAAACATTTCATCTCTATTTTGGTACATGTTCTAGTTGGTTTAATTAATTACCTACTCCAAATTTTTGTTTTGAAGCAATTTTGTCTAGTTGATGATAGTATTTTTTTATTTAAAATTTTGAGCTTTTATTGTGAATTTTGTACGCTGAGATAAATTTGGTGAATATAAGTTTCTTTTGCTGAAATGTTCACTTTGAAAATAAACCTCTAATGACCATAAATTTGTTTTCCAAAGGTGATTTAATTTGTTTACTTGGTCAAATCTTATCTTCTTCTTTTTTTTGCCAATGAAAATATATGTATTCATACCAAAAGAAACAAAGTTCACCATACATCCATATGAGCAGCTAAAATAGGATCCAACCAAGCAGGGGATCCTCAAGCCAGATCACACTTTCCTCGCAAGAGATGGAAGAATTTGCCAATTCATGGGCCACTTTATTACCTGACCGGCGGACATGACTGAAATTGGAGACTTCCAAATTATTCCTAAACTGCAAAATATGTTAGAAAAATAGTGTAAGAGATGCTACAAAATAACAAAATACAGAGAAGAAAGAACTTATCAAGCTGAGGTGTGTGCAAGACACTATCCTTAAGAGTAGTTTTCGCTCTTCTAAGATGGTATCTTGGTGCAGAAGGTCTCAGCGATCTATCCTCTAAGATTCAACAGCTTCGTCTCCACTTACGTGCACTTGTACAGTGAAGGTCTCGGGGACAACCTACTATAACAGTGATCTTTGAAGAACAATTGAAACCAACTGGATAACAATTGGGACAATTGAAATCAACCGAAGAATAATTGAAACCAACTGGATAACAATTGGGATAATTTGAACTGGAGAACAATTGTAACAAATCACACTTCGAAAATATCACTCGCAAAAGTTGTTTTGAATGTATCAGAAACTCTGAACTCTATATTTAGAATGATTTATAGAGTTATAAACAGAATCAAATCCCTTTGTTCACACAATTGCATCCCATTAATATCGTGGTTAACGTTGGGATAGGAGGACTCACTCAAAGAAATAAACAAATAAATAACTAATATTAAGGTAGAGGAACACAAGGTCTTTGTCTTTGAAATATCCATAATAAAAGCTACAAATACAACAATCCCCCACGTATTTCAAAGGCAAATTTAGAATGAATAAGAAAGAATATGAAAGCATAAGAAAGATGATTTTAGTGTCATGCCTCATCATTTGTGTCTTTTAGACTATGAACCAACACATAGGGTAAATAAGATCTGACTCAAAGAAATTTGGTGAAATTTAAAATTTCTATGAACCTCATTTATTTGTGTGAGTCATCGTACTCATCACCCACATTATACTTAACTAGTAAGGTTGTTCAACATGGTTTGGCACATTTTGGCCATGCACCACTCTTGAATTTTCATTAGTGCTCTAGAAAACCTGCATAAGTTTTCATAGGAAGTGGCCCCACCTCTACACCCACATAGGTGAAACCATTAAGTGTGTACTACAATTAAACACACCATTCATATAAGGGCTATGGGGTTCATTAAGAGTTATTGCTCAACCTCACACATTGTAGTCTCTTTTACTATCTACACTATCACGACCCGAAACTCACCCTATGTAGATTTTGTATTGCGAGGCCGACCCTATGGCCGTCCTTACTTTTTCTTTTCTTGTATCAATCAAAACAATGTATAATATATAAGACTTAACATTAAATCAATGGAAGTATTTATTTAAACATAATAGGGTTTTACATATATCAAAATGGGAGCCAACATCTCATCACCTTAGGTGGGAAATACATGGGAGAAACTATAACATCTTTGTTATTGCATTCTTAAAAATGCTCTCTTATGCTTTCAAACTCGTATTGCTGTCTCGTAGTGTCCCTTCCTGAAATAATAAGTAAGTCGGAGTGAGCTAACAAAACTTAGTAAGTAAATTCCCTTCTTTTTGCCATGGGTCAGGGTCAGCATAAAAAGAACATAATCCAAGGTAATAGGGGTATGAAACATAATAGCCAGTCAATGAATAAGATGCCATAATAGCCAATTAGGACAATAGAGATCACAATAATAACCAAGTGAATAAATGGCACAAGGTATATGAATCATTAATAGGGGTCTATAAAAAACAATAACTATACTGCCACAATCAAAGTCAACCAATCAATCGTACCAAGGAATACGCTTTCAAAACATATGATCATTCATAAGAAAAATATGATCGTCCTATGAATTCCAATAAAAGATAATGATGCCAATAAAGGTGGATGTGTCATAACTCGGGGCCCGGCATACCCCCTATGTGCTTGTAGCACAAACCTTTCAGAATGTATCATGTCCTTATGCACTGTGGGATGGAATTTTGTTGGATGGAATCTTTCCCTCCTCGGGGTACATACGTCCCTAGCGAGCAAGTCAGCCAACTCCACTCAGCCATCTCCACCTTACCCTTTGACCCGTAGGCCTCATCCTCATCCGTAGGTTTGGTCGTTTGACCCGTAGGTCCCGATTTCTGACCCAAAGGTCGTAGTATAGCATAAGATGGATGTTGTGACTGAGTACAAATCCAACATTCATAATATATTAAGATTATTAAGATTTCACAATAAAGATAAATGTGGAACATAACTGTTCTTAGCAGCGAAAATATAACTGTTGCCCTCTTTTGGGCCATAGTAAAACTGGGCTGCTAGAATAAACATTTGGCCCCTTTTGGCCTTGGGTACAAGTGTACAGAATGGTCCTTTGTACAAGTGTACATAAACTCATGATCAAGATATATAATAGTCAACTAACATATTCCACAAGATAGAACAATATCGTATATGTAGATTCAATAACATTCTGGCATACATAACAGTGCAACTTGGTAGTATATGGAAAACTAATGACACGGCTAGAAGTACCACATGCAGGGATCGGATATTACTTACCCCTTAAACAAATTCCTTTCCTTCTGTGTAAATCAAGTCCTATAGTCAAACTATACTAATTTAGCTTTCAATAATTCTCACAATATAAAACAATCATCTAGTCGTAAACATCAAGTCCATAGTCTATAAATAGTAATTCAATTCTTAATAACTCTCACAATATAGAACAATCATCCGTAACAACATCACAATCTATCCTTCGAGACTTTACTTACAGTAAGAATATAGCAATCTATCTTTCTAGACTTTACTAACAGTAAAAACATAACAATCTACCTTTCAAGGAATATAACAATCTATCTTTCAAGACATGGTGCAAGGTGTACTAACAATTGTGATCTAGGTACATGATTACGCCCAATGAATAACGCGACAGTTGTAGTGCAACTTTGGGATGTCGATTTCATAGGGAGACAGATTAAAAGAATAACAGACATAATAAAGAAACTAAAGAAAATATTAAATGATTAACGAGAAAATAAAAAAATGATTTTAAATGCAAATTAAAATTAAACAAAGTGATTAACGGAAAAAAAAAGTACTCAAATTAACAAACAATAGAGCGTCGGGAATCCCTTGCATATATCCAGTATTTTAATTATTTTTAATTCACTGATAACTCAATTGTGAATTCAATTCCAAAAATCCCAATCGGAAGATATAGAATTATAAACCAAAATTAAACCAAATGTAACCTTTTGAAAAATCATTCATCACTTTTAAATCACACAAATTGTTATCCACATTGAGATAACCGAATGACGACAATATACCCAAGGAGCAATATTGCAGCAAAGAATTAAATCAATATAAATAATCAATTGATCCAAACATAATCAAAGAACTAATCCATTCAATAGAAAAAGCATGACTGAATCTATAAACGAAATAAACTCTATGATTATTCAGAGAAGAAAACACCAACAATAAATTGAGAATGATAAAACAAAGAATTTTAATAAATGAAAATCAAATACATGAATCAAAAATAAATTAAAAATACCATCTAGTGTGCAAGTTCATCCCTAGCCCTACTTGAGAATTTAGTTACCCATACTTGTAGAGACTTAAAAAAAAAAAAAAAGGAGTAGTGTCGGCAGCTTTGGTCGTGTGGCGTGTGTGTGTGTTATATATTAGATATATTTATATATATATATAATATATGACATGAGGGAGAGAAGCAGAACGGGGTAAGAAAAAGAAATGGGAAGAAAAGAAAAGGGAGGCGGTGCGGAGAGAAAGTCGGGCAGAAGGGGGGAAATTCGCAGGAGCAGTGGAGAGGAGTATATATATATGTGTACGGGTGTGTATCGTTGGAGTAGGAGAGTGGCGGTGACGGCAATAGCGGTGTGATGTTCGGGAAAAGCATGGAGACGATGATTTGGTTGTTGTGTTGGGCTTCGAAGCCGAGATCTTTACGGCAATATGTGTATATGCGGGTGTATATGGGCAGCGTACAGCAGGTATATCTTTATGTAAGCGTGTAATGGTGTAGGAGATATACGTGTGTGGGTATAGCAGTGCAAGGGGGATTCTGGTTCTAACCCCATGACCCGATCTGCATGTCCTAATCCTCACCTGCTTTCCGTCAAATAAGCCCCACGCAAACAACAACAGTAGTGGCTGAATTACTAGAAAAATTCACCAAGGAATTTGATTCAGCTGAAGCTAATGACCAAGCCATGAGGAGGAGACAGTGGCAATAGGAACAAAACTAAGGCAATTTGGTGTTGGTGCTGTTAGAGAAATTGTAGAGAGTACGGTACAGAACTAGATATATATATATATATGTATGTATATTTGTTTGTGTTTGTATAGCGGTGCGATGGTGCAATTTGTTGGAGTTCTTGATGGACTGTACATGTTTGAAGTTTTGGGTCAGAACCATGATTTTTTTTGGATGTGTGGATCATTGGTCATGCGCTACTGGTTTCCAAAGGGGACAAATTCCTTCTCTATAGTCCACACTACGGAATAGGCACAAGCTGCACAGAAATTTGAAGATGGTCAAGTGTTTGGACTGTTCAAGGTGATTATTTTGAATAATTAGTGGAGGATTCTATTTTTAGCTTTTTGCAAATGGGAGCAGCAAGATAGAGATTGAAGGAGAAGCAGACCGAGGTTCAAAATGTGTCAAGAATTGGGATTTTGTTGATCAAGTTTTTACGGCTGTTTGGGTTTGACGCAGAGCAGGAAATTGAGCAGGTTGGATTTACTAATCCAGTTGTGTCCGTGTTTGGAGGTGATGTTTTTAGTTGTATAGCTTGGTTATTTGTGGTTCGGAATTGCAGTGGTATTGCGATTGTGATCTGATTCGTTGGCAAAGGTGTGCATATATATATATATATTTGTATGGCTGTAGTAGCAGGTATATTTATATATGTTAGTGTGTTTTTGTGAGGCGTTGCAAGGGCTGAATCATGTTGGATGTGTGAGTCGATTGGATTGGATTTGAGTTGTTATGGGTATTGGGTTTTCTGTACTGGGCTTCTGGATTTTTGTAAAGGTCTTCTTGGTTGATTTTGGTTAGAAAAACATGGATGACTAAGGGATTTTGCGTGTCAAATTGTTGGGAGGATCATTCGGGTTTGATGGTTGGATGAGCAGTTGTGGTATAGAGGTAGCGGTTTGAGATGGGTTCCTCTGTTCTGTCATTCCAGTTGAGAACAGAGGTGAACATCAGGTGGGTTGCCCAGTTTGAGTTACTGTATATGTCAAAGCCAAGGCCAAACTTTCGATTGGGTCCGGAGGAAAAGCCTTAGCTTGGCCGTGAGGTACTCTGATTTGTGAATACCGTACTCACAGAAATTGTGTTGGGAATGTATCGGAGTTGCGCCAAGATGGTATGATTGTTCAGATTGGGGTTTATGGGTTTGGACATGATATTGTTGATGACGGACAGGAATTTGAGGGGGGACCGTGTGATGCTTACAGACATAATTCATTTCCAGGGGTTGGTTGAATGTGTTAAGAAATGGAACTCTCAATGGGTTGTTGTGATGTTGTGTCTTGGGGCTTTGCATGGTGTTTACAGCGATCATTGAGTTTTTGCTACCTTTGGGTGTTATAATGACATTGTAAGGAAGATTACAGCAGTTTGGATTGAGGCATGGTCTCATAAGCGTGATTTGGATGCGTGAAGTTGTTGAGTTATTCACCAGCTGGTTGACTGAGTAGTGGACACGACTTCTTAGGGTTGAGATAACCCGATCAGGTATGGTACTTTGCTAAGTAAGGAATAGAATTAAATTAGGATTGATGTGCATATTGATTGAATGATTTTTGTGCTTGATAGAAGATCACATAGGGATTATTGCTTTGAGACACCTTGAGTTGATTGTTTATGTATTTCTGTGTTCTTTGAGATTATTTGGGAATTGTGATTTACTTCTTGAGTTCTCATCATATGTGATTTATGTTTTAGACGGATTGTTGATATTGTGATATGTGGATTTGCGTAAGTGTTGAGATTGATCGAGCATGACACGTATATTTGTGGATGAAGTCTTGGGATTTGATCTTAAATGTGATGCATTATTTAAAGTTGATTGTTTATGTATTTGTAGATTTAAGTGAAATGATGAACGTGAATCATGACATGTGTTTAAGTTGATTACATGAGATATGCTTGCATGTGGAACTGATTGGTGATATACATATTATTGTCTCGAGCATGCTATATTAATGAAACCTTGTTGCATTGAGATTGCATGAGCATATTGGCATATGGTGAAATCCTTTGAGAACATGGCGTGGGTGAGCACGTGGTGCTTTGCATTATGAGGGTGCAGATCCTGTGGTGAAAAACCCAAAATTGGCCATTGCATTAGTACTTCGATGCCATCGGGGAGTACCCGTAAATGAGACATGGGTGTGACATTGAGATGCATGGGTGTGTCACGCATATTGCCTGTGCATTGTGTTAATGAATTTGTGAACGTGATATAGGGTTTTTTTCAGATGTGGTTGTACATTGCCATTATACTGTATGCATGATTAGGGAGGCATGTAGATATACATGTACACTTGCACTTGTCACGTCTTAATTTTGTTCCTTGCATTAGTATTGTACCATACCAGCATGTTGGCGCTGACCCATTCGTGGGAACCATATTTCAGATGACATTCCCGACACCTAAGGCTTGAGGAAGTCTAACCGAGTGGAGGAGACTTGACTGTAGATGGATATTTGGCCCGAGAGACGTGTTTTGTGATGTACAGGCTTAAGCACAATGATATATATGTTGTATCATGGTTGTATATTTTCGGTTGTATAATTAGGCGATATATATTTAACTTTGATAAAGTTGTGGCCATCGAGTGAGGATGGATTGTGATGTGTTTGTATATATATGTTGTCCTGTGATTATCAGGGGAAAAAAGGCTCGAAAAACAAAGGAGGTTCTGCCAAAATTTTTTTCAAAACAGGAATGGATGTGTATTGACAGAGATATACGGATATTAGTTATGTTAGTGGAATAGGCTTGTAGCTAGATCAGTTATGTATCTATATTAGTTAAATCGTTATTCATTTATTTACTTACTTTAAATTAGTTATAAATTGTTAATTATTTATTTATTCGTTTATTTTATTTTCTTCTTTTGTTTCGCTTGAGTCGCGTCCCCGGGTTCGGTCGGGAATTTGGGGCGTGACAATACCTATGATGGACAACATAAATCTCATGGAAAAGAATTGTGTCGCCACTTTTTCTGCGCCACTACTACTTCCAGCCGCTTTTCTCCTCTTTTCTTCAACCTGCGCAGTCGGCTCTTCCCCTTTTTTTTCTTTTCTTTTCCCTTTTAAACCCAGTGCCTCACGGCTAAAAGCCCAGTGCCGCACGCATTTCCAGTGCCTGGATCCCACTTTTTCTCATTTTTTTCTTTTCTTTCTTTTTCCTTACTTGGCCTTGCTTTAGCATCGCACCGTACCTTTCTTCTTTTTTTCCTTTTTTTCTTTCTTTGCGCTTTCCTTGCTTCAGCGCCGCACACCACTTCTCTTCAACTTTTTTTTTTTCTTTTTTTTTTCCTTTTTTTTTTTTTTCTTTCTTTGCCTTGCGCCTGGTCTTTTTCTTCCTTTCTTTCCTTGCTCGTTTTGGCTAGACGGCTTGAACTGAAGCTCACGGACCATGTGAACGTGTGAGTTTGTGGGCCATAAGTCTTGAATTATGTTGCTTTGAAGTAGTGTGGGCTCAAGTAAGCGCAATGCAGGTACCATCAAAATAAATTCAAATATAAAATCCGAATAGTAAAGTTTCAAAAATGTTAAGTGTGAAGCACAATTACAAATTATCTCTCACCAACAAATAATGCAATATTTGAGATTTAAAATATTATAAAATAATGCTCAAATATATCTCACTGTAAATAGAAATTAAATTAAATTATATAAATTATATCCCAACATTTCTATTCACATTTTAGCATTTTAATCTAATAATAGAGTATTTAGAGTGCACTTTCGTGCACTCATCACACCCCCTAACTTGCTCTTTGCTAGTCCCTAGCAATTTTCATGCAAAAATGGCAAAGAGACCAAAGAAGATCACACACAGAAGGCATCGAATCACACTTTGCAAATTCGCATATCAAAGCAATTTCAGGAATTCAATAACCCTATAACAATCAATCCACTTATAGAAATTCGCAGAGTGTGTGTGTGTGCTCCAAACCATATCCATCTAACCACAAACCATGAAACATGTAACATCAAGAACATCTCAAGCAAAAGGTTCAACTCCATATCTCACGGGTATAAAAGTGTTTCATAAAGGGGTTCTCTTTATAGAGTTAACAAGGGGTGAACATGCTCAATGGAGAATTAGGCAATTATCTACAAGCAACAAACAAACATTGATCTTATGATAGGAGCACTAACAAATGAGACTTCCACCACTCTTTCCACAGGCTTCAGTAGGACCAGAACGATCAACATAAAAAGGTTGTAACGTGGCTCGGGATAGGGGCTAGATGAAGAAAATGATAAAAAGGATTCAAAAACCTCCAAGGACATACTAAGAGAACTTTATTAAAACTTCTCACTTGATGAACTCTTCAACTTTTTAGATCACTGAATAACAATACTTCTCCTTCTTCTTTCTCTTCTCTCTCTCTTTTGTTTTTTTTTTTGGCTCACTTAATTGAACACTTTGCACTTGTACTCTTTCTTTTTTCTTTTTCTTCTTTTTCCAATTCAACACAAAAGAAAAGAAATGCAAATTCCACACCTAGTACACACTTGGAAGGAAAAAAAGGTAGGAAAATCAAGGTATTGGATATACTCCAATGTAGAGCGGCATAGATGATGTGGGCACATAAAAAAAAAAAAACTATATATGTTTGTTGGCTCAAAGTTGGCTACTAAGGGTCTATGATGAGAAGGGTTAGCTTGAAAGGCTCAAACGTTAATCCTAAGTTAACTTTCGTATATCCCAAATATATTCGCTATCATATCACCAACCATGTAATGCTATTATCAAAAGAAGTGCCCAATTCAACAGATCAATGAACGTTTATCACAATTTCCTGCATTTGAAGGCTCTCAATTCTCTCCAAAACTCACATGAATACTTAAGCAAAAGAGTTGTCTAGCTACATGTGTCAAACCACCATCTTATTACAAAGTTTGGATAAGTGCATTAAAAGTTCTATGAATGCCTCAGCAGAATGATTATGGTGGATTCAGTGAATTCACGAAGATGGCTATGAATGAGAATGAGTACTCATGTAAAAAAGATGCCAGTGTGATGCAAATTTTTTTTAAAAAAAATTTGACACATGAAAATATGCCACAGAGAGTTCCAACATGTATTTTAAATGTTGAATTTGCACCACCACCCCCCAACTTAAATGAAACATTGTCCTCAATGTTTAATAATCAAAATTAAATGGAGGGTACTGAAAAGGGTAGAATACACCTGATGTGTGATGTGGGCAGCACGCTAAGCACCAAAAATGGCAACCTGAACTGACAAAATGAAATGAACTTGCCAATAAAAACAAAGACTGTAATACCCCGACCCGAGAATGTCGGGTAATGAGGCACGTTTTACGAGGTTATGAAAATGAGTGTAAATATTATGCCCTTAAGAATATGATAAATTTATTTAATAAAATTAATTTATTAATATGAGAAATTAAGTATTAGTTATAATTAATATAAAATGTGATGATTAATTCATAAAATATAATTAATTAAATAACTAAAATTTTAATTTATTTAAACATAAGAAATTAATTAAATATATATATATATATATATATCTCTGTGTGTGTGTATGAGTGCCTAGATCAGCCGTGTGTGTGTGGTGTGTAATGTGTATAAAATATTATATATATATATATATATATATATAAGAGAAGAAACATGAAATTAAGAGGGGTAAGGTAGCTATGTACTATATGTATATATTATATGTCATTAGGTGAAGATGAATAGGAGGAAGTATGGCTACTGATCTAATGAAGTAAGGGGGGTGAAGTGAAGGGCAATTAAGTGAAGTGATGGCCATTAAATTTCTCACTTATACATATGGGCATACATTGTATACACACCAAAATCTCCACCCGATCAGCCATAGAGAGAGAGAGAGAGAGAGAGAGAGTTTTGGGCATTCAGAAGAAGAGAAGGGAGATCTCAGAGGAAGGAGGAAGAAGAGAGAGAGTCACTGTTAGAGGTAAAACACAAAAAACCATCACTTTCTCTCTCTAGAAAATTTTCCTATGCATGAATTTTTTTACCTTCTAGTTTTTGTATATATGATGTTTAGAGTAAATAAACATGATTAAGCATGAAATCTAAGCTTGAAAACGGTTAAAAACATCTAACCCAGAAGTGGTAGCCATGGATGGACCTTGCTCAAGCAGGTCTGAACCGACGTTTACCAAATCCATTTCGGCTTATCAAGACTTCAAACTGAGGCCATGAGGGTTCTAAGAACCCTACTACGCGATCACAAAACTCAAAAACTGACCTTCATAATACGAGTTGTAGGTACGGGTTACAAAACCCAACCTCACACCCCTACCATTAAACCCTCTTTTACGAATGAAAACTAAATCCCCATGAAGAGGGGATCAAAACAAGCTAAACCCCATGAAAAAATTACCAAGAAATGAGCATGAACGACCCATGTACAGGTCTGATTATCGCGACCTAAACCGAGCCTCTAAGATAAACTCGAAGCTCTAAATCGATGTAGAAATATGCTATAAAGTTTTAGGAAATGATTGGAGAACAAAGCAGAGAAAATGGGTGCTCAAAATGCCACGAAATTGAAGCTTTATAGCTTCGAAAATTAGGGCAATAGTGAGGAAAACGATGGAGAAGACGACGGGTCGACTCACTGCTTGAATAGAGTCACCCGAGTTGACTCGGACACGTGTTAGGATGAGAGATGGCCATCGAATTAATACCACAACGTCGTTTTAGGCGTTGTATACGAAACCTTTTTAAGTTTTAAAAAGAAAGAGGAAATTTTGCTGCTCAGAGGTTTCAAACCCCTGACCCCACGTGCCCACGCGCCCCTTCTTTCCACTCAGCCACGCACTCGCGTGTGCCATATATGGGACCAAAATATATATATATATATATATATAATATATAATAAAATCAAAAAAATAAAAAGGTGCATTTTGCACCTAACGGGATTCGAACGTGGTATCTTTTGGGAGGGAGGTGGCACGCTGGCCAGCGTGCCACCCTATTCGACCGTTAATTAAATGCACACAAAATATATATATATATATATATATATCATACTTGATAAACTTAATTTAATTAAAATTATTTAATTAAATTAAATAGTCCAAAAATGCCCGGTGTCCAATTAAGATAAGTTATATGTGTATTTCTACTATCTCAGACCTCCTGAGTCCAATGGTGAGGTCCACGACATGAGATGAGGTCCCAAAAAATTAAAGACCCCTAAAAATGTCAAAATGACCAAAATGCTCCTACTCCATAAACGAGTCAAATGAGGTCTCACTTAAACAAATAAATAGTGGATTTTAACTATTTTAAACATTCTGAATCTAATGGTAGGGCCCTTTTTGCTAGACGGGGCCCCAAAAAATAAAGACACGTAAATGGGTAAAATGACCAAAATACCCAGTACCCTAAAAGCCAAACTTAAACCAGAGAAGGTTTAAACCGACTTTCTTCGACACTCCGGACTCAATGGTAGAGTCTATTCGACCAAAAAGAAAAGTCTAAAATAAAAGAACATAAAATTTGTTGAATAGCATCTGTCAGAGGACTAAAGACTAAAGTATTGCCGAAATATTAAACTAAGACAAGTACGAGGAAATACGATACTAGAAGATACGACATGTAAACATGTGAAGTAAATAAATTAAATTAAAGTTAATGGAGTTATCAGAAGAGTATAGTTTAGAACGAAATAAGTTCCTAATACATTAATTCGTTTAGGTCAGGTTCAGCTAATTCAGAATGATTAAGCCGCAGACCATAATTAAGGGTCAAAAACAGCAAGATTTTCTGGATGAGTTAGACCTACAACACCGAGTGATCCACAGGCAATTAAGGATCGCCCAACACTATGAAATTATATCTCCCACACCCTTCAGGTATTGGGCTCCAATTGTTCCCATGAGTCGAGCCGCACAAGAAGTCGCAGCAAGGAGACTTGCTGAGGCGCAGCTGAAAGAAGAAACGGAAAGAGAGAACACTGAAACCTTAGCTGAAATGCGTCGCAGGTAATATTATTATCATTAAGTACATAGGTTGCTAGATTATAATACAGCTATAAGTCGGACCAGTATAAGAATTTAGGCTTTTCACAGTCTACAATTGGTGAGTCATAAAGTTGAATAAGTGCATATGGAATTTATGGAATCTTCATAAATCTTGATAGGCTAAGAAAGGAAAAGGGTAAAGGGAAGGCACCTCAATAGAGCCGGCCCAGACACGTAAGGTGAGTAATCTTGCATTTGAAGTGGAGGCTTTAACTCCACGGATTTCAACGGATGCTTTTAAGTTCAGGATATTTACAACATTGATATATCAAATTCAGTATTCATGATTTCTATTTTCTTAAATATTCTGCTATGACATGCTCCATGATTATTTACATATTTATATTCATAAATGTTTCCTTTTCAAAATAGTTAGCATGTCTGATTTCCTCAAATATTCTGAATTTGATTATTGCAAGTATTGAAGCATCATTGCAAAAGTTATATGCTGTATGTTTTAAATACTCATGAAAAGTATCAATATGAAGAAGTCATATGAAAAATGTTTTGCAAGATAATAATAAGCACATAGGTAGGTCTTGGGTTGTACGGAACTCAATGGGCCTATCGTGTGCATCAACACATAGTCAGGATTTTGGGTTGTACGGAACTCAATTGACCTGTCATGTGTAATGCCTGGTAGCAGGATCTAATCCCATAGGTAATGAGATATCTCCACGTATACGTAAAACGGGAGTCTGGTTCGAAACAGATTCCACCTAATCAGAGAGAAAATATGACAAACGATTTTGGAAATGGAAGCAGGTTTTACCCCCATTTTCACTATACATGTTTACATGATTTTAAGTTACATGTTCTGAAATACATATGTTCTTTTATGGAAATGTATGTTTTAGCTTGAATACCTTGAATGTTTCAAAGCTACATATTTTAAGAATGCATGTCCTCTATGTTCAAGTATACGACCAATTGGTAGTTGAGTATTTTATAAACTCTCATGTACGAAACCTCTACCAATTGAAAACCCATGACAGATGTAGGAATTACTCATTGGGCTTCTCGAAGCTCACCCCACTCCCCAACATTTTTCAGGTGATGATGATGGGTGGACCCTTGCTCAATTTGGGGAGCAATGATTGGCAGCTCCATTAGGATCTAGAGATATTTTGGATGTAATAGGACCCATCGTTGGTCAAACTTTTGTAGTTGTAATTTTGGGACAATTATATACTTAAGCCCGAGGGGCACATAGATATGTATGATATGGATAAGTATGATATAAAATCTTTAGTTATTAATATTATGCTCTGATTATTATATTTATGTGTACCGCTATGAAGAGCGGCAGTATCAGGCGGATATGCGACAGATATTTTTTTTTAAAAGAAAAGAAAAAAGTTTTTCATGCTTCCGCAACCACAGGTCGCATCACTGTCCGATACTGTTGCATATGTATGAGCCTTGCCCCAAGGCCTCCGGGCCAAAGGGTGGCGGTCCCGACTCGAGATCCACACAGGGTGGGTTTCGGGTCGTGACAGAGTAGTATTAGAGCACTAGGTTTACTTGAACAAACTTAGTGACCGTAGAAGAATTAGAACAAAATTGTAAGTTAGGTAGGTCTTAGGCTACCTACGATATGTAACGTACGTGATATGATATAAAGGCGGGGTATGGGACCCGCAGTATATGAAGTAGATATGCGAAGTACATGATATGATATGAAGGCGGGGTATGGGACCCGTAGTATATGAAGTAGATATATGAAGTACGTGATATGATATGAAGGCGGGGTATGGGACCCGCAGTATATGAAGTAGATATGTGAAGTACGTGATACGAAATGAAGGCGGGGTATGGGACCCGCAGTATATGAAATAGATATGTGAAGTATGTGATATAATATAAAGACGAGGTATGGGACTCGCGTTGTATTAAGTAGATATATGGAGCAACGTAATAGGAAGGCGGGGTATGGGACCCGTAGTTAAATAAAAGCAGAACGAGGGGTAATGTAGATTATAAAATGCCATGAAATCAAGGATAATACCTTATTAAACCTTGAGACATGGAAATGAATAAAAGTAACCTTATACAATGGAAGTTAACCGATATGTGTTTTCTTTCAGTAATCATGGTGAATACGAGAAGAGGAAATGCAGGAAATTCGGATGACCGGTTAGACCGAGTCGAACATCTTTTAGAGGCAATGGCTCGGAACATGATCGACATCCAAACACAAGGTAGAGCACCACAACCGGTGCAGAATCCCAGACCACCATAAAATCTGGGATAACCTACGGATGCCATAAACACGGCGAATTATAAAACGTTTCAAGGTTTCAAACCTCCCAGGTTTGACGGACTTGACACCACCATTGACACTGAAACTTCTGTCAAGGAAATGGAACGTATTTTCACGGTTATGCCATGCACTAAAGAACAAAAGGTCTCTTTTGCAGCCCAAACTCATGATTTCCAATGTTGCATGCAATGGTTGGACAACCAGGATCCTTGTGCTTGGGAGGAATCCTCTGCTCAATTAGAGCACTAACTTGCTCTGTCAGGAACGCTGTCTTCTTCACATAGTGCTTCCTCTTAACTGTACATAAATCTTTAAGAACTTTCGTATAAGTAGGAACTTGTTTAATCACATGCAAAAGACGAAGATTAATTTTTACCTGCCTAAGATTCTCTAAGATTTCATTATTAGGATCCAAATTTCACTTGCTCGATTTTAAAGCTTGTGGGAATGGTACCTTAACAGGGTTCTTTGTCACCTCTGGTTCCTTGGGCAGCTCGGCATTACTACTATCTTAATCATTTTCCACATCCTCTGATTTGTCAATTGTTGGGATGTGTAATGACTTACCACTTTGAGTCACAATGGCATTCGCATCCTTTAAATTCTTTTGCGCCATGGGGTGTGGATTGAGCTTGGGAAAGGAATCTACCTCGCTCATTCACACTCAAAGAGCTCATCAATTTGGACACTTAACTCTTTATCTCTTTTTTTTCTTCCATAACCTGCGTAATCAAAGATTCAAACTTTTGATAAGTCTTACCCTATGCTTCAATAAAAGCATGCAAAGTATCTTCTAAAGAATTCCTAGAGGATGAAGGTGCATGATATGGTGCAGGGTATGATCTAGGGGGTTGTGCAGGTGGCTAGTTTTCAGAGTTCTAGCTAAAATTGGGGTGATTGCGCCACCCCGGATTGTAAGTCTTAGAGAAGGGTGTGAAAGGCTTCTTGTACATACCTAAGGTATTACATTGTTCCTCATACATCCCTCTTATCTCAGCAAGTGTGGGACACTCTTGGGCGAGGTGATCTACCCCGCCACACACCAAACATGATGTAAAAGACTCTGCATGATTAGCCAAGTGTGTTGGCTTTAAGTCCCTAGCCTTTTGCGCCTCTAACTCCCTAATGAGTATCTTCACCTTAGCCTTCAAGTTGTCCTCCTCCTTGAGATGGTAAATTCCACCACCATTTTGATTCCCTGTAGGTCGTGACCTATTTGTGCTCTCAAGAGCACTAGGTCCTGTCCAATTGTGAGCTTTTTCAACAAGCTCATTGAGGTACTCTTTGGCCTCATTAGGATCTTTTTGCAAAAACTCACCATTACACATCATCTCTACAAATTGGTGCTCTCTAGGTGTAAGTCCCTCATAGAAGTAACTCACTAGACGCCAACTCTCATGCCCATGGTGAGGGCACACACTCAATAATTCCTGAAATCTCTCCCAAGACTGATACAAAGGATCACTATCCTTTTGTGTAAAGGTGGAGATCTATCGTTTTAAAGCATTGGTGTCACGACCCGAAACCCATCCTGTGCAGATCTCGCATCTCGACCGCCACCCTCAGCCCTAGAGACCTTAGGGCGAAGGCTCGCATAAGCAGCGGTATCGAATAGATGTGCGACACGTGATTGCGGAAGCATAAAAAACTTTTTTCTTTTCTTTTCTTATCTTTAAATTACGCATATCCGTTCGATACTGCCACTCTTTATATAGCATACATGTTTTAACATTCAGAGTATAACTAAAATATTACAGACTTATATTACATAACCATCTACATCAGTTACCCTGTAGGGTTATACACATTACATCATATTATTTTAGTACAAAACACTATTAAAGCTGATAGAGTCTTCTAACAGAAACCATCTAAGTGCTAGAGAAAACAACTACTTAAACCAATCTTCCAAAAATGGCAGACTTCATCATCATCATCATCCTCAAAATTAATACTGCCACAAGTCACCTGAAAGGGGGATCCGAACAAAGTCCGGGTAAGCTAATCTAAGCTTGTGAGCAATTCCAGTATTCGTCATGGGGTTTTCAATTAGCAGTGGTTTTTAGTACATAAGAGTTTGTAAAACATTCACTGCCAATTGCTCGTACATTTTAGAATACAGAGTATATGCATTCTTAAAACAGATAGCTTTGAAACATTTAAAGTATTCAAGCTATACTTATACTTATGAACTTCAAATATATAACATAACATGTATTTCTTAAATAGAGTATATAAAACTCAAAACATATGCATTTCATAAAATAGATAGCTTTGAAACATTTAAAGTATTCAAGCTAAACTTGTACTTCGTCAAATGGAGTATATAACTCGAAACATATGCATTTCATAAAACAAATAGCTTTGAAACATTTAAAGTATTCAAGCTAAACTCGTACTTCATCAGATAAAGTATATGAACTTTAAAACACATAAATATGTATTGTGAAAATGAGGGTAAAACCTGCTTTCATTTTCAAAATCACTTTGTCATCTTTTCTCTTTAATTAGGTGGAATCTGTTTCAAACAAGACTCCCATTTTACTGCCAATACTGTCAATCTCATTTGCCTGGGGGATTAGATCCTGCTACCGGGCATTTACTGTTGAATCCCGAAGGATTTCAACCATCATAGGGGGTGGTACTTAGTACCGTTTATCTTGTAAAACATTTATCACATAACTTCTTCAATAAATGCTTTCATGAGTATTTGAATCATGAAATATATAATTTCTACAATAGAACTTCAAATACTTGTAACAATCAAATTCAGAATATTTAACAAGATTTGTATTTTAACTTAGACATGTTAAAAACGCATTTTTAAGAAAATTGTAAAGAAAACATTTACTGAGCATGTCACAATAGGGTTTATAAAGACAGAACAATTTAAAACTGAAATCATATAAATACTGAATTTGAAATTCAAACACTTCATATCTTTGAACTTAAAACCTTTTCAAATCCATGGAGTTAAATCTCTACTTCAAATACAGGGTTTCTCACCTTGATCCTTTAGGGTTAGTGCTAATAATGCGCTTTCCCACTTTCCTTGGAGTTCCTAAGAACAATTCATAAACATCTCATCAACTTCACATTCATTGTAATATCATCTCGATATTCCTTAATTTATGCTTAAATCGTATTAGATCTTAAAACGATTTCATAATTTCATATATACTTAACTTAACTCATACTCTTAACCTATGACACAATTTAATGTGTTAGAAATTAAATTCATTTCAATTTATACTCTTCTGGTAGCTCCATTAACTTTAATTTAAATTTATTTACTTCACATATTTACGTGTCGTGTCTTTTCGTAATTCATTTCCTCGTATACGCCTTAGATTAGTACTTTGGCATTACTTTAATTTATAGTCATCGGACAGATGCTATTCAACAAATTTTATGTCTTTTTATTTTAGACATTTCTTTTGGTCGAATAGACTCTACCATTGAGTCCGGAGCGTCGAAGAAAGTCGGTTTAGGCTTTCCTAGAATTTAATTCGGACTTTTGTATATAAAGGGAAAAATGATCATTTTACCTATCTACACGTCATAGTTTTTCGTACTTCGTTTCAAAATTTGGACTCCATTATTGAGTCCGGAAGGTCGAAGAAAGTCAATTTAGACCTTCTCTGGTTTCATTTTGGATTTAAGGGTACCAGGGGTATTTTGGTCATTTTACCCCTTTACGTGTCTTTATTTTTCGAGACCCCATCTTGTGTTGTGAACCTCACCATTGGACTCAGAAGGTCCGAGATAGTAAGAATACACTAATAATTTGTTAATTTTGGACAAGGGGTATTTTGGTCATTTACCCCTGTACGTATCTTTATTTTTCGGGCCCCGTCTCGTAAAACGACCCTGTCATTGGTTTCATAATATTTACAATAGTCAAAATCCACTATTTATTTATTTAATTTGGACCTCGTTTGACTCATTTATGGGATAGGGACATAATAGTCATTTTACTTTATTTATTAAATAATTAAATCAATTATTTTCCAGGGGTCAAATTGAATAAATTTTCCCCCAGTTGGGCCACACTACAATTTTCCAAAAATTCTGGGTCAATCTGCAAATAGTGAAAGTATGGGTTTATTTAGTTTTTAATTAAATTTGAAAACCAATGGGTTCGGTCCAAATCCAAGTGAACTGGTCCGGTTCACTTGTAAACCAACCAGTTTAGCCGCTTTGCCACGCCATGCTGACGTCATGATGACGTCAGCCCTAATGGTTAAAATTTAAAATGTTTAACCTCTAAACATCACCGTTTAAATAAACTCATAATCGGATTTGACTCGGACCCGTAACCGACCCGTTGTCCGACCTGACCCGAACAGTGTCGTCTTCCCCATTGAAGCCGACACTGTTCACTTGGAACCCTAATTTTTACAGTCGTTATTTCGTGGCATTTTTCAATTCCATTTCTTCTGCTTTCCTTTCCGATAATTTCCTAATACCCTAAAACATGTTTTAGTATCGATTTAGGGCTTCGAATATGGCTCAAGCGCTCGGTTTAAGCCATGATAACCAGACCTGTAACCTCACGATTCATGCTCATTTCTTGATGGTTTTTCATGGGGTTTAGCTTGTTTTGATCCTCTATTCATGAGGTTTCATATTTTATTAACAAGGGTAGGTTAAATCTCATGTTTTTGAGTTTTGTTTTGGGAACCCGAACCTGCGATTGGATTTTTGAAGGTTAAATCATGAGCTTGGTGGTCGCGTAGTAGGGTTTTTAACACCCTTAGAGGGTTTAGTCGAGGTCCCCATTAGCCAAACATGGTTTAATCACCATGGGTTCAGACCTGATTGAGCATGGTCTTCAATGGCGGATTGCTGTTGGGCTACGTATTTTTAGGTGTTTTAAAGCTTAAATTTCATGCTTAAACTTGTCTAAACATAATCTACATGTCATATATATAAATTTAAGGCTTAAAAACAGTTTATGCATAGAAAATTTCTAGAGAGAGAATAAGAATGTTTTCATGGGTTTACCTTTTTGAGTTGGTTTCCCCTTCCTTCTTCCTCTGATTCTTCTTGTATTCTGCTTAGTTCCTTTTCTTTTGGTTTCTTTCGTAAGGAAACAACATGCTTTGCATGTTTTGGATTTTAAAGAAGAGGTAACCGACCTCATTCTCTCTCTAAATTCCCTCTCTCTCTCTCTCTCTCTCTCTCTCTCTCTCTGTCTCCTTATCTCTCTCTTCTTGATTTCGTAGCCCTACACTAGCGCCTCCCCTTTTTTTTCTTTTCGTTTCCATTTTAAACCCAGCGCCTTACGCCTAAAAGCTCAACGCGGCACGCACTTCCAGTGCCTAGACCCCACTTTTTCTCCTTTTTTTTTTCTTTCTTTTTCCTTACTTGGCCTTGCTTCAGCGCCGCACCGTACCTTTCTTCTTCTTTTTTCTTTTTTTCTTTACTTGCGCCTTCCTTGCTTCAGCGCCGCATGCCACTTCTCTTTAGCTTTTTTTTCTTTTTTTCTTTCTTTCTTTGCCTTGCACCTGGTCTTTTTCTTCCTTTCTTTCCTTGCGCGTTTTGGCTGGACGGCTTGAACTGAAGCTCATGGGCCGTGTGAACGTGTGAGTTTGTGGGCCATAAGTCTTGAATTATTTTTCTTTGAAGTAGTGTGGGCTCAAGTTAGCGCAACGTAGCTGCCATCAAAATAAATTCAAATATAAAATCCGAATTGTAAAGTTTCAAAAATGTTAAGTGTGAAGCACAATTACAAATTATCTCTCACCAACAAATAATACAATATTTGAGATTTAAAATATTATAAAATAATGCTCAAATATATATCTCACTGTAAATAAAAATTAAATTAAATAATATAAATTATATCCCAATATTTCTATACACATTTTAGCATTTTAATATAATAATAGAGTATTTAGAGTGCACTTTCACGCACTCATTAGTACAATAATTTAATCCTCAATAATCTTCTCAATATAGAACAAGTATCTAATCATAAACATCAAGTCCATATAGCAATTCTATTCCCAATAATTCCCATAAGGTAAACCAATCATCAGTTTGTGGTATCAATAAGGTCAAATAGGTATAAGAGTACAATTGGGCAACATTAAGAATAAGATTGACATGGCTAAAAAATACCACATAACAGAGATCCAAGATTTACTTACTCGATATAACAATCATCTCTCAATAATTTCCTCAAGATAGAATAAACATCAAATTGTGGAATCAATAACATTAGGTACGTATTAGAGTACAATCTTGGCAATAAAGGTATAACATGGCTAGGACAATCATATGTGAGGGTTTGGTTTCACTTATATATAAACAGTATAAGGAGTCATGATCAAGGTATAATGATTAACTCCTCAATAAGATCCATAAGATAAGACAATCATCAATTGTGGAATTAATAACATGGGGTAGGTATAAGAGTACAACATTGGCAATAAAAGAATATCATGGCTTGGAGAACCACATGTAAGAGATCCAAGATTTACTTACCTCTTAGTCGTCCATTATATTTCAATATTTAGTTACTTTGTCATTTCCCTTTGAAGTCCCTATTTCATCAGTAGACACATCTCAGTTTCATGATATTCATCAAATTTTATATCTTATTTCTATACATATCTCATTTGCTAAAATGGACTCTACTATTGAGTCCGGGATGTCGAAGAAAGTTGGTTTAGGCTTTTACGGACTTCCATTCAGACTTCTATACTAAGAAGTGTAAAATGGTCATTTTATACTTTTACGTGTCTTTACTTTTCAGGACCAATTTTCATAAATTAAACTTCACCATTGAGTCCAAAATGCCCGAAATAATAAAAATTTACTATTCATTTACTTTAATCGGAATCCGTTTGACTCATATTTGACTTAGAAGCATTTTGATAATTTTCCCTTTTTTAAATATTTAAATAAATATTTTAATTTACTTACTTTGGGTCATATCATAATTATACATAAATAATGGGGCCCTTTTATAATTTCTAAAACATTTGGGCCCATATGTAAAATCAGAAACTACTACTCCAAATTGGAAAAACCAAACAGCGGATAAGCCATTAAATTGGGATAGGCTATCCCTACTCCTAAATAGATTTCAAATCAATTTCTTGCCTTACGTCCAAACACTCCCAATTCAGTTTAAAAACATAATCAAAATGACAGAGTATTTAAAAATAGGTCTATTCATTTCGGTTTGGGTTGGAGCCCGACCCAAGTTCAGCCCAAACCTAACCCTTAAGAGTCATCTTCTCCAGTGAGTGTCCAACGTCTTCTCCTGCACCGACGACCTATTTTGATTACTTTTTCGACAAAAATCCAATGTAATTTTCTTCTAATTTCCATGGGGTTTTAAAATCTAATATCATTTTCTAATTTAACCTATCATAGCTTCTCATATATTGGAATTTCAGTGGGTCTCCAGCGAGACCCGAAATTTTAGCGACAACAAATTTTCTAATTTCATGCACATTTCCTCGTTGTTCCTATCCATTCTAACCTCTATTCAATTTTTTCACTTTAAGGGATTAAATCCCAATAGTTTGTTTTCACTTTTGAGCATAAAAGCATAAAATCCAATTTTTTACCTAAAACCTGCAACTTGAGTTTTAGAGCTCATTTTTGCGTTATTTCAGTTGATTTTTATTGCTCTGTGAACCTTTTCCTTCCTATTTTTAATCCTGTTCTTCCGTCAAGCCTTAATCCAAATCGGTTCAAACCCAGTTTCAGTCTACTGTTAATGGCAGCCTAGGTTTTCCTAAGGCTTTTCCTCACTATTTCCTCATATTTCTTCATTAAGACCTCTAATTTGCAATAAAAATAGCAATTTAGATCCTTAAAGAAAGGTTTCTTACCTATTTCATGACCCCAACTTTCTCTTCCTTGCCTTTTCCCTCTTCGGTCTCCCTCCTTCTAGCTTCTATTTTCTCTCTCTCTTTCTCTCTCTATCCTTTTTCTTTAATAGACCCTCACAGTTGATGGCTATTGCTTACTCACTCCTCATAATACTTCACACAAATTCCACTTGTCCAACTTGCATATACACATGCGACACAACACATTCTCTTGGTCGGTTGATGTATAGCCACCCCTTATAGCATGTGTCACACACAACATTCACACACATACCTTCAGCTGGACTTATATATATATATATATATTCAGTAAACGTTACACTTGTCTATATATACATATATATACTTGTTACACACACACATACATACATATGTATATATACATACCCATATATGTATATATATATATATTTATATGTACACGTACTTTGATAATTACTCATGACTTAATCGGGTGTTACCCGGGTACTCAAAATTTCCTGAATCATACAGTTTGTCTCAAATTACGTACCCATTATTGTACACAAATCTCTTCATTTTGGTATCATCGTGATAGCTTGGTTACATTCTGGTATTAAATTCATCGGCTTGGTCTGTTTCAGTATCATTATTTGATCCTTTTTGGGCATCTTTGGAATTGATCGGATTTATTTTAGGTCGGGGTGTTACATTCTACCTCCCTTAAATTGAGTTTTGTCCTCAAAACTCGAATGTTCATAATCTAAGAAACACTATTACCTTTTCACTAAACTTGTACATTTACGGTTCCCTTTTCAATTAGTCTTTTAGATTCATACCATTTTACTTGAATCTTGTTTCGTAATTACTACTTTTAGTCATGTACTTTATAACATATCCCGTTTAAATTTCTCGATGGTATTGAAACCGTTAACATGTAACCTAGGGGTTTTGTTTCTATGTTCACTAAGCAGTAAATGCGAGAATTATAAATCAATACATAGAGCCAACATTTAAATAGGTTGTAAACAATTGAAAAATACTTACGATTACTAGTACAGTAGCTTGATCATCTCCCGGTGGTGTTTTTGAAACATTGTCCTTGGTGGACTTTCAGGCAGTTGGGCATTTAATTATGCCTCTATTGTCATATTTGACCCTTATTTTGGCAATTTCCTTCCCGCCTAGTTTTATAATCTTTGTAGGTGCCACTACTTGATTGTTAGTGGTCAACCGTTAGGGCCTGATTCTAGGTAGAGCCTTGGTGACTCTTTTCATTAAAGGCTCTAATTGGTCTAACCAATCTATCTCAATCGGATGATTCTTGGCTATCGGCGTGTTCTTGGTGTTAACCATCGCTATAAAGGAAAATCATGGAATATGCAAATAAAAGTCTATCACAATAGTATTAGTATTATTTATCGACTAACTCTTAGACTTAACAGTTCTAATACTCCAATCCTGTCTCCCATGACTCACTATGTCACGGCCCGAATTCTGACCGAACCCGAGGCGCGACTGACGAGACAGAAAATAAAATAAATAAAAGGATAAGGTAAATAAATCCACTAAACATGGGTCCATCCCCATCAATACATAAGATAACATGAATACATCGTTCATAGGTCATTCGGGCTTAAGCCCTTACATTACAAAACATAGGTCCCACGGACCAAAATATAACAAGTGTCTCCTCCTATCAAAGCATCACTGGGTCTCAAATAGCTGGAGGGTCCTCATCTGAAAATGTTGCCCACGAATGGGTCAGCTCAACTGCTGGTATGATGAAGTGCTAATGCAAGAAATAAAGCTAAGGCGTGGCATGTGCAAAGTGTACATTTATCTCTAAATGTCATTCAAAGCATCGAAGTAATATATGAATGGTATGCGTGACGCACCCATGCACAACTCTATGCCACACCCATGTTTCTTTTTCGGGTACTCCCCGATACAATGGCCAATTTTGGGTTTTTCACCACACAGGAACTTTTCCCCATCATTTGTTTCAAGGTTTACACATAAAATACCAAAGCTCATTTCTCCCAACCGTGACCTGCAACTCCCTATTTCTCTCTTGTTTCTAAACCATCTTCAATAATTCTTTTTGCATTATCTTCCATTTTTGATACTCTACCAGCCCCCATATTCAAATACACAATTTATGCATTGTAAAAATCAAAGACAGAACCGAATATGCTTACCAAATTTCGGATTTTTCTCTTTGTGCAGGTTTCTCTCTCACTTCTGCTCCTCTTGCTCCATTTCTGCTTCTCCCTTCTCAACCCCTTTCCTCTGTATTTTCCTTTAACTTTATGCAGTGTATACATATATACATGTATACACCATTGGACGGTTCTCTCCCTCTCTCCATTATTTGTCTCTCTGCTCTCTCTCTCTCTCTACCAGATCTGTGCACCCTCTGATAACCTTCTTACACACACCACCAACACACTGCCAGCTACTCTATGCCCTATTTAGTGTGCAACACTCAATCTCTACACACACCCTCATCCACACACTCACCCGTACACACACACCCACTTGCACAAATCTGATTTGTATATATATATATATATATATATATATATATATATATTCATATACATCCATGCACATACATTACACTACACATATACACATACATACTATACATACACCATGCATATATATATAATCCATGCCTCAAAAAAAAAACTTAACAATAATAATGATAATAATAAATAAAATAAAATAAAAAAAAATATTTAATAACCGAAGAAAATTTTATAAAAAAAAATTTTCGGGTTATCACATCCTTCCCTCCTTAAAGAAATTTCGCCCCGAAATTTAAAATAACATAAAACAAGGGAAAATACATCATTGATCAAACAACTCGGGGTACCTAACTCGATCCCCGGCCTCACGTTCCCAAGTAGCCTCCTCAACCCCATGATGGTTCCAACAAACCTTGACTAAAGAGATGGTCCTGCCTCGCAAAACCTGGTCCCTCGAGTCCGATATATCTACGGGTCTCTGGTCATAAGAAGCGTCGCCCTATAACTGAAGATCTACCCAATTTAATATGCGGGAGGGGTCAGGATGGTACTTCCTTAGCATTGACACTTGAAAGACATTATGAACTCCTAATAGCTGCGGTGGTGAGGCCAGCTTATAAGCCACCTCACTAATCCTCCCAAGAATCTCAAAGGGCCTATAAATCGTGGCGACAGTTTCCCACCGCGCCCAAATCTCCTCAAACCTCGTCTGGAAGATACCTTGAGGAACACATGGTCCCCCACCTCAAATGACAAGGGTCGTCGCCTCCTATCTGCATAACTCCTCTAGCGACTCTGGCTGGCAACAAGTGTTGCCTGATCACTTGTATCTTGTCTGTGGTCTCACGGACTATATCGGATCCTAAAAACAATTGTCTCCTTTACTCCTGTCCAATATACCGGTGAACTGCTAGCTACGGTTGCAGGCAAACTCTACCCAAGCAAGGTGATCCTCTCAGCTACCCCTGAAGTCCATAACGCAGTCTCTAAGCATGTCCTCTAGGATCTGAATGACACGCCCTGACTGACCATCAGTCTGAGGATGAAGGGTAGTACTAACTTAGCTGAGTCCTTAAGGTTGTCTAGAAGCGCTGCCAAAACCGTGCAGTGAAACGTGGGTCCCTATCCCAAACAATGGACAAGGGAATTCCATGTGGTCATACCATCTCTCGTCATAATACTAAAAGATCGATGCAAAATGTATTGCAACATGCAGACGTGCAGCCTTACCTATGGATCACTCACCTCTCCCTCAGCCAGGCGATGTGGATTGCATTACCTCCTCCCATTACTACCTCCCCCGTAGGCTTCGCCTCACCGGTAGGCGTGCAGCGGTGTGCAGACATCTCCACACTCCTTGCTATGGTCTGGTGCTAATCCCATCTGTAACGACTCACTCCACATGGCATAGCACATAATGAAATCCTCAAAACACATTGGCTCATCAATGCCACTCCCTCTCAATTTCCATCCAAGTATCACGACTTATCTCAACAACTCAACACAATAAAAAGTAAAGGAACTTCTCACTGATCACAAAGATACCCCAAGGTCTCTCACACATGCTATGTCATCTAACCCACCTCAAATTGATCCATAAAATCACCTAGTGATTTATCCCAATGGTATAAATACGCATCATCTGTACCACAATGCAATCTATCATCCAGTATTTTCTAAGTACCCTAATTACCCACAAGATATCCACAGTACAATCTAAAAGTAAAGCTATCATCTCCCACCTTAGTCTATATATAACCAAGACTAAGTGTCATGTACTGATGAGGACTAGTCTATCCATTTTATGTACGCATATATCGATTGGGTATACAAATGTAGACTGTGTTGTTTATGTACTCTAATCATGAAACTTAAGTCAATATACCAAGGTTCAGAAGAACAAAATATTAGTGACACTCTCTACCAATTTCCCTTATGAACATATATCAGTTTTCACCCACATGTATCAACGCACACATACAAACGCGTTTAAGCATTCTTCTATACATGCATTTATAACAACCAGTCTGTGTATATAAAAAAAAAAATGAAGTCATAATCAAAGCACCATAACAGTCACTAAACTAGCATGCTTATATAGAGTAAAAGTATAACATTCAATAGCTAATACGTAGCTTACTACTTCAGCACCCAGTATAAAATTTCATTTCAGGAACACACCTATACATAAAATAAGTACATAATCTGTTGTACAGGTAATTAGGCAGATTCCCAATCCCTACGGATATTCAGGCTCATAGCCTATCTTATAGACAACAAACATATAGTCTACTATTTAACCTCATTCGTTATACTGTACAAAGGCAAGCATTGAAGCCCAGATCATCAATAATCAAGCACACCACACCTTGTACCATCTTACAAACTAAGTTAACAAGCACTCATCTACTCATGTAATCCAAACCAATCCAATTCAACTTAAAGTCTAACCCCTCTTAACCCACAACAAAGTCAATCTAAGAAGGATCTACGGACACCCCATGAAACAAGGAAGATATCTCCCTCAGGAGTACACACTGTCTTTCTTCCCCTATAGCAGCCTATACTCGTCTTAAAGTGTAAATAACTGATCCATCTCTAACGTAATACCAATACTAGACGCATCAAATAAGATGAAGAATTCAAATAAGGCATGCAGTCAGCTACCTCTATCGAGTAATCTTTACAGATTCTCGTCAGCATCATTCTACCCCTAATGTCATGGCAACATAGTAAATATGCATATATGAGATGCATTATAGTCTATCAATATGCTGGTCCATAAACTAACACAACAAATGTACCTCAAAGCTCTGAAGGTCCAAAAAGGATAGGTGACTCTAGGCTGACTACTGCATAACGCCACTCTGAGTGGCCTGGTCCTGCCTATCACCCCTCTCACTGAGAGTCTTGGCACTCAATACTGTAGGTGCATGCTGAAAATACGGTGCCGGAGGTCCCTGACCCAATAGTGGCCGTGGAAGAGGCACTTAGGTACACTGCTGGTAATGTGGCTCCCCTAAGTCCTGGGAAATCGGCCTCTGAGGACAGTTGGCCCTGACATGGCCAGTCTGGTGGCATACAAAACAAAGTCGTGGAGTCCCCTGTCCTTGACCCTGTGCTGGTGATGAAAATGACTCCTGACTAGGCTCGATCCTCTGTCTCAGGCTGGGATCCCTCAAAGGACAAGTGGCCATCTTGTGGCCAGGCTGTCTACAACAAAAACAAGTAATGGTCCCTTGGGATGTGGAGGTGGATGTGGAAGAAACACCAGTCCGAAACCTCTTCGGTGGTCTCCCACCAGTGCGAGTCTGGGCGGGTATAGATATCTGTGCAGAAGAAGCACGAGCTCGAAACCTCTTCAATGGCCTCTTACCAGTGTATATCGGGGTAGACCTAGGGACCTGTGCTGGGGTCGCCCCGCTCTGGGTCTGGGGCTCTCTAACTCCTCTAAGCTTAGCCAACTCTGTCTCAGCCCTGACCGCTCTCGTCACTACCTCCTGTATAGTGTGAAGGCATTCCCGCATAATGGTCGCTATGTCCCCAGAACCACTAGTCTGCCCTAGCTCCACTGGAGCAGGTGTAAAAGTGACGGCCTCCTCGGCTGTACCATCTGCAGAAGCTGCAGCTCGGGGCCAACTATGCCACGGTGGTGCAGTGGTCCTAGGCTCCTCGTGTCCAGGTGGTATAGGTCTGGGAGTAGCTTGTCTCGGTGGCATGTCTACAAGTTCAAAGAAAAGAAAAATTAATCCCCCATTTTTTAGACACTTGTGTTAAAAGAACATTAAGTAGGTACCTATCAACACTTCATCATTTTGAAGTAACAACCACAATATATCATGACACACTTGCCTAATCAATACCTACATAACTAATGTCAATCACCACCACCCGTTGGTTATACTGAACAATTTACACCGGGTTCTAACATAACCCTCTACTAAGAAGGATTTTTTTTTTTTTTTTTTTTTTTTCAACAATGTAACACACGCATACTTAAACATTTGAACCCTAGCAAGGTTTAACTCCCGGTGAATACTATCCAAACAATACATCTCCCACAACCAGGGTTTAACACAAGAACATCTTTAAAAATCTAAGGAGAAACACTCTAAGTATCCATCTATATACAAAAGGGTTCCACAAGTCCAAATCCTTATTGTAGCATTTTAAGGTTTGATGTGTCTTTTATTATCCCTTACTTTTATAGCTAGGTGATAACCCTTCATGGATCACAGCTCCTTTCATTACTGGCTGATGGGGCGCCATCCATCAACCGTAACTCAAGACCTGAAACCAATCCAGTCTGTATAAATATCATAGTCATAGTACTATAATCCATGAAATTGGTTACTAACCTAGCACACTCATCCAAAATCCACAAACAACAGTCAACCAGGTAAACAACTCGGTTCACAACCTATCTCCTAAGTAACTAGGCATAATGTCTACCGTGTAGATAACTAAGTGTACAACCCACACCTCAACTAACTAGGCATACGGCCTATCCCATAAAATATACAGCCTACTACATAGACCTGAGTTTCTAACCTTAGTCATGTTCTTGTCAACGACCAGCATTTAACAAGCGGTACATGTCACAGGCCACAATATATATAATCAATAATTTTCTCACACTGTATATATGTCATGCTTCTCACTGCATTAAATCACATAATCATATGTCGTAACATAGTATCTAGTAACATGTGATCACAACAATCATGCCTCAAGTGCACATATAATCACATAACACACAAAATCCTATCGCGTGCTACTAACAGTTCACTCTAAGTCTCATTTTCTTCTCTAGGGTCTCATAGTGTTAAATAACACCCCACAGTCTCTAGGTATTCGAACCTATGCTCTGATACCACGTTGTCACGCCCCGAATTCTGACCGAACCCGAGGCGCGACTGACGAGACAGAAAATAAAATAAATAAAAGGATAAGGTAAATAAATCCACTAAACATGGGTCCATCCCCATCAATACATAAGATAACATGAATACATCGTTCATAGGTCATTCGGGCTTAAGCCCTTACATTACAAAACATAGGTCCCACGGACCAAAATATAACAAGTGTCTCCTCCTATCAAAGCATCACTGGGTCTCAAATAGCTGGAGGGTCCTCATCTGAAAATGTTGCCCACGAATGGGTCAGCTCAACTGCTGGTATGATGAAGTGCTAATGCAAGAAATAAAGCTAAGGCGTGGCATGTGCAAAGTGTACATTTATCTCTAAATGTCATTCAAAGCATCGAAGTAATATATGAATGGTATGCGTGACGCACCCATGCACAACTCTATGCCACACCCATGTTTCTTTTCCGGGTACTCCCCGATGCAATGGCCAATTTTGGGTTTTTCACCACACAGGAACTTTTCCCCATCATTTGTTTCAAGGTTTACACATAAAATACCAAAGCTCATTTCTCCCAACCGTGACCTGCAACTCCCTATTTCTCTCTTGTTTCTAAACCATCTTCAATAATTCTTTTTGCATTATCTTCCATTTTTGATACTCTACCAGCCCCCATATTCAAATACACAATTTATGCATTGTAAAAATCAAAGACAGAACCGAATATGCTTACCAAATTTCGAATTTTTCTCTTTGTGCAGGTTTCTCTCTCACTTCTGCTCCTCTTGCTCCATTTCTGCTTCTCCCTTCTCAACCCCTTTCCTCTGTATTTTCCTTTAACTTTATGCAGTGTATACATATATACATGTATACACCATTGGACGGTTCTCTCCCTCTCTCCATTATTTGTCTCTCTGCTCTCTCTCTCTACCAGATCTGTGCACCCTCTGATAACCTTCTTACACACACCACCAACACACTGCCAGCTACTCTATGCCCTATTTAGTGTGCAACACTCAATCTCTACACACACCCTCATCCACACACTCACCCGTACACACACACCCACTTGCACAAATCTGATTTGTATATATATATATATATATATTCATATACATCCATGCACATACATTACACTACACATATACACATACATACTATACATACACCATGCATATATATATAATCCATGCCTCAAAAAAAAAACTTAACAATAATAATGATAATAATAAATAAAATAAAAAAAAAATATTTAATAACCGAAGAAAATTTTTTAAAAAAAAATTTTCGGGTTATCACACACTAAAACCTAAGGCTTAGCTCTGACACCAATTCTGTCACGACCCGAAACCCACCTTATACAGATTTCATATCGCGGGGTCGACCATGTGGCCGTCCCTACTTTTTCTTTCCTTGTATCAATGACAACAATGTGTAATATATAAAACTTAACATTAAATCAACGAAAGTCTTTATTTAAACATAATAAGGTTCCACATAGATCAAAATGGGAACCAACATCTCATCACCCTTAGGTGGCGAATAAATGGGAGAAATTATAACATATTCTCTATTGCATTCTTCAAAATGCTCTCTTATGCTTTCAAGCTCCTATTGCTATCTTGCAGCGTCCCTTATTGAAATAATAAGTAAGTCAGAGTGAGTTAACAAAACTCAGTAAGTAAATTCCCTTCTCTCTGCCATGGGTTAGGGTCAGCATAAAAAGAACATAATCCAAGGTAATAAGGATATGAAACATAATAGCCAGTCAATGAAGAGGATGCCATAATAGCCAATTAGGACAATAGAGATCACAATAATAACCAAGTGAATAAATGGCACAAGGTATATGAATCATTACTAGGGGTTTGTAAAAAACAATAGCTATACTGCCACAGTCAAAGTCAACTAATCAATCGTACCAAGGAATACGCTTTCAAAACATATGATCATTCATAAGAAAAATATGATCATCATATGAATTCCAATAAAAGATAATGATGTTAATAAAGGTGGATGCATCATAACTTGGGGCCTGGCATACCTCCTACATGCTTATAGCACAAACCTCTCATAATATATCATGTCCTTAAGGACTATGGGATGCAATCTTGTGGGATTGAATCTTCCCCTTCCTGGGGTACATACATCCCGAGTGAGCAGGTCAGCCAATCCCACTTAGCCATCTCCACCTTACCCTTTGACTCGTAGCCCCTGTCCTCACTCGTTGGTTTGGTCGTTTAACCCATAGGTCTTGGTTTCTGACCCGAAGGTCACAGTATAGCTTTAGATGGACGTTGTAATTGAGCACAAATTCGACATTCATAATATATCAAGATTTTCAAGATTCCACAAAGAATATAAATGTGGAACATAACTGTTCTTAGCAACGAAAATATAACTGTTGCCCCCTTTTGGGCCATGGTAAAATTAGGCTGCTAGAATAAACATTTGGCCCCTTTTGGCCTTCGGTACAAGTGTACAGATGGTCCTTCGTACAAGTGTACAGAAATTCATGATCAAGATATATAATAGTCAAATGACATATTTCACAAGATAGAACATTATCATATATGTGGATTTAATAACATTCTGGCAGACACGAGTGCAACTTTGCAGTATATAAAAAACTGATGACATGGTTAGAAGTACCACATGTAGAGATCGGATATTACTTACCCCTTAAACCATTTCCTTTCCTTCTCTATAAATCAAGTCCTATAGTCTAGCTTAGTAATTCAACTTTCAATAATTCTCACAATATAAAACAATCATCCAGTCGTAAACATCACGTCATAGTCTATAAATAGTAATTCAATTCTCAATAACTCTCACAATATAGAACAATTGTCCATAATAACATAACAATCTATCCTTCGAGACTTTACTTACAATAAGAACATAGCAATCTATCTTTCTAGACTTTACTTACAGTAAGAACATTACAATCTATCTTTCAAGGAATATAACAATCTATCTTTCAAGACATGGTACAAGCACTATAAGAAAATAGAATTTTGCAACATTTTACATTCGCCGCTAAAGGGTTTAAAAACCGCCACTAATTACATTTGTGGTGTTTTTGCGGCGTTTTATCTTTTTGACGCCAATGCCTCCGTCGTATTTTTGTTGCGGCAGTTCAAAAACTGCCGCAAAGTATTTGTGGCATTTTTAGTGGTGAATTGATTTGCCGATAAAACAAAAAGTGTCATTTGACGAATATGGATATAAATGACGCATTTAGTGGCGTTTGTCCAGTTGCCATTAATTTGTGGCACTTTGGCCACCGCCACTAATAGACAACCTTTGTGGCCATTGTTTAAATGCCGCTAAAGCTTTTCTTTGTGGCATTTAACAAACGCCACAATTCTGAAAGTTTTTGTGACCATTTTACAACCGCCACAGAAACATTTGTGGCGTTTATCATTTTTGACAATTATTTTACCGCCGCTAAAAGTATTTAATTTTGTGACAATTCTTTAAACGCCGCAAACAATTTTGTGGCGTTTATCTTTTGTCGTAATTTTTTATATGGAGAAAAAATCTGCCACTAATATACTCCTAATCAATTATCACTTTTTAAAATGATTTTAATACATTCCTGCAAAATTTTAAACACATTCACTAATTAAGTGCACTAAACATTTAATACATCAATCCACACATAAGATGTCTTATACCAAAACTCATCCATTCATATAAAACCAAATTAAAATCTCACTTGACATCAACAACTCAAATACAAACTAATATCCATACAAATAAAATCCAAGATAGATAATCTCCCAATATCCAAGTAAGATAGTCATCAAATAAGTAACAAATACAATAGTCATCAACAACCAAATAACCAGGAAAAAAAATTCCTAAACAAAAGTCTCAAACAAGTAAAAAGCAAGCTAATTAGAATGAACTCCAACTCCAAACAGTATTAACAACGGCCCACCATAAAAAACAACAATCCATGAGAAGCCCAACATCAACGACAAATATTCCGTTATTTACTCATTCTCATTAACCTGACAAAATGCAAAAATAAATAAATAAATTAGTTTATACAAGCTAATATTTAGTTGCAAAATCATGATATTAGAAAAAATAACACATACCACATCACCAATTTGCCATGCAATATTTTCTCCAATAGCCTCTTGAAGCATGTCAACACTACCAAGGGGCCTTATCAAAGGATAGCGGGACTTTGCAACCTCTTTAATATTTACTTCACAAAAGTATGGTCCAAGTGCCACCCCTTCTACTTTTCTTGATGGGTCCAAACTAACAATGGATCCCTTCGCCACAACTACTTTGGGTATTTGGAAGCTAAGAAGATGAACTTTCATTCCCACCTACAATTATCATTATTACATTTTTTAAAAATAAACCTAACTATTTAAGATTGCAGTTATTATATATTTATATAGACCTAGCAAAAAAAAAGCGTATGTATAGAGTATTGGATTATATATAAGAGAATGTTGTAATTATTAAATGAAAGACTTACCTTTAGAGTATCATTGTTGTGATGGGGTTGCTTCTTTATTTTTTTTGCTGGAGGTTCCTGCATTAGATATTTGAATTGAATGATATGAGTCACTAATTACTAATGTAATCACCAAAAAGAAAACATATCTAACCTCATGAGGCGAAGAAGGTGGTGTTTGTTCATTAATTATTATCACCCGAAGTATAACAAATATATACTTAATCATCAAAAAATAATAGAATTTGCTATCACTAAAATCAAATATAAAATATTTATTGCATAATGCAAGCTAATCTATATACGTATAAATCTGTCATACACATACATATACACATACACAATAACCCTTCATTGAGATTGGTAAGTCACATTGTTTTGCAATAAAGTAAAATCAATATCTAATGCATGTCAGGGTAAATATGATGAATTGAACAAATTAAAGAAAGAAAGAAGAAAGAAACAAGTGAAAGAGAACATTTCTCTATTAGCCCTCTGTAATGAACTGGGTTCTTCTTCTTTAATTATGTTCATACAAATAGTGGAGTATGATCAAAGCATTGTGTTAAGTGAACTTATTAAGAAGAAGTTATAAAAGAAAGAAATTATATTTATTTTGGAGAATATCAACTATAAAGAGAGAGTAATTGAGCTGGGAAATGCTTGACACAGCACCATTAAAATAACAAAAACTCATAAATTAATGACAGATTTATACGTATATAGATTAGCTTGTATTTTTTATATGCACAACAATTTTCATCTCTTCATTAATTTAATCTCATTCATTCACAAATTCAAAATTTATAAATATATTTAACTTTTCAACAAAACAAAACAAAAAAATAAAACTATTACAATAAAATAAAAAATTAATTACAAAAGTTTGTTGGTCAAGAAAATTGCATGCTTAGACACTGAAGTAATTTTTTTGTATTGGAACATCCCCGTCACCCTACACTATTATCTAGTTATAAAAATATAGATTTATATATAAAAGTGAAAGGATTATAAAACAAAAACTAAGGGCTGCTCGTGCATAAAATTAAAAAAATTTCATTTTTAAACTGGAATAGGACTGGGATGGAGGAGGAGCCCTGCCTAGAACAGCTTCATTCTGGTCTGAGGGCATATACCAAATGTTATGTGAATCCAAACCTGTCATGAATATATGCTTCTTCCCTATTGATAAACGAGAGGGCAGTTACTTTATCATGTCAAAATCTAGTTAAATTTACTTATTACTTTTTCAAGACTGCTACGAGTATAATTTTTTCTTATTTGATTGTCATGAGAAATTGGGAAGAAAAGAAGATAGGAACAAAATTAAGGGAGAAAATTTGTTATTTTTCATTTATCTTTTTCCTTTTCTTTTTCTAATTTTCAGTTATTTGTGAAAAAAATTTAATTTCTACATTTTATTTAAGTAGGAGTGAAAAAAGAGAGAGAATATTCATCTTTTCGTTTCTTTCCATTTTCTTTACCTCACAAACTTTGTGAACCAAATATCAAGTATATTCAAACAAATAAATAAAATCATCTCAAACGTTGTACAAAGTACAAACATAGTATAACTATTTCAATACATACAAATTTCTTTTCTTTTTATCTTTTCGGTGAAGAAAAAGTCTAAACCATTTGTTACATGATGTAGACAAAGTAGAAGGAAATTTCATTTTTTTTGGGACAAAGCTTTTGTATATTAAAGAAACACTATACAAATGAACAAAGGGCATTCCCCAAGTACCCATTAACAAAGCATGACTGGGAATCTGAAGCACATATGCCTAAACAGAGGAAATACATACAAAAAAAAAAAAAATCCAAAACAGGGGAACTATAGCTCAGGCAACACTGCAAGCAGAAAGTATGCTTCTATGGAATCCAAAGTTCATACAAATTTTCGAATTGGCATATCTCTTTTTGATTGATGCCCTTCCAAGTGTTCACTGAGAGCATGACCAATAGAGATATACATAGTTGCAGGGAGGGCCTTTTTATGGATGGTAACAGCCAACAGGGAAAGAGTTTCTATTGAGATGGCCTACAACCCATTGAAGCTGCTGGAACAATTGAACAAATTAAACAAAAAGGGGCAGCGTTGGAAGCTTCTAGCAGAAAGCTTGTTGGAAAATATGTAAATAATTTTGAAAGCTTCTTGAAAAGGCTGGAACAGTGGAAAAAAGAGGAAGAGGGGCAGCACGTTTGAAGAACTAAAAGAGCAAAGATTCGTCGATCATCCGGGTTAACTGTTAAGTGATTTTTCTGTAATTCAAGGAAAATTTTAGAACAATGCAATCAGGATATAATATTGATGATTTCGTTCAAGAAGCTCAAACACGGTGGCGCTGTTCACGTTCTGACCGATGATGGGTTGCGTCGTTCACATCCTGGTAGTAGTTTCAGATAGTGTGTATATATATATATATATATATATATATATATATATAAACACATAAATATATGGGTTGGCGAGGGGAAGAGAGGGATACCTGATGGTGAACTGAACTGTAGTCCCTGTTCTAGCCGTTCCTGTTTCTACAGCAGGTAGTGGTGGTGTTAGTTGCAACGTGAAGAAGGGTTAGATTAGGGTTTTGAAGTTGTTTTTTGATGTGTGTACATGAAAAAGGCAAGTTGAATGTATAAGACGCTGATGATTATCGGCGGGGAAACCACGACCTTTCCGTTTCTTTCACATTTTTTTGTAAAAAATAATTAAGGCTGCTTGGGATTGGGAATAACTATTACCTAATTTTATTATCTAGATCTTTAAGGTTGCGTGGAAGAATTTTTAAGATTGGTCTTTCCATTTGGTCTTTACAAAAGTTTTCTTCAAAAAAAATATAACTTTTAAAAATATTTTTACATTGATTTTATTTTTTTAAATACAAAAAATAAGTTTGCAAAAATATATAATTTTAGGTTGAGTTCATCTTCAATAATTACTCATATTTAAATAAAACCTTCATTTGATATGAATATTTACTCAAATCTTTTGAAAAGTATTTTGTTTCAAAATTTCAAAAATTGAATTTAAGTAATAATTTAATTAAGCTTATGAACTATATTTTTTGAATTTAAATATAAGTTTAACTAAAATTCAATCCGTAAGGATTTATTTGAAATAACTTTTCAATGCTCATTGCTTTTTTGTATTGTATTTGCAAAAGCTGGTTTCCAACAATGTGCTTAGCTATTTAATTAAGTTTTTAAAATTATTATTGTATTAATTTTATTTTTTAAACACAATTTTGTGCATGTTTTTTCCTCAAAACACAAATATATATAGTTAAATGCATTTTAGTACGTACCTTCTAATTTATTACTCGTTTCAAATAAGGTCATTTATTATAAATTACTTTAAATAAGTTACTTCATTTATATTTTTGTTTCAAATAAGATTCTCAACTTTAAATTATTTCAAATAAGATTTTCTATTTTAAATTATTTTAAATAAGACTCTTAATTTGAATGAAAGTAAACAAGTGATTTGAAATCACAATAAGAAAATAGGCGTTTCGCGACGAATTGGGAGTGGGGCTTTTTACCAACCGCCACTATTTCGCGACACTTAATCAAACCACCGCTACTTAGCGGCGCCATTCGCGACAGTTACTAAAATTTGCCATTGTATTTCATTAAAATGACTTCGTTTTGTTAAAAGTAAGTGGCGATTATAAGAAACGCCGCTCCGTTACGGCGGCTATTTTAAAGCGCCGCTAAATAGTGGTGGTTATTTTCATTTGCCACAAATTAGTGGCGGTTGGTAAAAAGCGCTGCTCGGAATTCGTCGCGAAAGGCCTATTTTCTTGTAGTGAAGGAGTACTAACAACTATGTTCTAGGTACAGTAATTCAATCCTTAATAATTCTCTCAATATAGAACAAGTATCTAATCGTAAACATCAAGTCCATATAGCAATTCTATTCTCAATAATTCCTATAAGGTAGAACAATCATCAATTTGTGGTATCAATAAAGTCAAATAGGTATAAGAGTACAATTCGGCAACATTAAGAATAAGATTGACATGGCTAAAAAATACCGCATAGCAGAGATCCAAGATTTACTTGCTAGATATAACAATCATCTCTCAATAATCTCCTCAAGATAGAATAAACATCAAATTATGGAATTAATAACATTAGGTACGTATCAGAGTACGATCTTGGCAATAAAGGAATAACATGTCTAGGACAGTCATATGTGAGAGTTCGGTTTCAATTTTTCTTCTCTTACTGAAACTCATTATTTTTTCAATGGTTCCTTAACCATTTTTAGTGATTTAAGTTGCTGCATGTTCTGATTTTAATGCTCTTTTGAGCTATGTAGTTTGTTTGAAGCTTTAATCAAGTTTGATCAAAAACTCAATTTTTGACATATTCGGGTCTTAGAGTTTTTAGGGTTTTCAAGCTTCAAAACTCATCATTTTTCTTCAATTTTCATCCCTCAACAATATAACATACATGCATGCATTTTCTAGGCTATAAACAAGCTTGTAAATGAAAATTTTCTAGAAAGAGAAAATTTACCTCTCTCCTTCTTCAGTTTCTTCTCTGTTTATTGCTTCTCTCTCTTCCTCCTTGCTTCTGATTCCTTCTTTCTTCTACTTCTTCTTCCTCTCTCAGCAAGTTTCTCACACACACTCTCTCTCTCTCTCTCTCTCTATCTCTCTCTCTCTCTCTCTTTCTATAATTATCTCTCTTTCTCTCTCTCTACCAGCACATAGTACACATACTTGCACACACTTGGTTCTCTTTTTTTTGTTTTCTTCTATGTAATATACACTTAACATATATATATATATATATATATATATATATACAACACACATATATATATATATATTTTTAATTTGCATGTAATTTGATTAGCCCGTGTGAGGGCCTAATAAGGGTTGACATTTTATATAGCTTATATATATATATATATATATATATAGCTTATGAGATATATAGCACAAAAGTGTTGCAGCCAAGTTGACTATTCTTTTTGGTATAGAATTTCCCCTCATTTTTTGGTCTTAGGTTCACATCCCTTGGCTAACACTTTTGGCCTTATTTTCTCTCTTTTTATCTTCTAATGCCTTGTTTGGCATTTTGGGTGTGTTTCTTGAATTTTTAAAATTGCATTTCAATTGCCGTAAAATCTCTTAGTATTCTCGCAATGTTTTTAATTATTTTATGCTTCCTCTTCATGTCATAAATTTTATTTTTAACATGTCACATCATGTTTTGTTTATGCCAAAAAATATTATTTTTATCAAAAAATTCTCGATCCACTTGTATCACTTATTTATTCTCTTCACGTGTCGATTTCGTAAATTGAGATTTTAGCAAGCTTTCATAGCCTTGACAAACTCGCCTTGATGTATTTGAATGTATTTTAATTATTCTAATAGTCCATCATAATTATCAGAATAATTCTGATTAAACGCACTCTCGTTGTGCGTTATGATAATCTTACTTAAGTGCACTTTGTGCACTAATTTTCTACATTCATTTGTGTTTTAATTCCCGATTAACACTAGTCATAACTTTTATCAAATCATGGCCCTCAACATTAAGTTGTATTCTTACTTTGGTCATTTCTAATTTAGAATTAATTATTTTCATCATTTATACTTTTGCTTACGTATTTATGAGTCACTAGTCATAATTAGCGTTGCCCATGGTTCTTAAGAAAATTGACTTATGATAATTGTCATTATCATTAATTACTTTGCTTAATTGGGTCGGGCTGTTACAGTTTGCATTTTCCCATGCTAGTAGTTTAGTCTCATATTCTTTAGACCCTTGGATGGGTTTGGGTTTGGTTAGAACAAATTCAATTTTTGCAATATCTAAGACTAACAGTAACTTAGTTTGCCAATGTTTGAAGTTTGTGCCATTAAATGGCTCACTTCTAGTCACGTCTGGGATAGCTTTAGTGCTAGTCAGTTAACATTGCAACATCCATTATAGGCAACTGATGTTGAACTTTTTGGCTGTAGCCGACTTTGACCTTCTGCGACCTAAAGAACACTCAAGAAGATGATCAGAGGACCCCCGGATTGGCTCCGGCGGTAGCCGCTCCGATGCTTAAGTCAATAAACTGAATTGAAAAGACTATAATGTAAGCCAAAGAATGAGCATAAGAAATAAGGCGTACCTCTAGGGTTTAATATATAGATGGTGGCTTTCCTAATTCGATTAGGATTTGGAGCCATGAAAGTAGGGATTTGATCATCGGATATAGTAGTTCCCTTGTTGGTCATTATATCAAAATAGAGATAACCATGTGTGGCAGTGTAATAACCTCAATTTTTTTTTTTATGTATAAAATTTTGTGGTTATTATTATTATTATTATTATTATTTATTATTGTCATTATTAATATTATTATTATTATTAAAAGTGTGAAATGGATGTAATATGTATATTAAATAAATGGATGATGTGTGGAATATTATATGTATGTGTACATGTATGGGATGATGTATTACATGTATATGTGAATATGTATATGTATATATATATAGCAGTGCATGTGTGCACTGGATGTGTGCAACAAACCGTGGGGGTGTGTGTGTGGTGTCGGTGGAGTGTGTCTAGTGTGTGTGTGATGAGTGGAATATATATATAGGTGTATATAGGGCAGCTTTGTATTTAATGCAAAGTTGCATTGGGGAAGAACAGGGTGGCTGAGCAGAGGGAAAGAAGTCAAGGAAAGGGGCTGGTGGTGGGAGACGTGTCACATCCCGAACCCCACCCTACGCGGATGTCGAGGACGTGACTGCCAGTCGGTCGCGACGCGACCAACCAAAGGCAAATTCTGAACTTTTCGACGAATTGCACTCCAACTGTAGGGTCAGATGCAGCGGAATTTAAAGTTTTTTTTTTTTCTTTGTTTCACGGGAATGCAACTCACTTATCCATCATAAGTATATGTATCACAGAGCAAGACTAAATCCAGTTAGTCAACAATTCTAATTTCAGAGCATATCTAAAATCAAGCATATAACAACATAGCAGATCTAATATCTCTAGGGTACCATTTAGTTCCATGAGCCATGTTCCAATATCTAGTGCATGTCAATCAAGTTAGTCGTATCATATCACTTACCTGGATATACGGATTCGATTCACAAGAATGTAAGTCTCTACAAATCAGTGCCATCTGATCCTTATTTGCAATGCCACTTGGCCTATTCACGTCATGTCATAGTACCTTCTAATCCAATGGAGGTAATTCCTGAAAAATGTCAGAATAATGGGGTGAGCTTAAATAAGCCCAGTGAGTAACACAGATTCCCTATCATGGGTTTCAAAACCAGTCCTTGCTTCCAAGGCACGTGGATAATTTAATCATTTCAAAATAACAATTTTCTAAATCCATTTCATAAGCAGTCTAGTACAATGGAACAAGATTGCACAAACAGTACAAACGAATCGGAACATAACATAACCAATCGGACCAAAACAATAACCATTGCCAATATATCGATCAAGACACAGACACTTCATTAACGGAACGAATCACAGCTGAGACTGAGTGGGAACAATAAGTCAATCAAGACAGAGACATATCATCGACGGCTAAAACATAGCGGATCTGAACAAGACATCAATCAAGACGAAAACATACCTTCAATAGCTAGAACATAACGGAATTAAACAAAAACAATATACTAATCAAGACACAAGCACATCATGAACGGAACGAAACATAACGGAGTTGAGTAGAAACGATATAACAATCAAGTCGGAGACATATCACTAGCGGAACGAATCATGACCGAACTGAACAACGTTTTAATCAAGACAGGGGCATGTCATTACGGGTAGAACATAACGGAACTGAACAATACATCAATCCAAATAGACCTATTATCGACCGGCGGTACACAACGGAATCGAACGTATCAATCAGGGACATAGACATAGCATTAACGGATAACACATAACCGAACTGAACGGAATTCCTAATTCAAAGGACACAATCACATCGTGTGAAATGTAGTGCAAGGGGCCTACATTAAGTACGTACATTTAAACAATATAGTATTTAGACAGTATACTATGCAAGTAGTACGGTACGATAAAATATCGTTCTTTGCCTATATCACATGGTTAGTTTAATCATTTCGGGAATAATGGTTCAATACATCCATTTATCTCAACAGTTCAAAACAGGCAAAACAGTACGGGATGCTAGCACAGGGAGCAGGAATATAGTCAATTATTTAAAAAGACTAAAGCCAAGTCATAAGTGATATAGTACGAAAAGGCATGCATTTAAATAATTGCACTTAAATAATTGCATTCAAAACAGATCAATAAATCAAGGGACAGAATCAAAACAGTGTCAGAAGTTACTCACAAACTTTTAGGTTTATCTCCTTGCGCAAATAATCTGACAACCTCCAAACATTGTTTTAGGCTCATCCTTGTACATCCTGAATAATCATCATTAATCATAGATAGATCAGAATTCATCCATTCAGGTCTTATTCGTCATCTTAGGTGTCTATCGGATTACCTAAGATAGCCTAGTAGCCTATCGCCCTTCCATTGGGTCTCACCCGAGGCTATTTCATTCTTTAATTAGGCTTAGCAATTATTAGGATTATATCCTAAGTCATTTAGACTTCAATTGTTATCAGTCAGGCACTCATTCAACCTTAGGGGCAAAAATGGTAATTTTATCATTCTTGTCTCGGACCCTGTCGTGGTCTTCGGAATAGTCTTTATATCTTAAGTACAAAGTTCTACGTCCTTTGGACTCCAATCGGTATTAGTTAGGTTCTCATTTTAACCATAGGGGCAAAATGGTAATTTTGCCATTCTTATCCCGGACCCTGTTATGGTCCTCAGAATATCCCATATATCGTATATATGAAGTTTTAAGTCTTTTAGACTTTAGTCGGTATCAGTTGGGTACTTATTTAGTCTTAGGGGCAAAATGGTAATTTTGTCGTTTTTGCCCGGGACCCTATCGTGGTCCTCAGAACGTTCCATATATCTCATGTATAAATTTGTAAGTCCCTTGGACTTCATTTGGTATCTGCTTTAGATCGTCGGGACACATCGGTCATTTCTCGTTTTACGCGTTGACTGTCTCGGAGTCTTATTTAGCCTTTCAGTGTTCATAATTATCCCTATGATAATTTATCATATCAGTTTGACCTTTATTCGACCTCTACTTTGCACTTACAGTGCTCAGGGGTATTTTGGTCATTTTACGTTTTGTGTAATTCTGACCCCGATTCGTCATCTAATCAACTATACAGTCTCACCAGTGTCTGGGCTCCTACCGGTATCAGTTTCGTCCCAATCGGACTTTGTTTAGGTCTCGTACGGTATCAGGGATAATTTGGTAATTTCATGTGTCGTATTTTTCGGCACGTCAGTTCATAAAATGGACCTCACCATTGGGTCCAGAGTGTCCAACATAGTGAAATTGGACTATCTGTTATGTGTAATCGGCCCTGGGTATCATTAAGGGCAATTCGGTCATTTATACCTACGTGTCTGTATTTTTTGGGACCTCGGTTCATTAAACGGACCTCACCGTTGAGTCCAGAATGCCCGAGATAGTCAAAATAGGCTATCTGATATTTTTATTTAGGTCTGGGTACCATCAGGGGCAGTTCGGTCATTTATCACTTACGGGTCTGTATTTTTCGGGACTGTATTTCCAAAATCGGACTGTACCATTGAGTCCAGAATATTTGAAATAGTGAAAATACACTATTTATTTACTTAATTTGGACTCCGTTTGACACATTTAATGTCTAGGGGTAAAATCGTAATTTTACCTATTTAATAAAATAATTAAATAATCATTTTATTATTTAATTAATTCTTCAGGGCTTAATTGTAAAATTTTTCCAAAATCTGGGCCACTGTGTAATTCTTTAAAACTGTCAGGGGTAAATCCGTAATTTTAGGAAACTTCAGGGGTCAAAATGTATTTACATAAATATTTGGTTCAGACCCATTGGTTTTAGGGTTTAAGAACTGAACTGGCCCAAATACGTTGTGAACCAACCGGTTCACTGACCCTCAGTAAACCGGAATTAAATGTTCCAATTAACCTCAATTGCCTTTAATCCTCGGATAGCTTATCCTCAAAACCTGATTTTAATTTATTAGTCCCGCATCCAAACAGGCAGAATTTGATTTTTAAAACAATCAGTTTAGCCAAAACGACACCGTCCTATTAATTCGGTGGCACGCTCGTGGACAGACACGTGTCCGAGTCGACTGGGCCAACTCGCCTTGACTCGGTCAGTTCGGCCGAGTCAACTCCGTCTTCCCCATTGTTTTACCCTCGGTTGCCCTAGTTTCTGCAGATTTGTTTTCTTCAATTTCGTGAGTTTTGACACATGGTTTTCAACTGCCATCCATCCCATTATATCTCTGGATGTCAAGCCAACAAATTGGCATCGATTTGGTGCTTCGAATCAAGCACAATGGCTCGGTTCAACAGGGGATAACCGAACCTGCAAGTCAACAATACATGCTCATTTCTCAACCGTTTTCAACACGGTTTGTTGCTACATGATCCCTATGACATGTAGGTTCATCCCCCGTTCAATAAAATCGGTTTAAGACCTTTTAATCAAAAATGACATTTGGTGACCGAACCTGCAACTAGCTTTTTGAGGGTGTTGCATGAGGCTTTAGGGTCGCGGGTTAGGGTTTTTAGGGTCCTTAGGAGGTCTAGTTTAGGTCTTGAATCACAGAATTAAACAAGATTTACATGCATTCAGGTCTGCACCTAAATTCTCTCTCTACAGAATTTTAGGATTTCTCGATCAGTTTTACATGATTCTCTCTGATTTCTCATGCAATAACCAGCTTATACAATATATATATATATATATTGTGTACATATTTGGTTGCTATAATTTGAAACAAAAATGGGATAAATTTGAGAATTTATACCTTCCCCAAATTCTTGGCCGAAATCAGTTTTCTTTTTCCCTCTTCTGTTTTCCTTCAGTTCCACCTCTATAGTTCGGTCTCTCTCTATCTTCAACACTTCCTTTTGATCCAAGAGAATCCCCAACATTATCTCTCACATGCATGCACACCCTTGGATGTGCTCTCAAGCCATGAACACATACACACATGCAGCCCTCTCCCTTTAGATGTCTCACCCTCAACAGATCTGTTTCTCCTCTTTTCATAGCCTCTAACAGACCTGCCTACACTCTACAACAGTTCCCCTTTTGAAGATCTCAAGGTGAGTCCATGTATATATACTAATATACACATTTATGCCTATACATCTCCATGTATATAGATATATATACACATCAGAGAATCAGTAGGATCATGGGGATGATGTGGGCTGAGGGGAGCTGATTCAGTCAATCATGTGGGGTTTGCATGGGTTGCCATTGGTCCATTTGGGTGGCAAGTTGGGGCAATTCAGTGTTATATACCATTAAGTTGCATACATATGCACAAAGTAATGGGTAGCCTAACTGGTAAGTTTTTTGGATAAAATTCTTCCCCTCCATAGGTCAAGGGTTCAATTCCCCTTGACCACCAATTTGGCCATTTTTCCACATTTTGGGCTAAGGCCCTGTTTGGCTGCACGTTAATTCAGTTTCTGATGTTTGCCTCATAACTTTCATTCCGTAACTCCTTTTTCGATGCGGTTTGTTCCGAGAGTTTCATATTTCAGTTATCTACAGTGTCAGAGGTTCCGTGTCATTTATTAGTCATTCGGAATTTCCGTAGTTAATTAATTCGAATTCCGTCAGTGTTAAATTGACATTATTTCACCTAATTAATTGGTAATTAGGTTCGGGTATTGTACCCTATTCCCGAACATGTTTTAATTGTTCTATTGGTCTAGTGTGACCACCGAGAGATTAAGGTTAATTTTCTTAATTATTCCCTAAGCCGGTACTAATTAATAATTAATTATTTAATTATTAATTATACAAAGTCGGGGTGTTACAAGACGTGTGAGAGTGGATGTGTTAGTGTATATAGGGTGGTCTCGGTTGGGAGAAGAGAAGGAAAAGAAAAGCAAAAAGCGAGAGAGAGAAAGAGAGTTCTGGAAAGGAGTCTTGGAGCTTGATTCAGGCTTGGAAACAGAGGGTGAAAGAGGTGCACGGTTAGAGAGAGAAACCCAGCAAAAACCGTGAGTGGCTCCATTCTATTTTTTTTGTTTCTTAGCATGTGATATAGATTTGATTCTTGATTCTTACAGTGTATGGGATGTGGATTATTTTACAAAAGAAATCACTTAAAATGGTTAAGAAATGAGATAGAAACAGTCAGTTGCAGGTGGGTTAGATAATCGGATGGTTGGAAAAATATTGGTTTAAAACTTGGTTTAAATGGTGGGGAACGAACCCTAGGAGGTGCAGAAACCCATTGGGATTAAAATGGAGGTTGAACCGTGACCAAACAGTCACGAAAATGAAAGAAAAGGGTCGGCCGAAGAGTTGACCGAAATCTTTGAGCCCTATTTCGTGAAGATCTAGTGGCTTAGATCCAAAACCAACCTTGGATATGGAATCTACGTGAAAAACCGAAGAGAACCACGTTTTAAAAACCTGAAAATTCCACCGAAAAAATGTCGCCGGCGCCGGAGAAGGCGCCGGAACCCTACTGGTGCATCGTCGAAAAAATGGGGAAGAAGGGGGGGACGGCCGGGTTGGGTCCGGGTCCGGTTCGGGTACGGGTCGGGCTTGGGCGATCCGCCCCTGCCACGTGTCGCCCTGTGGTTTTAAATTAAAATGGGAAGGGGACTGTTTGGCTACGGGTGTAATAAATTGAAAATTGAAATTGAAACAGGAACAGGGATATCCTATCCCTGTTCTAGACTAATCCCTATTTGGGTAACCGAATTGAGAATAGGAGGAATTGAAATTTATAAATTTAACCTTGAACTTTTGGAAATTAAACTTGACCCTAGAACTTTAGGAAATCTGATTTTGACCCACAGAACTTTTGACTAATTATGTTTTGACCCCTCCTGAATAAAATATTAATTAAAATATTAATTAATTAGTTAATTAAATTAATTTAATTATTTAAATATTCTAAAATAATCCGGAGTCCAAATGGGACAAGTCATTTGTATTTTGACTATCTCGACCATTCTTAGACCAATGGTGAGGTCCGTTTTACGAGACGGGGTCCTGAAAAATAAAAGACCCGTAGTGACCTTTAAAATTACCAAAATGCCCCTGAATTGAAGTACAGTCAAACGAACTCCGAATTAAGTAAACAAATAGTCAAACTTTATTATCTCGGGCATTCCAGACTCAACCGTAGAGTCCGATTTGTGAAAAGAGGTCACAAAATGTAAGGACCCGTGAAAAGTGCAAAATGACTGTTTTGCCCTTTTGAACCCAGATGTCCGAATTGAGTTCTACGAAAACCCAAACTTATTTTCTTCGACGCCCTAGACTCAATGGCAGAGTTTAATTTAGCAGAATAGAAACCTATGAATTAAAGACATAAAATTTGATGAATAGCATGAATTCAAATGACAATAGACTGAGTTGTAATTTATGCTTTTAGGGACACTGACAGGACAGGAGAGGGCGATCTGACCTCCTGCATTTTCATTGACCAGTTTAGTTACGTATCGTGCCTGATCTTCTAGGGTTGAGACCAACCCGTCAGGTATGGTGTTTTGCTAATGTTAGAAATGAAGTTAAGTTAGGAATATTTTGTGAATGACTTGAATGATTTATGTGTTTATTTGGAATGTGTTTACTTGATAATTTGAAGTTGGTTGTTTACATGTTTATGTGTTACTTGCGTTCTTTGAGAGTTTTGTAAAGTGAAGAACATGAACTATGATATATGAATACATGAGATATGCATACATATGGAACTGACTGATGATTTATATGTTATTGTTCGAGCATGCTATATTATTGAAAACCATGTTCATTGAGATTACATTAGCATATTGGCATATGGTGAATCCTTGAGAACATGGCGTGAGTTGAGCACGTGGTGCTATGCATTATGAGGGTGTTGATCCTGTGGTGAAAAACCCAAAATTGGCCATTGCATTGGTACTTCGAAGCCATCGGGGAGTACCCGTAAATGAGACATGGGTGTGGCATAGAGTTGTGCATGGGTGCGTTATGCATACCACTCATATATTACTTCGATGCTTTGAATGACATTTAGATATAAATGTACACTTTGCACATGCCACGCCTTAGCTTTATTTCTTGCATTAGCACTTCATCATACCAGTAGTTGAGTTGACCCATTCGTGGGCAACATTTTTCAGATGAGGATACTCCAGCTACTTGAGACTCTATGATACCTTGATAGGGTGAAGCACTTGTTATATTTTTGGTCCATGGGACTTATGTTTTGTAATGTAAGGGCTTAAGCCCGAATGACCTATGAACAATGCAGTTGTGAGATGTACTTTATGTTATTTTATGTATTGATGGGAATGGATGTTTGTTTAGTGGATTTATTTACATTTGTCCTTTTATTTATTTTATTTTCTGTCTCGTCAGTCGCGCCTCGAGTTTTAAAAATTCGGGGCGTGACAGGCAGTTTCCTTGTAGAAGACTGTTTCCTTATTCTCTGCTCGGCAGATATTAAGGCGGTGATAGGCTCTACATAGCGGATAATGCTCTGGAGGTCCGTGCTCGGACCTATAGGCTCCGTAAGAATGTAGCTCTACTCTAGAGGCGTGTGCTCAGCCCTTTAAGTATTGTAGGTCTGTTCTGAATGCTCGGCATGCTTTGGATGACCGAGCCTCTAATTGACCTGTTGATGCACGTGTCAATTGAGGATTGGTTGTCGTTTTGTGGTGTATCAACTACTCCCCCCAAGCCTTAGTTAGAGCTTTAGTGCGTAACTTAGGCTATAGGCTCAAGAAGATTAAGCGCTTCGTCTTTTTATTTTTACAAGATGACGGTTTATTACATCATTTATTGCGCACCCTTTGTTTGGGGCTTTTGAGGCTACTCTTTTCCCAAACCATCGCAACGGTTTGGATGGACGACTCTTTGTCTTCAAGGATCAATATATAGGGGAGAGAGAGGGAGCTTACGCACCCATTCTTCTTATTTTCTGTTTCCATGATGCTTCCCTATCAAGGGGATTTGAGTTGTTATAGAAGTTTCTGTCATCCGGGAGTGATTGACGATCCCTAGCCTGAGTTTGGTGTGATCAAACTGTGGCTAAGGGTAGCCCACCTTTTTACCTTGGCTCTTATGGAAGGACTAAAGGAGACGAAGATCTCTTCGTCCATCTTAGCATCTGATAGGGATTTCCCCTCATGGAGGAGGGCCCTCCTTGATTTAACCGGGGCTTGGAGCATTGATGATGAAGATGATGGGGAGATGCCTCCTCCCCTTCTTCCCTGGGCAGAAACCCTTGCACAAGCCGGTCGAAGTGCCATACTGAATTTGAGGAGAGTGAAGGCGGAGAATGAAGGTGTCGTAAGCCTTGGAGTCATCCTTTTGTATTGGTGCCAGGGCAGGTGGTGATGCAGATTGGGGTTCCGGGTTCCTTCTTTTCAAATGGGAACCGGTGGCGGCGGTAATGGTGCCTTGGGACCCTAGACCCTTGACTTTAGAGGAGCTAGAGGAAGAAGGCCATGATGGCATGAAAATCGGAATACGCCTTGTCTGAAATTGTTGTAGCTTTAGATTTGTAGTTTGTATCCCTGTTGATTCATTCGTTTTGATGTAACTTTTTCATGGATTAGCAGTAAAACTGTCACGACCCGAAACCCACCCTAAGCGGATTACCGGATCACGATCGCCGCCCCGAGACCCGAGGGCCCCGAGACAAGGCTTGCATATGCAGCGGTATCGAATAGATGTGCAACATACGTTTTGCGGAAGCGTGAAAAACTTTTTTCTTTTTCTTTTCTCATTTTTAAATTATGCACATCCGTTCGGTACTGCCGCTCCATACATAGCATACATGGTTACACATTCAGAGTATAACTAAAACTTAAAAACTTATAACATTAATACAATACATGTTCAGTTGCCCTGAAGGCTTAATACATATTCTTACGTTATCTACTAATACAAAATGTACTACTAGAGTTCATAGGTTTCTGAAGAGAAACTACTTATCATTACTAAGTTGATCTTAGTCAACCTAGAACTAATCTTAATCATTCTTAACTTAAACTTCAGTCTTTTCCCAAAAGACCTAATACCTAGTGCTCTGATACCATGTACGGTACCAGTAAATTTTAATCGTTTCCTAATCTTAATCATAACTTAGTCTTTTCCCAAAAGACCTAATACCTAGTGCTCTGATACCATGTTGTCACGACCCGAAACCCACCCTAAGCGGATTACCGGATCGCGATCGCCGCCCCGAGACCCGAGGGCCCTGAGACAAGGCTCGCATATGCAGCTGTCACGCCCCGAATTTTCGACGAACCCGGGGCGCGAGTAACGAGACAGAAAGTAAAATAAATAAAAGGACAAAGGTAATTAAATTCACTAAACATGCGTCCATCATCATCCATACATAAAGTAACATCGAATACATTGTTCATCAGTCATTCGGGCTTAAGCCCTTACATAACAAAATACAAGTCTCATGGATCACAAATACATCACGTGCTTTGCCCTCTCAGGGCATCACTAAGTCTCACGTGGCTGGAGGATCCTCATCTGAAAATGTTGCCCACGAATGGGTCAGCACAACTGCTGGTATGATGAAATGCTAATGCCAGAAATAAAGCTAAGGCGTGGCATGTGCAAAGTGTACATTTATTTCTAAATGACATTCAAACATCACAGTAATATATATGAATGGTATGCATGACACACCCATGCACAACTCTATGCCACACCCATGTCTCATTTACGGGTACTCCCCGATGGCACGAAGTACCAATGCAATGGCCAATTTTGGGTTTTTCACCACAGGATCTACACCCTCATAATGCAAAGCACCATGTGCTTACCCACGCCATGTTCTCAAAGGATTCATCATATGCCAATATGCCAATGCAATCTCAATGATACATGGTTTCCACAATATAGCATGCTCAGACCATAAGAAATAAATTACTAGTCAGTTTCATATACATGCATATCTCATATATTCGTACATCATGATTCATGTTCTTCACTTTATTAACTTGCAAGTAACACATAACATGTGAACAACCAATTCCAAATAAACAGGTAAACACATTACAGGTAAACACATACAGCATTCAGTCATTCACAAATATTCCTAACTTAACTTCATTTCTAACACTAGCAAAACACCATACCTGATGGGTTGGTATCAACCCTAGAAGATCGTGAACTATATGTAACTGAACCGACGGATGAAAATGTAGAAGATCAGATCGCCCTCTCCTGTCCTGTTAATGTCCCTAAAAGTAGAAATTACAACTCAGTCTATTGTTACTTGAATCTATGCTATTCATCAAATGTTATGTCTTAAATTCATAAGTTTCTATTCTGCTAAATTAAACTCTACCATTGGTTTTTGAACGTTTAAGAAAATAAGTCTAGGTTCTCGTAGAACTCAATTCGGACACCAGGGTTGAAAAGGGCAAAACAGTCATTTTGCACTTTACACGTGCCCTTACATTTTGTGACCTCTTTTCACAATTCGGACTCCACGGTTGAGTCCGGAATGTTCGAGATAATAAAATTTCACTATTTGTTTACCTAATTCGGAGTTCATCTGACAGTGTTTCGAGTTAGGGGCATTTTGGTAATTTTAAGGGTTACTAAGGGTCTTTTATTTTTCGGGACCCCGTCTCGTAAAACGGACCTCACCATTGGTCTCGAAATGGTCGAGATAGTCAAAATACACTAATGACTTGTCCCATTTGGACTCCGGAATGTTTTTGAATATTTAATTAATTAAATTAATTTAATTAATTAATTAATTAATTAATTTAATTAATAATTTATTAATATTTTATTCATGAGGGTCAGAACATAATTACCCAAAATTCTTGGGTCAAATTCTAATTTCTTAAAGGCTAAGGGGTCAAAATATAATTATTAAAAGTTTTGGGGTTCAAAATATAAATAACCTAAACTTTGGTTTGAACCAGGGGGTTTTTAAACCAAAACCCTAAACCGGTTTAAAAGTTCACTGAACCGACCGGTTCAGCCCCTTCCCCTTCTAACCCGGTCCAAATCAGGTTTTTATTTTTATTTTTATTTTATTTCATTTTTTTTTCTTTTAAACGGTGAGCCGACACGTGGCAGGGGCGGTCCACGCCCGCCCCGAACCGGACCCGAACCGACCCGACCCGACCCGGACAGACCCCCTTCTCCCCCCCGTTTTTCCGGTGGAGCTTCGGTCACCCTCTCCGGCGCCGGTGACCGGATTTTCAGAAAATCAAGTTTTTAAACTTGATTTTCTTCGTGTTTTCGAAGCCCCTTTCGATCCCAACTTGTTCTAAAACATTTTTGGAGCTTTTTAATACTGTTTTGAAGCTTCCAATCACAACGAAAAATCAGATCTTCCCCCCCATGGCCGTGACCTGCACCTCCTTCTTTCTCCCTCATTTTTCAACCGTTTTCTATCATTTTTGTTGCGTTTTAATCCTTATATGATGCTCTACAAGATTCTACAATTTAAATCAACTGAAATGCTCTAAAAAAAATTGAAACAGAAGTGACCCACTTACAAATTTCTCGGCCGTTTCTCTCTCTAGCCGTGCCCTCCTTCTCCCTCTTGCTCCGAGCTCGAACCAGGTCTCTAACTCTCTTTCACAGCTCTGTTTCTCTCCCTCTTTTCTGCTTCTTTCCTTCTCTTCTTTCCCACCCGAGACCACTCTCTTTTTCTCTTTATTTTCTCTCTTTCTATATATCTCTCTCTCTCTCTCTCTCTCTCTCTCTCCCCAAGACCAACCTACTCTCTGCCCACTTCTGCACTCTCCCACTCCCTGAATCCTACTCACACACTCAACCTTACCCCATACCCCTTTGAGTGTGTAACACTCAAAGTCACACACACACACAACCGGCACACACACATACACACACTGTTCTACACCCACATATATATATATATATTCACTTTTAAATATACACTCTCAGGTATACACATATATTAAATAAATACCTTAAATTTATACATATATATATATATATACACATATATATACATATATACATACATCCAATAATTGTTATAATAATAATAATAATAATAATAATAATAATAATTAATTAATTAACAATTGCAAGAATAAATAATAATAATAATAAAAAAAAATTTTCATGTTATAACAGCAGCGGTATCGAATAGATGTGCAACATACGTTTTGCGGAAGCGTGAAAAACTTTTTTCTTTTTCTTTTCACATTTTTAAATTATGCACATCCGTTCGGTACTGCCGCTCCATACATAGCATACATGGTTACACATTCGGAGTATAACTAAAACTTAAAAACTTATAACATTAATACAATACATGTTCAGTTGCCCTGAGGGCTTAATACATATTCTTACGTTATCTACTAATACAAAATGTACTACTAGAGTTCATAGGTTTCTGAAGAGAAACTACTTAAACTTATCTTCCCAAAATCAGCTAGACTCATCATCAACGTCCTCAAGTCAAGACTGCTGCTAATTACCTGAAAGGGGGGGTCCGAACAAAGTCCGGGTAAGCTAATCTAAGCTTGTGAGCAATTCCAGTATTCGTCATGGGGTTTTCAATTAGCAGTGGTTTAGTGCATAAGAGTTTGTAAAATAATCACCGCCAATTGTTCGTATACTTTGAATACAAAGTATATGCATTCCTTAAATCATGTAGCTTTGAAACATTTAAAGTATTCAAGCTATACTTATACTTGTCAAATAGAGTATATAACTCAAAACATATGCATTTCGTAAAACAATAGCTTTGAAACATTAAAGTATTCAAGCGATACTTATACTTCGTCAAATAAAGTATATAACTCAAAACATATGCATTTCGTAAAACAATAGCTTTGAAACATTAAAGTATTCAAGCGATACTTATACTTCGTCAAATAGAGTATATAACTCAAAACATATGCATTTCGTAAAACAATAGCTTTGAAACATTAAAGTATTCAAGCGATACTTATACTTCGTCAAATAGAGTATATAACTCAAAACATATGCATTTCGTAAAACAATAGCTTTGAAACATTTAAAGTATTCAAGCTATACTTATACTTGTCAAATAGAGTATATAACTCAAAACATATGCATTTCGTAAAACAATAGCTTTGAAACATTAAAGTATTCAAGCGATACTTATACTTCGTCAAATAGAGTATATAACTCAAAACATATGCATTTCGTAAAACAATAGCTTTGAAACATTTAAAGTATTCAAGCTATACTTATACTCATGAACTTCAAAACATATAACATAACATGTATTTCTTAAATAGAGTAATATAAAACTCAAAACATATGCATATTGAAAATGAGGGTAAAACCTGCTTCCATTTTCAAATCATTTGTCATCTTATCACTTTCATTAGTGGAATCCGTTTCGAACCGGACTCCCATCTTACTTATAAATGGAGATATCTCATCTGCCTGGGGGATTAGATCCTGCTACCGAGCATTTTACAGGGCAATTGAGTTCCGTAAAACCCAAAATCCTGCCTATTTTACAGGGCAACTGAAAACTCAGAATCCTCTCTAAGTGCTTATGCACCATTCATCTTATAAAACATTTATCATGTGACTTGTCTCATAGATACTTTTCATAAATTTGTAATAAACATTCGTATACTTGAAATAAGCAAATTCAGAATATTTAACAATAATTGCATTTTAACTAAACATGCTGAAAAGTATTTTGAAGGAAAACTGTTGCAGAAACCAATCACTAAGCATGTCACAATGGGGTTATAAAATAGAACAATTAAAAACTGAATCATGTAAATACTGAATTTGAAACTTCAAATGCTTCATATCTTTAAACTTAAAACCTTGTCAAATTCATGGAGTTAAATCTCCAATTCAAACACAGGGTTACTCACCTTGATTCTTTAGGGTTAGTGCTAATAATGCGCTTTCCCACTTTCCTGGTAGTTCCTAAGAACAATTCATAAACATCTCATCAACTTCACATTCATTGTGATATCATCATGATATTCCTTAACTTATGCTTAAATCGTATTAGATCCTAAAACGATTTCGTAATTTCGTATGTACTTAATGTAACTCGTATTCTTAACCTATGACACAATTTAATGTGTTAGAAATTGAATCTACTTCAATTTATACTCTTCTGGGAGTTCCATTAACTTTAATTTAAAGTTATTTATTTGACGTGTTTACGTGTCGTGTCTTTTCGTATTTCGTTTCTTGTACTTGCCTTAGTATTAGTACTTTGGCATCATTTCAGTTCATAGTCATCTAACAGATGCTATTCATCAAATTTTATGTCTTTTTATTTTAGACATTTCTTTAGGTCGAATAGACTCTACCATTGAGTCCGGAGTGTCCAAGAAAGTTGGTTTAGGCTTTCGTAACATTTAATTCGGACTGTTATATGAAAAAGGACAAAATGGTCATTTTATCATTTTACGTGTCATATCTTTCCGTACTTCGTTTCGTAATTTGGACTCCATTTTTGAGTCCGGGATGTCAAAGAAAGTCAATTTAGACCTTCTCTGATTTCATTTGGCTTTAGGGGTACCAGGGGTATTTTGGTCATTTTACCCATTTACGTGTCTTTATTTTTTGGGACCCCGTCTCGTGTCGTGGACCTCACCATTGGACTCAGAAGGTCCAAGATAGTAAGAATGCACTAATAACTTGTAAATTTTGGGTCAGGGGTATTTTGGTCATTTACCCCTTACGTGTATTTATTTTTCGAGCTCCGTCTCGTAAAACGGACCCTACCATTGATCTCAAAATGTCCAAAATAGTAAAAATATACTATTCATATGCTTAATTTGGACTTCGTTTACTCTATTTATGACCCAAGGGCAAAATAGTCATTTTACTTTATTTATTAAATAATTAAATTAATTATTTAATTATTTAATTATTTTTCCAGGGGTCTAAATGCATAAAACTTCCATAAATTGGGCAACAGTAGGATTGTCCAGAAGTTCTGGGGTCAATCCGCAATTAAGTAAAGTATTGGTTTTATTTTATTTTAAATAACTTGAAAACCAAAGGGTTCGGTCTCAAACCAAGTGAACCAGTCCGGTCCAGTCATAAACCAATCGGTTATCCGGTTTATTTACATGTGGCTGACGTCATGATGACGTCAGCCCTAGATCTCTTTTAAATTTAACCGACATTCAAACGACGCCGTTTCAATTAATCGGTGGCAAGCCCAGAGGCTGCCACCTGTCTCAGTCAACTTGGCCACATTTTAAAACGAGTCAACCCATCATCGTCTTCCCCACTTCGACCCACTGCAAAACCCTAATTCCCGTTTCCCTTTTTCTTCTATTTCGTGACATTTCAACCAATCTTTCTCCACTGTTTTGGTCCTAAATTATTCCTAAGACATAACCAATTGATTTGGCATTCATTTGAAGGATTAAAAATGGTTCGTGTGCTCGGTTTAAAGGTTTGATAATCCAAACTTGTAAGCTGCTCGTAAATGCTCATTTCTGAGCTAAAACCCTTGGGGTTTGATTCTTTGTGTTCCTTTTCTCATGGAGTTTCATTTCCCATTTAGAGAAATGGGTTTAAACGTCAGTTTGAGAGGTTGGGATTTTGAACCCGCACCTGCAATTGGATTTTTGGAGGGCTTCCTTTGAGCTTTGTGATCGCGTATATAGGTTTTTAGTACCCTCATGGTCTCATATCGAAGCCTTGACAAGCCAAAAATGGTTTGGTTGCCATGGGTTCAGACCTGCTTCAAGCAAGGTCCTCCCATGGCGGTTCTTCTGGGTTTTATGTTTTTGGGGGTTTTTAATACTCTATTTCATGCTTGACATACTCATATACATATATTAAACATCATACGTGCATATAAGACTTAAAACAGTCCCTATAATGCTCAAATTTCTAGAGAGAGAAAAATGGAAATTTGAGTTTTCTCACCTTCTTTCTCTCGGTTTCCTCCTCTTTCTTGCTCTAATCCTTCTTCTCTTCTCCTCAGTTTTCCTCTTCTTTTGGTTTCTTCGTGAGAGATCAACATGCACTGCATGTTTGGCTTTTATGGCAAGGTAGCCGACCTCTATCTCTCTTCATATCCTCTCTCTCTCTCTACAGCTATCTCTCTCTCTACACTCTGAATTCTAGCCCTACACAAGACTTCCCATCTCATAAATTCTACTTTTCTCTTTTCTTCCTTGCATTTAATTTTTCATAAGATATTTTACATATATTATATACATATATATACATATACACATATATACAAGACACACACACACACACCAGCCGACACACACACACACATTCACACTTGTTATCTTTTCTTTTTACTTTTTAACTTTTTCATATTTCTTTCATTTAATATATATATATACATATATATACATTTAATTAATACATATATATATATCAAGTCTTATAATTAATTAATTAATGTAATAATTAATTAATTATATATATATGATTTTCTTCCCTCGTAATACGTGTCATGTGACCCGGTATCCCGGGTCGGGATATTACAAAAACTGAGTTCCTTTCCTTTCAATAAACTGTGTTTTTTTCGAGTTTAGCACATTCTTCCAAGCACTGTTGCCAACTAGTTTCTGTCAATGGTTTCATTTCCATAGATAGATTTTCACAATATCTATGCCTCCTCCAAATTGAAATATCTGATGACCTCTATGAGCTAAGTTCTCTTGGGGATATATCAAGTTACGGCTGCACGGTAGTGCATGAGTTTGTCCTTGATGAAATTCGAGTTGTTCATACTCTAATGAGATCAGCTCTGTAGAGTAATCTTTTCGAGTATAGTAACCTGCAATAATTTGAGTAAATAATTATGCCTGCCGAGCCCAGAGACTTGTGTAAATAATTAGATTGAGAATATCCAGAAATCAATTAAGTAAATCAAATTTTTTGTTTTGGACCAAACCCGAAGGTCTGTACATTTGGTGGACTAGATCGAAGGTCTGTACGTTTGGTGGACCAGACCATGAAGTCTGTACATTTGATGGACCAGACTAGAAGTCTGTACATTTGATGGACCAGACCGTGAGATTTGTACATTTGATGGACCAGACCCTGAGGTCTGTACATTTGACGGACCAGACTAGAAGTCTTACATTTGATGGACCAGACCGTGAGATCTGTACATTTGATGGAACAGACTAGAAGTCTGTAAATTTGATGGACCAGACCGTGAGATCTGTACATTTGATGGACCAGACTAGAAGTCTGTACATTTGATGGGAGTACTTCAAAGGGTCTTTCGAAGGAAAAAATTTCTTTATTGATAATACTTCCGCAAATGTTCTATGTTCCAAGGTCTGGGAACAAGTTTCCCATTAATGTCTTCCAACCAGTAAGTGGTGGGCCTAACAATTTTTGTCACTCTGTAGGGGCCTTCCCAATTGGGCGATAATTTTCCCATTGTGGGATCCTTGGTGTTTGGAAAAACCCTTCTTAAAATGAGGTCTCCGACTTGAAAGCTGACAGGCTTGAGCCCCAATTTAGAGTTGTTAGCCATCCTTTGCTGGTACGCCTCCATCCTAATTCTGACTTGATCCCTCTTTTCCTCAAGTACGTCTAAATTTTCTGCCAGTTGTTGATGATTGGATTCTTGGTCGAAAGCTTCAGTCCTCAAGGTTGGCATATCGATCTCTATTGGAATAACCGCATTGGTTCCGTAAGCAAGTGAAAAAGGAGTTTCGGAGGTTAGAGCTCTTCTGGTTGTTCTATAAGCCCAGAGCACACCAAGGAGTTCTTCGATCCATCTTCCCTTGGCTTCTTCCAACCTCTTCTTAAGGGCATTAAGGATTGTCCGATTAGTGACTTCTGCTTGCCCATTAGCTTGGGGATGACCGGGAGAGGAGAAATGCTAATTGATACCCAAATCTTGGCAGAACTTCTTGAGGGCTTTGTCAGTAAATTGTGTACCATTGTCTGAGATGATTACACGCGGTATGCCGAACCTGCAGACGATGCTTTTCCAGAAGAAGCTCTTAACTTCCTTCTCAGTAATGCGTGTTAGAAGCTCTGCTTCTGCCCATTTGCAGAAATAGTCGATGGCCACTAGAAGATATTTCTTGTTCGATGTGGCCTTAGGTAATAGGCCTACGATATCCATTCCCCATTGAACAAAGGGCCATAGGCTGGCAATAGGAATGAGCTCGTGGTGGGGATGGTGCTAGTAGGGAGCGAACCTTTGGCATTTGTTACACTTTCAGACGTACTCCTTAGCTTGCTTCAACATGCCAGGCTAGTAGTAGCCTTGTGTCAGAGCTCGGTGGGCTATGGTTCTGTCCCCGTTATGATTTCTGCAGATTCCCTCGTGTATTTCCGCTAGGACATACTGAGATTCTTCTAGAGTAAGACACCTCAGCAGAGGTTGAGAGTATGACCTTCTGTAAAGCCTGCCGTTTAGGATCAGATACTGAGCTGCCTTAATTCAGATTTGTCTGGCTTTGTTCTTGTCCTCAAGGAAAAGTCCTCCTTCTAAGTACTAGAAGATAGGGGTCATCAATGAGTTGACGAGTTCTGAATATCGAAGCATCCGGTCGTCTTTAGCGACAAATTCTCCCAGGACTTGGCTTACCACCAATTGGGAATCAGAGAAAACTTCGAGGTTCTGAGCCTTGCATTCTAGAGCCAGCTTCATTCCTAAGACAAGGGCTTCGTATTCTGCTTCATTGTTGGAGGCTCTGAACCCTAGGCTAATTATCTTCTCTGCTATGAGTCCATCAGGTGATTGTAATACCAGGCCCACACCAGATTTATGGTCGGTAGAAGATCCATCAGTATAGAGCTACCATGTTTTTGAGTTTTCAAGGAGCTGGGCCTTGTTCTGTAGTGTTGGGGTGAATTCGGTGACAAAATGGGCCAAGGCTTGACCTTTGATAGAAATTCGTGGGACGTAAGATATGTCGAATTCCCTCAGTTCTACCGACCATTTGACCAATCGCCCTGATACCTCCGGTTTCTTTAGTACGGATTTCAAGGGATAAGCAGTGGGGATCTAGAGAGGATGGGCTTGAAAGTAGGGTCTGAGCTTTCGTGCTGAGATTATTAATGCAAGAGCCAGCTTTTCAATTTCAGGGTATCTCTTTTCTGTGTCTAATAATGCTCTGCTGACATAAAATATAGGCTTTTGAACTCCCCTGTGCTGCCTTACCAGTACTAAACTGACAGTGTTTTCAGAGACTGCAAGGTAGAGAAGCAATTTTTCTCTATAGACTGGTTTTGATAGGAGTTCAGGCGAGGCTAGATATTCCTTCAGCTCTTGGAAGGCCTTCTCGCACTTTTCAGTCCATTGTAGAGCCCTGTTTCTCTTTAAGGCTTTGAAGAATGGTAGATAGCAGTCAATGGACATGGAAATAAATCTACTTAAGGCTGCAATTCTGTCATTCAGAGCCTGAATGTCCTTCTTCATTTTTGTTGACTCCAGCTCAGTTAGAGCCCTGATCTGAGTGGGGTCTGCTTTAATGCCTTTTTGTGAAACAATATACCCTAAGAACTTTCCCTTCGTCACTCCGAACGTACATTTTGAGGGATTCAGTTTCATCTTATGCTGCTTCAAGATGTCAAACGTCTGAGCTAAGTGTTGGAGGTGGCTCCCCTTTTGTAAGCTTTTGACTAGCATGTCATCAATATAGACTTCCATGGTGCTACCAAGCAGAGGGTTGAACATCTTACTGACGAGACGTTGATATGTGGCCCCAGCATTTTTTAGACCAAACGGCATTACTCTGTAGCAATAGAGACCTCGCTCAGTTATGAATGTTGTTTTCTCCTGATCTAGAGGGTATATCTAGATTTGGTTATATCCTGAATAGGCATCCATGAAGCTCATGAGTTCGTGCCCTGCAATAGCATCGACTAGATGATCTATCCCCGGCAGAGGGAAGCTATCCTTGGGACAGGCTTTGTTGAGGTCTATGTAGTCGATGCAGACTCTCCACTTGCCATTTTTCTTCTTGACTAGAACGGTATTGGCTAACCAGTCAGGGTAGAATACCTCTCGTATCATCTTGGCCTCAAGCAGCCTTTGGACCTCCTCATTGATGACCCGGTGCCGTTCTGGAGCGAGTGGTCTCCTTTTCTGTCTCACTGGCGGGTGGTCTGGATCCACCATCAGTTTATAGGTGATGAGACCTGGGTCTATTCCCTCCATATCCTGTTTCCCAAGCAAACATGGAGAGGTTGTTTTTCAGGAACTTGATTATTTCATCCTGCTCGGTAGATGTTAGGTCTGGACCGATCTGCAGTTATCGTCCTAGCGATTCTGAGCTGACTAATACTTTGATGGGTTCCCCTATGGGCTTGGCCCTGCTGTCGCTTCCTCTAGGGCTTAATAGCTCGTCAATTTCAGAAGGGCAATCTTCTGCCTCGTGAAAGTGGGAATGGATTGGGTCCACGCACTCACGGGTATACTGTAATTGCTATTTGGGAGCCTTCTCTTTGAAAGCGAGAGCATGACACTCCCTAGAGGTGCCAACCCTCTGATAAAATAGACGGCCTGATTGTGGACGTACTTTAGGCACTGGTGGAGGGTTGAAGTGACTACTCCCATCTAGTGTAGCCATGGTCTCCTAATTATGACATTGTAAGGGGAATTGGCGTTCAGGACCATGTACTCTGTCATAGTGGTCTTTTGTCTGTCTCCTTCTCCTGTTGTAATGGGGAGGTCAATCCTTCCTAGAGGAGTGTTGAGATTCCCATCAAATCCTGCCATGATCACGGCTGTGGGTTTGATGTCACTGGGATTAAGTTTTATCAGTTTGAGGGGCTCATAGAATAAAACGTTTGCAGAGCTCCTAGTGTCCACTAAAACTCTTCGGATCTCGAAGTTGGCAATTTTGAGAGAGATGACGAGGGCATCACTGTGAGGACAGTGTACCCCAACAAGATCTTGCTCTGTCAACTGGATTTCAGGCACTAGTTTCATCCTCTTCTCAATATGGGAGCTCGGTAGGATGGTGGGAGCAGTTCTGGCCTCCCGAACATACTATTTTCGTGCTCTGTTAGAGGTCTCTATTGTCGGGATGTCAGCTTGGAGGACAAAGATAACCTCATTATTTTGTCGCTGAGGTTCGTTCTGTCCTTGTTCTTGTCTCTGTTAAGGCTTTTGGTCGGGTCTCCCCTGTTGGGGCCTTTCATTGCCAAGGTTCTGCCCTCCGTCTTGTCTGATGTATTCCTACAAACGACCCCTCCTTATGAGATGCTCATTTCGTGTTTGAGGGCCTGACATGTATTAGTCGTGTGCCCACGGTCTTTGTGGAAGTCACAGTATTTGGTCTAATCTCGGAGGTTTGGATCCCCTCTCAGAGGTTCCGGCCACTTCAGATTCTCTCGAGATCGGACCTACCGAAGTATCTGATTCGGAGAGGTGTTCAACGGAGTGAAGCTGGCGAATCCCCTAAGGGCAGCATTGAGCGGGGTTCTGGGCACCCCTCTCTTTTCGGGGCTTCTGTCCCTTTTCCTGGCCGTATTCGACTCCTCCTTTGGTCGTCCTTTTTCTGGCCGTCTTTCTTTGTGTCATCCTTCTAGGTTTGCTCTTTAATCTTTTGGGAGGTACTCTTTGCTTTCTCCAAGTTGATGTATTTCCTGGCTCGATCCATGAGAGCCGTCATGTCGACAGGGGGACTTTTCGTCAGAGAATCCCTGAAACCTCCCTGAGCAAGGCTAGCAGTCAAAGCGGCTATTAGGAAGCCCGGACTGCAATCTGTGACTTCAGTAAGTTCGGCATTGAAGTGCGCGATGTAATCTCTGAGGGTCTTCTTCTTGGTTTGCTTGACGTTCAACAGGAACTCAGGTCCCTTCCACAACCTTCTGCTAGTCATGAACCTGTCCATGAATCGCCTACCAAGCTCATAAAAGCTGATGATTAAGTTCGGTGGGAGGTGGTGAAACCACTTCAGAGCCGTACCCTTCAGACTGGTAATGAAGGTACAACACATAAAGGCATCCGAGGCCTCATGTAGTGCCATCGTGTGCTGGTAATGTGACAGATGGTCCCCTGGATTAGTAGTCCCATCATATGGGGCAAACTTCAGTACAACAAAATTTCTCGGTCTTTCCTCTGACATAATGGCAGGAGTGAATGGCATGGCAAGCCTTCCGAGTAGCCTAGCCAACTCGTCCTGCTCTAGAGGATTTTGAGCTCCTCTCATAACAACAGTTCGGTCCATGGATTCCGCCACCTCTTCAGCTCTGCGTCGATCCCTAAGCGGGACTCCCAGAGAATTTTTCCTTATGGCTTCGGCCCCAATGTGAATGGGATAGGCATGCCTCTCGGATGGAAGAGGGTCCTAGTGCTCCTGAGTCAGGAAAACTGGACCCGCTTGAGGTTGGGCCTCTAGAGGTGTTGGGTTTTCTCGTAAAGCCCTAGGAGTTGAAGCCCTAGTGGAGCTCCGATAATGGACATCTGGAACAAAGGCTAGCGTTCCCCAGCCTGTGGCCGCCGACGGCTGAGGATCTCTGCCGATGCGAGTAGCTCCTTGGGGGTGTACAAGCCTTCGGTTGGGAGCCTCTTCATGGGGCCCTTCTTCCGTAGTGATAATAGGGGGTTGAGTCCCCTGAACAGCAATGTTGATCGGTGGATTTGGAGGACTTGCCCCCTGATTTTGCGTAAGCATTGCCAAAGTTATAGACATGGCTAGAAGTTGTTCTTGCATGAGTTGGTTATGTCGCTTGACTGACTCAAGCTCCCGCTGTACGGGATCAGCTGTCTGCCCCCTTCCTCGTTCGACAGGCAGCCGACGTTGAGGGTTTTGTGGGTTTTGAGTGTTCTTCCTTGGTCGGAGATTGGGTGCCATGATTCTCCGGTAAGAAGGAGAATAAATTATTAGTGAGTAGAACACTTGGAGATTATTGTCGTTTCCCACAGACGACGCCAAACTGATGCTGCACTTTTTGGCTGTAGCCGACTTTGACCTTCTGCGACCTAAAGAACACTCAAGAAGGTGATCAGAGGACCACCAGATTGGCTCCAGCTGTAACCGCTCCGATGCTTAAGTCAATAAACTGAATTGAAAAGACTGTAATGTAAGCCAAAGACTGAGCATAAGAAATAAGGCATACCTTTAGGGTTTAATATATAGATGGTGGCTTTCCTAAGTCGATTAGGATTTGGAGCCATGAAAGTAGGGATTTGATCATCGGATATAATAGTTCCCCTGTTGGTCATTGTATCAAAATAGAGATAACCATGTGTGACAGTTTCCTTGTAAAAGATTGTTTCCTTATTCTCTGCTCGGCAGATATTAAGGCGGTGATGGGTTCTGCATAACGGAGAGTGCTCTGGAGGTCCGTGCTTAGACCTGTAGGCTCCGTAAGAATGTAGCTCTGCTCTAGAGGCGTGTGCTCGGCCCTTTAAGTTTTATAGGTCTGTTCTGAATGCTCGGCATGCTTTGGATGACCGAGCCTCTAATTGACTTGTTGACGCACGTGTCACTTAAGGATTGGTCTGTCGTTTTGTGGTATATCAGCAACTACTCTTAAGATTGTTGGATAACATTGCAACATCCATTATAGGTAACTACTCTTAAGATTGTTGGAAAAATAGTGTAAGAGATGCTGCAAAATAACAAAATACAGAGAGCAAAGAACTTATCAAGCTGAGGCGTGTGCAAGACACTGTCTGTCCATAAATAGTAGTTTTTGACCCTCTGGGTATCTCAATGCAGAAGGTCTCAGCAATCTACCCTCTAGAATTCAACAGCTTTGTCTCCACTTATGTGCATTGTAACACCCCGATCCCGCAAAATTAATAATTAATTAATAATTATTAATTAATACCGACTTACAGAATGATTTAGGGAATTAATCATAATCCCGACGGTCGCCATAGACCGATTAAATAAAGAAAATGTCTGGAGGGAAGGGTACTTTACCTGAACTCAAATTACTGATTAATTCGGTGAAATAACGCCATTTTAATACTAACGAAACCCGAATTAGCTAACCCGGGAAATTCCGAATGATTAATAAATGACACGGAACCCCTGACACTGAAGAATACTGAAATACGGAACCCTCGGAAGAAACCACATCGAAAAAGGAGTTACGGAATGAAAGTTATGGAAGAAACATTGAAATCGAATTAATGCGCAGCCAAACAGGGCCTAAGCCCGAAATAGGGAAAAAGACCAAAAATGTGGCCAAGGGGATTTGATCCCTTGACCAAACTAGGCAAAATTTAGTTTACCAAAAAATTACCACCTAGGCTAGGAACACTTTTGTGTATATATGTACAAAGATATGTATATAAGTGTAAATCTGATTTGGCCTCTCCCCAAAGTGGCCAATGGACAAGCATGCAACACCTCATCCATGCATCACCCTATGCCCCTAGGCCATCATGCCTATGCACCCTAGATCATCATGCCTATACACCACATGATGACCTCTCCTCCAACCAAAATACATGCAAATTAATCATGAGGTTGAGAGGTGTATTGAACAAGGAAAATCTGATTTTATTTACACAATCTCCATATATGCATGGAGGGAAAAAATCAGAACTGTAGAGAGACTGTAATGCTGATTTTATAGAGAGAGAGAGAGAGAGAGAAATATACACAAGTGTGTGTGTGCATTGGTGATCCATTGAAGGAGCAATAGAAGGGAGCCAAGGTCTGGGGGTGCACGGAGGGATCAAAGCCAACCTGTTGGAGTTTCTGTTTGAACCCAAACCAGTGAGGAGACCACTGTTTGAAGGTAAGCCATCCAAAAACCTTGAACTTCTCTTTGGAAATTTCGGCTACTGTTTTGATGTTTTTAGGATTGTTAACGCATGTATCATGTTTAAACCATAAAATCTGGATTGAATGCTCACATATGAACCATCAGAACTGCCCCAAACCATGGAAACAGTGAAACCCGCCATTAGAGGACCTTGACTGAATGGGTCTAGCTCAACCTGCTCCGAACTTGTTTTAGTTACTTGGGACTTAAAATAGACCCTCCTAGGATCACAAAAACCCTAGACCGCGACCTCAATACCTAGGTTTTGACCCTCGAATGCTCGGTTGCAGGTACGGGTTCAAAGTTGTAACTCATGAAAACCTAGATTAAAACGGGATTTAGGTGTAGGGACTGAAACCCCATGACCTGTAGGTCACAACGCGAGAAATCCCGTGGGGTTTGGACCAGAAATGAAGCTATATGGTCGACTTGCAGGTCTGCACAATAATGGAGTGAACCGAGCCTGTGAGCTTCGTTCGATCCATAAAATGAATGCCAAATTGATGGCTTGACTCCCAGGAATCGATCGGAACCAAAAACAGTAGGAATCCGCACCCGAAATGGCACGAAATAGAGAAAAATGGGGACGGGGGAACTAGGGCAACAATACACTGGTTGGTGAAGAAGACGACGAGTCGACTGAGTCGACTCGTCCAACACGCCTAAACCCACTGAACCGACTCGGACACGTGTCTGTCCACGAACGTGCCACCGTTTTAATGGAACGGCACCGTTTGGCTTACCTGATTTGTTTTAAATCAAATCCTGCCTGTTTGGTCCCTCGGATAACAAATTAAAATGGGGATTGGGCTAATCCTGAACACGGATAGGGGGGCAAATTGAGGTTAACTAGAATATTTAATTCCGGTTTTCCTGAAGGAACTGAACCGGTTGGTTCTTGATGATTTTGGACCGGTTCACTTGGTGAACCATTGAACCCTTGGGTTTGAACCCTTAAATTATGAAATTATATTTTTGACCCCTAAAGTTCCTAAAATTACGGATCCACCCCTACTGTTTGACAATATTGCACAGTGGCCCTGATTTCTGAAATTTTGTACATTTAAGCCCCTGCTAAAGAAATTAAATAATAAAATAATTATTTAATTAGTTTATTAAATAGGTAAAATTACAATTTTACCCCTAGACATTAAATATGTCAAACGGAGTCCAAATTAAGTAAATAAATAGTGTATTTTCACTATTTCAAGTATTCTGGACTCAATGGTACAGTCCAAATTGGGAAATTATGTACCAAAAAATACAGACACGTAGGTGTAAATTACTGTACTGCCCCTGATAGTACCCGAACCCAAATAAAAATAAAAGACAGTCTATTTTGACTATGTCGGGCGTTCTGAACTCAACGGTGAGGTCCGTTTAACGAACCGAAGTCCCGAAAAATACAGACACATAAAGTGTAAATGACCGTACTGCCCCTAATAATTCCTAGGGTCAATTAAACATAACCAATAGTCCAACTTAATTATGTCGGACACTCTGGACCCAATGGTGAGGTCCATTTTATGAACTGACGTGCCGAAAAATATGACACGTGAAATTACCAAATTACCCCTGATACTGTACGAAGCCCAAATGAAGTCCGATTGGGACGAAATTGATAGCGATAGAAGCCCAGTTACTGGTGAGACTGTAAACATGATTAAATAATGATTCGGAGTCAAAATCTTACGAAACGTAAAATGACCAAAATACCCCTGAGCACATGAAGTGCAAAGTAGAGGTGGAATAAAGGTCAAACTGATCTGATAAATTGTCATAGGGATAATTATGAACACTGAAGGGCTAAGTAAGACTCTGGAACTATCAACGCGTAAAACGAGAAATGACTGACGTGTCCCGATGATCTAAAGCAGATACCAAATGAAGTCCAAAGGACTTAGAAAATTATATACATAATCTATGGGACATTCTGAGGAACACGACAGGGTCCGGGGTAAGAATGGCAAATTACCATTTTGCCCCTAAGGCTAAGTAAGCCCTTAACTGATACCGATTAGAGTCTAAAAGACTTAAAACTTCATGTATACGATATATGGGATATTCTAAGAACCACGACTGGGTCCGGGATAAGAATGGCAAAGTTACCATTTTGCCCCTATGGTTAAAATGAGAACCTAACTGATACCGATTGGAGCCCAAAGGACGTAGAACTTTGTACTTAAGATATAGAGACTATTCCGAAGACCACGACAGGGTCCGGGACAAGAATGATAAAATGACCATTTTGCCCCTAAGGCTGAAGAAGTAACTGACTGATAACGATTGAAGTCTAAATGACTTAGGTTATAATCCTGATGTCTGCTAAGCCTAATTTAAGAATAAAATGACCCCGGATAAAACCCGATGAGAGGACGATAGGCTACTAGGCTATCTTAGGTAAACCGATAGATACCTAAGATGACAAATGAGACCTGAATGGATGAGTTCTGATCTGTATGTGATTGATGATTATTGTTCAGGATATACATGGAGATGCCTGACGTATCTGGAGGTTATCGGATTGTTTGCGCAAGGAGATAACCGTAACAGTTTGTGAGTAACCTGGAACTTCTGACTTGGTGTATAAGTACACCGTCTAGTTACTGTATTTTGTTTTACTGTACTGTTTTGTATACTGTACTGTCCGAATGCATACTTTTTATACTGCATTACACGTAACATGATTTTGTACTGTCCTGCTCTCCTGTTCAGCCCGGATCTGTCCTGTTCTGTTGTATGGTCTGTCCTGGTTTTATTCTGTACTGTTGCGTCTTGCGAGTAAACCTGACTCCTGAATTAGTGTATAAGTTCTGTCTAGATACTGTATTTTGAAGCACTGTACTGTTTTGAACGTTATACTGCTTAAAAGAAAAACATATATTTAAAGTAGCATATGCCTTGTCCTGATTGATATTGTACCAGTTTGTTCCGTCCTGTTCAGTTCCGATATGTCTTGTTCTGATAGATGTATTGTTCCGTTTTGTTCCGACATGTTCAGTTCCGATATGTCTTGTTCTGATAGATGTATTGTTCCGTTTTGTTCCGACATGTTCAGTTCCGATATGTCTTGTTCTGATAGATGTATTGTTCCGTTTTGTTCCGACATGTTCAGTTCCGATATGTCTTGTTCTGATAGATGTATTGTTCCGTTTTGTTCCGACATGTTCAGTTCCGATATGTCTTGTTCTGATAGATGTATTGTTCCGTTTTGTTCCGACATGTTCAGTTTCGATATGTCTTAATCTGATTGATATTATTTCGTTTGTTTCCGTCATATTCAGTTCCGATATGACTTGTCCTGATTGATGTATTGTTTCATTTTGTTCCGTCATGTTCAGTTTCGGTATGACTTGTCCTGATTGATATTATTTCGTTTGTTTCCGTCATATTCAGTTTCGATATGACTTGTCCTGAGTGATATTGTTTCGTTTGTTTCCGTCATATTCAGTTTCGATATGACTTGTCCTGATCGATATTGTTTCGTTTTGTTCCGTCATATTCAGTTTCGATATGACTTGTCCTGATCGATATTGTTTCGTTTTGTTCCGTCATGTTCAGTTCCGATATGACTTGGCCTGATTGATATTGTTTCATTTTGTTCCGTCATATTCAGTTTCGATATGACTTGTCCTGATCGATATTGTTTCGTTTTGTTCCGTCATGTTCAGTTCCGATATGACTTGTCCTGATTGATATTGTTTCGTTTTGTTCCGTCATGTTCAGTTCCGATATGACTTGTCCTGATTGATATCGTACCGTTTTGATCCGCCATGTTCAGCTTCGATATGTCTTGTTCTGATTGATGTATTGCTCTGCTTTGTTCCGTTATGATCCGTCCTGTTATGCCTCTGTCCTTGGATTATGCCTGTGACTTGAACTAGTGTTTTGTCCCGTCTGATCCCGTTATGTACCGTCCGTTAATCATCTGTCTGTCTTGATTGATATATGGTCCAGTTCCGTTATGATCTGTCCGAATTCTCGACTTGGTTTATAAGTTACTGCATAGATACTGTATTTTGATGCACTGTACGGTTTTAAAAGTTAAACTGTCTGAAGCATGTTTTTAAATGCAAACTTTATACTGTATTGTACGCGGCATGATTTTGTCCCGTCCTACTATTATTTTGTTCGGTCTGTCTTGTTCCGTTTTATGGTCTATCTGATTTTGTTCTGCTATGATGTGTCTGACTCTGGGTACCATTCTGATTATGAGCGGTCTGGCATAAGTAGGCTTGATTACGCGCCTAACTGATATATTATTGATATGCCCTGTTATGTTCCGCTCAGTACTGATCTGTTCTGATATTTGAATTAATTACCTATACTCTCATTGATATTGGCATCATGCACTGTTCCGTATGTTCTGATTTGTTGTTCCGTTTAGTTCAGTTCTGCTTTATTCTACTAAAACTGCATTTAAAGTAGATTTATAAAACTGCTATTTCAGAAACAACTGTACTACCCTTGTGCTTTGTAAACAAGAAATGGTTTTGAAACCCTTGACAGGAAACCTGTGTTACTCATTGGGCTTTTCGAAGCTCACCCCATTCCCTAACATTTTTCAGGAATGATATCTGTTGGATCTGATGGCACTGATCAGTGGAGACTGGATTATTGAGGATTGAATCTGTTTAATCAGGTGAGTGATGTAATACGACTGACTTGACTGGTATGTACTAGATATAGACATGGCTCATGGATTTAAACGGTACTCTAGAGATTATAGTTCTGCTCTGTTGTTATATGTCGGATTATAGATATGCTCTGAGGTTAGAATTGTTAGCTGTTGGATTTTAGACTTGCTCTGTGTGATACATATCCTACGGTGGATACATGAGTTGCATTCCCTTGACAAAAAGTTTTTAAATTCCGCTGCATCTGACCCTACAGTCGGAGTGCAATTCACAGAAAAGTTCAGAAATTGCCTTCGGTTGGTCGCGTGGCGACTGACTGGCATCACGTCCTCGACATCCGCGTAGGGTGGGGTTCGGGATGTGACAAGGTGGTATCAGAGCAAAGGTTGGAGATAATTAAGATTCTCATAACTAAAGTTGGTGAAATTTTGGAGATCAACTAGTATCACAGAGCAATATCAGAGCATTAGGTTATGAATTAAGGACCACAGAGTACCTGAGCCATAAATACTGAGTTCCACTTTTGGAGATCTGACGTGGAATTGTAAAGGTCTTCATAATAGACAATAGGCCTGTAATTTTGAGGTATCTAAGGACTGGAATTTTTGAATCTGATCTGGATTGGAATGATTTAAGGTTGTAGACTCATGATACTTGGAGATATGTCCATACGAATAATTATAGACCCAACAACCGAAAGGAAAATGACTGTAAGTATGCTGACTCTGGCAATGATGCTTGTGACTAGGGATATCAGATGAATCACTTGTGGGATCATATGTGATTAAGTGATCTTAGTAGATGATTTCTGCCTATTTGAGGATGATCGCCTGGTTGATCTGATGTAATATGGGTCTGATGATCAGATCTTGAAGAGATTATACCATTATGGATGTACAATCTAACCAAATGGGAATATCTGTATCTGACATAGAATCTGTGTGAAACTGATATAAAATATCTTCTCGATAGAGAACAATATCTGGAATGATATGATGATCCGATAGACGAATTAGAAAGGGAGACCATGATGATAGGACCTCCTAGATATGACCAGCCTGTTTTTGTTGATCTCATTGAGACTATACACTTTCACTCCAACCGTCATCCTTTGGAGAATTTGTAGTCAAGTGACTTGCTCCGACCTTTAATTAGGTAGCCACCTCTCGTGTCTCTGTGAGAACATTCGATACAGTCAACATGTTCTGTTACGAGATTCAGCTTTGCTTTGTCTTCTAAGGCATAATAAAAGCCTCATTGTGGGTGCACTGGATCTGACCTGACATCTGAAAAGTTTGGGAATTAACACTTGATGCCAATTGGAGACATGTCAGTAAAAGTGATTACAGTTAAACCTCGTAACATTTTATAGAGGTGCCAGATGTTGGATTCCTTTATGAATACACCTGACTGATAGATGACTGTTTTTCCGATATGACCAACCAAGTTTTGAGGACAAAACTTTTCTGAAGAGGGGTAGGATGTAACACCCCGATCCCGCAAAATTAATAATTAATTAATAATTATTAATTAATACCGACTTACAGAATGATTTAGGGAATTAATCATAATCCCGACGGTCGCCATAGACCGATTAAATAAAGAAAATGTCTGGAGGGAAGGGTACTTTACCTGAACTCAAATTACTGATTAATTCGGTGAAATAACGCCATTTTAATACTAACGAAACCCGAATTAGCTAACCCGGGAAATTCCGAATGATTAATAAATGACACGGAACCCCTGACACTGAAGAATACTGAAATACGGAACCCTCGGAAGAAACCACATCGAAAAAGGAGTTACGGAATGAAAGTTATGGAAGAAACATTGAAATCGAATTAATGCGCAGCCAAACAGGGCCTAAGCCCGAAATAGGGAAAAAGACCAAAAATGTGGCCAAGGGGATTTGATCCCTTGACCAAACTAGGCAAAATTTAGTTTACCAAAAAATTACCACCTAGGCTAGGAACACTTTTGTGTATATATGTACAAAGATATGTATATAAGTGTAAATCTGATTTGGCCTCTCCCCAAAGTGGCCAATGGACAAGCATGCAACACCTCATCCATGCATCACCCTATGCCCCTAGGCCATCATGCCTATGCACCCTAGATCATCATGCCTATACACCACATGATGACCTCTCCTCCAACCAAAATACATGCAAATTAATCATGAGGTTGAGAGGTGTATTGAACAAGGAAAATCTGATTTTATTTACACAATCTCCATATATGCATGGAGGGAAAAAATCAGAACTGTAGAGAGACTGTAATGCTGATTTTATAGAGAGAGAGAGAGAGAGAGAGAAATATACACAAGTGTGTGTGTGCATTGGTGATCCATTGAAGGAGCAATAGAAGGGAGCCAAGGTCTGGGGGTGCACGGAGGGATCAAAGCCAACCTGTTGGAGTTTCTGTTTGAACCCAAACCAGTGAGGAGACCACTGTTTGAAGGTAAGCCATCCAAAAACCTTGAACTTCTCTTTGGAAATTTCGGCTACTGTTTTGATGTTTTTAGGATTGTTAACGCATGTATCATGTTTAAACCATAAAATCTGGATTGAATGCTCACATATGAACCATCAGAACTGCCCCAAACCATGGAAACAGTGAAACCCGCCATTAGAGGACCTTGACTGAATGGGTCTAGCTCAACCTGCTCCGAACTTGTTTTAGTTACTTGGGACTTAAAATAGACCCTCCTAGGATCACAAAAACCCTAGACCGCGACCTCAATACCTAGGTTTTGACCCTCGAATGCTCGGTTGCAGGTACGGGTTCAAAGTTGTAACTCATGAAAACCTAGATTAAAACGGGATTTAGGTGTAGGGACTGAAACCCCATGACCTGTAGGTCACAACGCGAGAAATCCCGTGGGGTTTGGACCAGAAATGAAGCTATATGGTCGACTTGCAGGTCTGCACAATAATGGAGTGAACCGAGCCTGTGAGCTTCGTTCGATCCATAAAATGAATGCCAAATTGATGGCTTGACTCCCAGGAATCGATCGGAACCAAAAACAGTAGGAATCCGCACCCGAAATGGCACGAAATAGAGAAAAATGGGGACGGGGGAACTAGGGCAACAGTACACTGGTTGGTGAAGAAGACGACGAGTCGACTGAGTCGACTCGTCCAACACGCCTAAACCCACTGAACCGACTCGGACACGTGTCTGTCCACGAACGTGCCACCGTTTTAATGGAACGGCACCGTTTGGCTTACCTGATTTGTTTTAAATCAAATCCTGCCTGTTTGGTCCCTCGGATAACAAATTAAAATGGGGATTGGGCTAATCCTGAACACGGATAGGGGGGCAAATTGAGGTTAACTAGAATATTTAATTCCGGTTTTCCTGAAGGAACTGAACCGGTTGGTTCTTGATGATTTTGGACCGGTTCACTTGGTGAACCATTGAACCCTTGGGTTTGAACCCTTAAATTATGAAATTATATTTTTGACCCCTAAAGTTCCTAAAATTACGGATCCACCCCTACTGTTTGACAATATTGCACAGTGGCCCTGATTTCTGAAATTTTGTACATTTAAGCCCCTGCTAAAGAAATTAAATAATAAAATAATTATTTAATTAGTTTATTAAATAGGTAAAATTACAATTTTACCCCTAGACATTAAATATGTCAAACGGAGTCCAAATTAAGTAAATAAATAGTGTATTTTCACTATTTCAAGTATTCTGGACTCAATGGTACAGTCCAAATTGGGAAATTATGTACCAAAAAATACAGACACGTAGGTGTAAATTACTGTACTGCCCCTGATAGTACCCGAACCCAAATAAAAATAAAAGACAGTCTATTTTGACTATGTCGGGCGTTCTGAACTCAACGGTGAGGTCCGTTTAACGAACCGAAGTCCCGAAAAATACAGACACATAAAGTGTAAATGACCGTACTGCCCCTAATAATTCCTAGGGTCAATTAAACATAACCAATAGTCCAACTTAATTATGTCGGACACTCTGGACCCAATGGTGAGGTCCATTTTATGAACTGACGTGCCGAAAAATATGACACGTGAAATTACCAAATTACCCCTGATACTGTACGAAGCCCAAATGAAGTCCGATTGGGACGAAATTGATAGCGATAGAAGCCCAGTTACTGGTGAGACTGTAAACATGATTAAATAATGATTCGGAGTCAAAATCTTACGAAACGTAAAATGACCAAAATACCCCTGAGCACATGAAGTGCAAAGTAGAGGTGGAATAAAGGTCAAACTGATCTGATAAATTGTCATAGGGATAATTATGAACACTGAAGGGCTAAGTAAGACTCTGGAACTATCAACGCGTAAAACGAGAAATGACTGACGTGTCCCGATGATCTAAAGCAGATACCAAATGAAGTCCAAAGGACTTAGAAAATTATATACATAATCTATGGGACATTCTGAGGAACACGACAGGGTCCGGGGTAAGAATGGCAAATTACCATTTTGCCCCTAAGGCTAAGTAAGCCCTTAACTGATACCGATTAGAGTCTAAAAGACTTAAAACTTCATGTATACGATATATGGGATATTCTAAGAACCACGACTGGGTCCGGGATAAGAATGGCAAAGTTACCATTTTGCCCCTATGGTTAAAATGAGAACCTAACTGATACCGATTGGAGCCCAAAGGACGTAGAACTTTGTACTTAAGATATAGAGACTATTCCGAAGACCACGACAGGGTCCGGGACAAGAATGATAAAATGACCATTTTGCCCCTAAGGCTGAAGAAGTAACTGACTGATAACGATTGAAGTCTAAATGACTTAGGTTATAATCCTGATGTCTGCTAAGCCTAATTTAAGAATAAAATGACCCCGGATAAAACCCGATGAGAGGACGATAGGCTACTAGGCTATCTTAGGTAAACCGATAGATACCTAAGATGACAAATGAGACCTGAATGGATGAGTTCTGATCTGTATGTGATTGATGATTATTGTTCAGGATATACATGGAGATGCCTGACGTATCTGGAGGTTATCGGATTGTTTGCGCAAGGAGATAACCGTAACAGTTTGTGAGTAACCTGGAACTTCTGACTTGGTGTATAAGTACACCGTCTAGTTACTGTATTTTGTTTTACTGTACTGTTTTGTATACTGTACTGTCCGAATGCATACTTTTTATACTGCATTACACGTAACATGATTTTGTACTGTCCTGCTCTCCTGTTCAGCCCGGATCTGTCCTGTTCTGTTGTATGGTCTGTCCTGGTTTTATTCTGTACTGTTGCGTCTTGCGAGTAAACCTGACTCCTGAATTAGTGTATAAGTTCTGTCTAGATACTGTATTTTGAAGCACTGTACTGTTTTGAACGTTATACTGCTTAAAAGAAAAACATATATTTAAAGTAGCATATGCCTTGTCCTGATTGATATTGTACCAGTTTGTTCCGTCCTGTTCAGTTCCGATATGTCTTGTTCTGATAGATGTATTGTTCCGTTTTGTTCCGACATGTTCAGTTCCGATATGTCTTGTTCTGATAGATGTATTGTTCCGTTTTGTTCCGACATGTTCAGTTCCGATATGTCTTGTTCTGATAGATGTATTGTTCCGTTTTGTTCCGACATGTTCAGTTCCGATATGTCTTGTTCTGATAGATGTATTGTTCCGTTTTGTTCCGACATGTTCAGTTTCGATATGTCTTAATCTGATTGATATTATTTCGTTTGTTTCCGTCATATTCAGTTCCGATATGACTTGTCCTGATTGATGTATTGTTTCATTTTGTTCCGTCATGTTCAGTTTCGGTATGACTTGTCCTGATTGATATTATTTCGTTTGTTTCCGTCATATTCAGTTTCGATATGACTTGTCCTGAGTGATATTGTTTCGTTTGTTTCCGTCATATTCAGTTTCGATATGACTTGTCCTGATCGATATTGTTTCGTTTTGTTCCGTCATATTCAGTTTCGATATGACTTGTCCTGATCGATATTGTTTCGTTTTGTTCCGTCATGTTCAGTTCCGATATGACTTGGCCTGATTGATATTGTTTCATTTTGTTCCGTCATATTCAGTTTCGATATGACTTGTCCTGATCGATATTGTTTCGTTTTGTTCCGTCATGTTCAGTTCCGATATGACTTGTCCTGATTGATATTGTTTCGTTTTGTTCCGTCATGTTCAGTTCCGATATGACTTGTCCTGATTGATATCGTACCGTTTTGATCCGCCATGTTCAGCTTCGATATGTCTTGTTCTGATTGATGTATTGCTCTGCTTTGTTCCGTTATGATCCGTCCTGTTATGCCTCTGTCCTTGGATTATGCCTGTGACTTGAACTAGTGTTTTGTCCCGTCTGATCCCGTTATGTACCGTCCGTTAATCATCTGTCTGTCTTGATTGATATATGGTCCAGTTCCGTTATGATCTGTCCGAATTCTCGACTTGGTTTATAAGTTACTGCATAGATACTGTATTTTGATGCACTGTACGGTTTTAAAAGTTAAACTGTCTGAAGCATGTTTTTAAATGCAAACTTTATACTGTATTGTACGCGGCATGATTTTGTCCCGTCCTACTATTATTTTGTTCGGTCTGTCTTGTTCCGTTTTATGGTCTATCTGATTTTGTTCTGCTATGATGTGTCTGACTCTGGGTACCATTCTGATTATGAGCGGTCTGGCATAAGTAGGCTTGATTACGCGCCTAACTGATATATTATTGATATGCCCTGTTATGTTCCGCTCAGTACTGATCTGTTCTGATATTTGAATTAATTACCTATACTCTCATTGATATTGGCATCATGCACTGTTCCGTATGTTCTGATTTGTTGTTCCGTTTAGTTCAGTTCTGCTTTATTCTACTAAAACTGCATTTAAAGTAGATTTATAAAACTGCTATTTCAGAAACAACTGTACTACCCTTGTGCTTTGTAAACAAGAAATGGTTTTGAAACCCTTGACAGGAAACCTGTGTTACTCATTGGGCTTTTCGAAGCTCACCCCATTCCCTAACATTTTTCAGGAATGATATCTGTTGGATCTGATGGCACTGATCAGTGGAGACTGGATTATTGAGGATTGAATCTGTTTAATCAGGTGAGTGATGTAATACGACTGACTTGACTGGTATGTACTAGATATAGACATGGCTCATGGATTTAAACGGTACTCTAGAGATTATAGTTCTGCTCTGTTGTTATATGTCGGATTATAGATATGCTCTGAGGTTAGAATTGTTAGCTGTTGGATTTTAGACTTGCTCTGTGTGATACATATCCTACGGTGGATACATGAGTTGCATTCCCTTGACAAAAAGTTTTTAAATTCCGCTGCATCTGACCCTACAGTCGGAGTGCAATTCACAGAAAAGTTCAGAAATTGCCTTCGGTTGGTCGCGTGGCGACTGACTGGCATCACGTCCTCGACATCCGCGTAGGGTGGGGTTCGGGATGTGACATGCACTCATACAGTGAAGGTCTTAGGAACAACTTAATATAACAGTGTTCTTTGAAGAATAATTGAAACCAACTGGATAATAGTTGGGATAATTGGAACTGGAGAACAATTGTAACAATGCACACTCTGGAAATATCACTCGCATAAGTTGTTTCGAATCTATCAGAAACTCTAAACTCTCTGTTTAGAATGATTTAAAAGTTTTGTATTTATAAAGTTATAAACAGAATCAAATCCTTTGGTGTAACACCCGACCCTGATTAAGTAATGATTAGTTACTAATCATTTATCTGAACCAAACATAAAGAATAATTAAGAAGCTAACCTAATTAGGAGTTGACTGAAAGAAACCGTGTCGAAAAATAAGCTACAGAATGAAAGTTAGGAAGAAAACAGTGAAACTGCATTAATGCGCAGCCAAACAAGGCCTAAGCCCGAAATATGGGAAAAAGACCAAAAATGTGGCCAAGAGGATTTGATCCCTTGACCAACCTAGGCAGAATTTGGGTTACCAAAAATTTACCATCTAGGCTAGGAACCTCTTTGTGAACATATGTGCAAAGATATGTATTTAAATACCATTCAGATTTGGCCATTCCCCAAAGTGACCAATACCCAAACATGCAACACCTCAGCATTACATCATGCTATAGCCATCATGCCTATAGTCTCATGATGAAACCTCTCTCCCAACCAAATTGCATGCAAAATAATCATGCATTTGGGGAGATGAAAAGGGCAAGAGAAATGTAAGATATGTATATCTCCATATATGCATTCTCCATATATGCAGATCTGCCATTTAGAGAGTGTTGATATACTGATTTTTAGAGAGAGAAAGTGGGTTAGAGGGAGGAAGTTAAGAGAGATAGCTTGAAGGTGGGGCTTGGCCGTTGAAGAAGCAATAGAAAGGAGCTAAGGACTGGGAGTGCACGAAGGGATCAAGACCAATTGTTGAAGGTCCTGCTTGAAGCACAAACCAGTGAGGGAACCACTGTACGGGTGAGTCATTCAAAACCTTTCTAGAAATTTTCTTCTTGAATTTTAGCTACTGTTTTATAGCTTTAGGATCTGTCATTGCATGTGTAACAATTTAACTTGAAAAACTGGGTTGCTTGTGATTGAAATGGACCTACGAAACTGCCCAAACCATGAACCCGTAGCTAAACCGCCATTAATGGAGCTTGAAGTTGCAGGTCTGATCCGACCTCAACCACATGGACTTTTAGTGGTCGATACATGAAATAGACCATGGCAGGACCTAGAAAACTACCACCCGCGACCTAGAGACCTAGGTCTAAGCCCTCAAAACCGAGGCTATCCTTCTCGGCCCAAAAACCCAACCTTTAAACTAGACCCCTAAACCGAGATTTAAGGATGGGGGATCGAAGCCCTTGCTGTGGGGATTTCAGAGAACCAAACCCTATTAAAAATGGTGAAGAAATGAGGGTTTACCAAGGAGTTGCAGGATCGGGTATTTTGTGTGAAACCGGACGTTTGGGTTAGTTTTAGTGTATCAAATGGATGCCAAAAGGTTGGCCAAACCTCTAGGGTCATAGAACACCAAGAAACAGAGAGAAACACCTCTCCAAAACTCACGAAAATGGAAAAGAATAAACCCAGAAATTAGGGCAACAGTGCCCTGTTTGATGAAGAAGACGACGAGTCGACCGAGTCGACTCGTCCAACGCGTCTAGACCCACTGAATCGACTCAAACACGTGTCAACCTAAGACCGTGCCACCGTTTAATCGAAACTACGCCGTTTTGGTTTAAACGTTTTAAATTAAAACCTGGAGATGGCCTGTTTGGTTACAGTGGTAAGAAATTAAATTTGGGAATTGGAATAGGCTAACCGTGGATAAAGGGTTTAATGGGGCTATGGCATTCCGGTTTTCCTGAAGTGGACTGGACCGGCTGGTTCAGTGAGTTGGTCAACCGGTCTAGGGTTTCAAAACCAAAACCCACTGGTTCACAGAAAAATTTAAAATAAATAAAACCAAGATTTCTGGTATTTACAAAATGACCCCAACAGTTTTAGGAAATTCAACTCTGCCCCAGATTCTGGAATTTTATTCCATTTATACCCCTGATAAATTAATAAATAATAAATTAAATTATTTAATTAATTTATTAATTAAATAAAAATGACCAAATTACCCCTAGGTCATAAATAAGTCAAACGGAGTCCGAATAAAGTAAACGAATAGTGGATTTTGACTATTTTGGACGTTCCGGACTCAATGGTGTGGTCCGTTTTACGAGACGAGGCTTCAAAAATTACGATACGTTAAAGTACAAATTACCAAATTGCCCCTAATGTAGTCGATGCCCAAATAAGACAAGTTATTAGTGTAATCTTATTTTCTTGGGCCTTCTGAGATCAACGGTGAGGTCCGATTCATGAGACGGGACTCCGAAAAATATGACGCGCGAAATGACCAAACTACCCCTATAGTACCTGAAGCCCAAATGAGACTAAAAGATAGTCTATATTGACTATGTCGGACATTCCAAACCCAACGGTGAAGTCCATAACACCAAAATAGGTACTGAAAATTTAGTCACGCGAAAAATAAAACTCATCAAGTCACCACGAGTTGACTAGTAAGACAAATCCTAGGAAGATAGAATACGTCAGGCCTAAAATTAAATGAAAGAGCATGAATAGGTAACGATTTAAGGTAAATGTGAAGTTAACAAGTTCTTTATAATTTTCTTAGGAAATACAAAGGAAAGGGAAAAGCCCACCAGTAGTGCAAACCCGGGGAATCAAGGTGAGTAACCTCACATTTGAAGTGGAGATTTAATTCCACGGATTTGAATGATGTTTTAAATATCAAATTCTGTCTTTACACAATTCCGTTTTAAATATTCTGTTATGACATGCTTCCTGAATAATTTACTACTGACCCTTGAGATATACTTCTGCATGTCTAAAATTTCGATTTCAAATGTTATTATATATCCTGATTTACATGTTTCACGTATTTCAATACCCTATCATGAGATTATGAACTGTATGTTTTGAATGCTTTTAAATGCATCCACACGAAGGAATTATGGGTTAAATGCTTTTAAATGCAAGATAAATTGTGCATAAGCACCACAGATTTCTATCGGGTTTCTTAGGAACCCAACTACGATACGAATAAATGCCAGGTAGCAGGATCTAATCCCCTAGGCATATGAGATATCTCCACGAAAAGTAAAATGGGAATCTGGTTCGAAACGGATTCTGTTAATGAAAGTGATAAGGTGTGTGTTGAAAATGGAAGCAGGCTTTTTCCTCATTTTCACCATGCATATTTACATGATTTGAAATTCATATACTTTATTCCGAAAGTACAAGTTAGCTTGAATCCTTTAATGTTTCAAAGCCATTGTTTAAAGAATGCATGTACTCTATGTTCCAAGTATACGAGCAATTGGTAGTGAGTATTTTACAAAATTCTCACGTGCGAAACCACTACCAATTGAAACCCATGACAGATGTTAGAATTACTCACTGGGCTTCTCGAAGCTCACCCCATTCCCTAACATTTTTCAGGTGATGACGATGGGTGGACCCTTGCCCAATTTGGGGAGAAATGATAGGCAGCTCCATTAGGATTCTGGAGATATTTTGGGAAGTAATAGGGCCTATGGTTGGTCGAATTTTGATGTCGTACTTTTGGACAATTATGTATTTAAGCCCAAGAGGCAACCACATATGTACTTAAGCCCTTGAGGCATTCGAATATGTATCATGTATAAGACTTTAATTTTTAGTATGCTCTGATGTGATTATTCATGTGTACCGCTATGAAGAGCGACAGTACCGAACGGCTGTGCGAAAGTTTTAAAAGATTTTTTTTTTAAGAATGCTCTGATGTGATTATTCATGTGTACCGCTATGAAGAGCGACAGTACCGAACGGCTGTGCGAAAGTTTTAAAAGATTTTTTTTTTAAAAAAAAAAAAAAAGAAAAGGGTTTTTCACGCTTCCGCAAATTAAGGCCGCACCGCTATTCGATACCGTCGCCCATGTTTTGCCTTGCCCTCAGGCTCTCGGGCCTGAAGGCGGTGGTCGCGATCCGAGATCCGCACAGGGTGGGTTTCGGGTCGTGACATTTGGTTTGCACGATTGCATCACAATGATATCGTGGTTAATCGTGGGATAGGTGGACTCACTCAGAGCTTTAGACACAAGGAGATTCTAACCAATTGGTTGACTCACTCAAACAACCTCGATAACCCCATGTTAATCATTAACAGAATTGACTAATTTTGAACTCAGAAAAATAAATACATAAACAACTAATATTAAGGTTGAGAGACACAATGTCTCTTTCTTTAAAATACCCACAATCAAAGCTACAAATACTACAAAATATCTATAATAATCGCATCCAAATCTAAATGGTAAGTGGAAGCTGAATTCAACATATCAATCAAGGTTTTCTTATCTAACTCCACGACAAAGCCTCGAATACCCACTTCTAAACAAAAAGATAACCTATCTTGAATGGCATAAGTTTCCATTATGAGACAACTTGAAACATAGCATCTAGGAAACGACAAACCGGCAATAAAATCCCCATTCCAATTCTGCAAAACAACCCCTAGACAAAAAGCTTTTATACATCTAGGCAGCATCAGCATTAATGTAATATCCCGACCCGGGATATGTCACGTAAACCGAGGTAGGTCGGTTAAAATATGTAACTTGAACGGTAAGATATGTATATCATGGTATTTCATGGAAATGAATGACTGGAAACTGTAAATGATTGAAATATATAACAAGTGCTGGGTAACACCCGAGCACCCCGGGACATCGCATCGTAATGCGTGCATGCACGTATTCCCATGCATGCATACGTGAACATAGGTGAGTAGCCCGATCAAAATGAATGTATGTATATATGATTAAAAAATAGATTTATACACCTACACGTGAATGTATATACATGTATATATATATATGTATAACATAATGTATTATACATATATTTATGTATATATGTATATGTATAAGAATTTAAAAGGAAAAGAAAATGGGCAAGTGGGCTGTACCAGCCGTGCAAGTGTGTGTGAGTGGGTGAAGATATGTATATATATATATGTATCAAAAGGTGTGTGTGTGTACGGTTGTGTGTGTGTGTGTGATAAGTTGAGTGTATAACACTCAATAGGGAGTGGTGGTGACAGAAAGTGGGTGTTGGAGTGTGTAGGTAGATCTCAAGGCATGGTTAGGTCTGACTGGAGAGAGAGAGAGAGAGAGGCCGGTAGTGATAAGTGCACATATACATTGTGCACGGCCGAATTTGAAGGTGAAAAACAAAAGAGAAAAGAGAGTTTCTGAGTGAGAAGGAAGGGGAACAAGTTTGGAGTAGAGGCGCGAGGAAGAGGGGCTCAACACCAAGAGAATCCGAACTTGGAGGTAAGCCACTGTTTCTGTTTTGAAGTGTTATAGCATGATTCGATTTATTTTGAATATAGGGTCTAGATCAGCATGAAATATGGAACTAAATGCAAAAAGAATGATAGAAAACGGTTAAGAAACCAAAGAGAAAATCCGAGTTGCAGGTTCGGAGGATAATCTGGGTTTCATTGATTTTATGTTTAAAACTTTGCATTTAGTTTGTAAAAATGTTGGTATGAGGTGCAGAAAACATTTAGAATGAAAATCGGGTAAAAACCGTGGCTTGGAAGTCACAAAAAATGGAAATGAAGATCTGGACGGAAAACCGGCTAGAGCTATTATTCCCTATATTCGTGGGGATTGGAAGGGGTTTAATGGGAATAAAGGGTATGGTTGAGGTCTTTGAGGAAAGGGGAAGAGAATGGCATTCAAAACGGGAGGAAAAACCATCAAAAATTGGTGACAGTCGCCGGAGAAGACGACTGTTCACCACCGGAACCCTACCGGAGCAGTGGGGAAGACGACCGGAATGTCGTGGGGGCTATCGGGTTAAGACGAACCGGGTTTGGGTTCAGGTCGGGTTGGTACCCGACCGGATATGAAATGGGGCATGAAACTGTGTCGTTTCTGTGTTGGATTTAAATGAATTGGGCTGTTTGGTTATGGTGATAAGAAATGTGAGGATTAGGTTTCGGGTTATCCAAACCCTGGATAAGGTAAACAGTGGTTATTGGAATCCGGTTCTTGAATTAAACTGAACCGTTTGGTTCAGGGGAGGACCGGACCGGTTTAGGGTTTCTAGCCATGAGCCCACTGGTTCAGACCGGAACTTAGGGAAATTCCACTTTGACCCCAAATGTTTTAAGAAATCTCACTAAGGCCCAAACAGGAAAATTAATAGAATATTAATTTTTACAAAAATGCCCCTATTCCAAATATGGGTCAAATGGAGTCCAAACGATGCAAATGAATAGTCAAAATTTATTATCTAGGACATTCTGAGTCCAATGGTGGGGTCCGTTTTATGAGACGGGACCCCAAAGGATAAAATACCGTAAAATTACAAAATGACCATTTTGCCCTTTTTAGTACAAAAGTCCAAATGGAATTCCGCGAAAGCCTAAACTGACTTTCTTCGGCATTCCGGACTTAATGGTAAAGTCTAAATTAGTATTTGAAATACTTATGATGAAAAAGCATAAAATTTGATGAATAGAATTTATTCTAAAACGTATTCACTGATATATAGGGAACTCGAAAGGCAAGGGTACACTCACGGATTTCTGATCACGATAGAGGTAAGTGGATCACTCTCTCTTACATGTGGCGTTTCCACAAGCCAAGTTCATTCTTTTACTGCCAAACTCGTACTCTTGAATGCATTGATATCCTTGTGTTCCACAATTCGATATTTTCTATCTTGTGGACATTTGATTGACTGATGTATCATTGTTATCATGTTTCACTGTGCCTTGAAAGTACCACATGTTATTGCTATCCACAATGTGATATTGTTCTATCTTGTGGACATTGATTGACTGTTGTATCATTGTTATCATGTTGAACCATGCCTTGAAAGGCGTACTGTTATGCTTTCACTGAATCTATGATATTCCATTTTATACTTCTATGGAATCACGAATGATCATGATATGTTATGAATACCGGATTTGTGCTCAGTCACAACATCCATCCGATGCTTCTGTATTGACTGGAGACCTAAGGGTCAAATCCATGAATGGACAGGTGGCAGGAATGAATTCCTCGAAGGCTTTCCACCGGCAACTGACTGGCATGATCACTGGCATTTCATTGCATTTCCACTGGCATTTCATTTGCAAATTCACTGGCATGTTACAGAATAAAAGCATCTCTTATGACTGACAGAACTTGATTGTTGAATGGCACTATTCCTTATGATTCTTCAAGTCTCGAGGGACTTGCATTGATTGATTTGATTGTGATCGGTTCATTGTGGCAGTACTTCATTGTTGTTATATTATCACTAGATTTCTTCATATCGTTATTACACCAATACTTCTGATTGTGTATTGTGATTACTGTTCATTGGCCCTCGTGGCAATTGTTTCCATTGGCTATCACAGCATCTTATTCTTATGATTGGATATCATAATCTTGTTCATGGATTCATTGATCATCGATACCACTGTTGGAGATCTGCATTTACTTACTGAGCTTTGTAGCTCATTCCACCCCACTTACCCCCATTTCAGGTGATGACGTTGCGAGACCCCAGTAGGAGTCTGAGGGCGTAGGGGGACATTTTGAAGTACGGTATCAGTCTATGTTAGTTCTCCCATGTATTCACCACCCCTAGGTGCTGGATTACGTTTAGTTCTCATTTTGTCTTATGTAGAACTATGTCATGTATTTAATAGACTTTCACTATTTAAATTATTTAAAAGACTTCTGCTGGATTACTGTAATTGATAAAGACTTCCGCTGTTCATTGTTTAAAACTTTTAGTACATTGCATATTAGTACTATGATACAGGAATGGAAAAAGTAGGGACGGCCTTCGGGTCAGCCCTGCGACACGAGATCCGCATAGGGTGGGTTTCGGGTCGTGACAATTAAGCTTTGAAAAGGGAGAAGAGGGGGAACTAATGGGAAATTAAAGGAGTTAAAAAGGGACAAGGATTATTAGGAAATTGGGGATCTATCATAACCAAGGCATACTCCATAGCAGCTTGTTAGGCATGGTTAGAGGTCACCATGGGAGACAAAAAAATAATTATTAAAGATACACTCATTCCTTGACTTCCAAATCTTCCATAACAGAAAAACTGCTAAACCATCAAGATGTTCTTTATCAGGCACATCACCTCCATCGTGACAACACCTTGGGTATTGATGGTTAAATCTTATCTCCTTTGTAAACTTATGAAGTTGGGATTGTAATTATAGAAAGTAAGAGACAACCACCTTGGGTATTGATATCTTTAATTTAACTGAATGACTTGTTACAATATTTATGTTTGAAGAAAATATATGAAATAACAATAGGGTTGACCCCGGTTACCTTTTGTAGTCTGGGTTCACGAAAGCGAAAGGAACCAGCTTGTGTTACAAGCTTCTTTGTCATGTACGTCGATGTAGAAATCTTTCTCATCAATAGGACGGTTACAAAATTGAGTTGCCTATGTATTTCCACAATCCTAGTCCAGAGGTCTTGCGATGGTAACCTTAGAAGAATCTCAGAGAGAAAACGGAGAGAGGATCTAGGAGAATTGACGAATAACCAAAAATCCTCCCACACCCATCGCGTAACTAAAAAAATAGTATATATCTACGTTGGTAGAAATTCGAAACTAACCAGATAATGATAAGAATTTTAATCTTATCACAATTCTCATTCAAATCTTGTGGATGCCATAATGGCTATGGGTTCGGGTCAAGCCTGTCCTAATATCTAACATCTGTCACTCATCCACATAAGGTAAGTATTAAATTCTCTACATCACCTTCCACACACAGGAAATAGATTGTGCGACTAGACGAGAAAGATCGAGATAGGAGTGCTATATCAAGTTATCATCACACCTGTAATACCCCAAAATTCGACATGACTCAGATTATATTCTAACCAAATAAAATAAATTATGTGATGATAACGATTCAGAACAGCTCAAAATACAGTGAGCCATGATTGGATTAATTATTAGGAAATACTAATCCAGGCCATTAAAAATGATGCAGGCTCAAGAAATTAATTGACCCAGACGACCGAGCACTGAGATAAATAAATGAGGCCAATACGAATAATTAATTATGAAAATAAAAATATGAATATCATCTGAGACACGAACGGGTTGGCAAAATAAATAATTATTATAATTGAGCCTCGGCTTTCTAGCAAATTTACTGACATTCCATAAAATAATATTTTATGGAATAAAAATATTCAATACGGTAAAATGTATCAAAATATGGAAATAAGCCTCGGGAAAATAGATGTATAAATCTATATTGATACGTAGGTGTATAAGTGTTATATACAATCTAGCCGCATTAGTTCAGAAAGCAATTGAGAAGCCAAAAGTATGAATATATGTGTATACTGATACGGCAGCAGAAACTGCTGGAAGTTGGGCCAATATAAAAATATGTCTATTATATTATAAGTAGAAGCTTCAAAGAAGCTGATGGAAAGGGGTGTAACCAAGCAAAGGGAATTTTGTTGGTTCTTCTTTGTACCGAAGCTGCTGGAACAATTGAGAAACAACCAAGTTATTTGCATAATATATATATATATATATACGATATACCATAAAAGAGCAGGCCAATCAGCATTTGACACATCAGCACAAAAGGTCGGAAGTGACCGAACTTATACCTTTAGAGCATATATATCCGGACAAGGGTCTCAGAACTTATCACAGGGTCCAGATCAACACTCCAGACCTCGTCACCGCCTTAGCGGATGCCGAGCAGGGAATAAGTCTTCAACAAGGAGACAATCTTCAAACAAGGAAATAGTCTTCAACAAGGGAACTACCTTCTATGGTTATCTCTATGCAATGCTCCACAAGGTAACTGCATTCTCCGATGATCAAATCCCTATATTCATGGCGTCGAATCCTAATCAACTTAGGAAAGCCACGGCTTATAAATTAAACCCTAGAGGTACGCCTTATTTCTTATGCTCATTCTTTGGCTTTCAATACAGTCTTTCAATTCTCTTACTTACTTAAGCATCGGAGCGGCTACCGCCGGAGCCAATCCGGTGGTCCTCTGATCATCTTTCTGAGTGTTTACAGGTCACAGAGTCCATACTTATTGCAGGCCGAAAAGTGCAGCATCAGTTTGGTACCGTCTATGGGAACGACTAATCTCCAAGTGCTCTATTCATAAACTCAACTCTTTCCTCACCGAAAAACCATGGCACCAAATCTCCGACCACGACAAAATACTCAGAGTTCGCAAAACGCTCAACGTCAGCCGCCCGCTCCTCGCACAAAGGGGCCAGCGGCCAATCCCATGCGACAAGAGATCGAAGCAATAAAACGACACAATGAACTGGTGCAGGAGCAGTTGCTTGCCATCACTAGAACGCTGGCAACACTCACGCAGAACCAAGCGGCGGGTTCTCCTAGCCTGCCGGTCAACTTCATTGCGGGAACGCAACCTCTTGTTGCCACAGAGAATGAAGAACTTCATGCGCAGGCTCCAACTAACCAGCCTGGGCACCCATCAGGCATTGCTCGTGCTGGCCGAGATCCGCAGCCATCAACAGTCCCTGGCTGGGGAACATCCACCTTTGTTCCCGACGTCCATTACCGGAGCACTACTCGAGCCCCAACCCCAAGGGCCTCGGAAGCACACCAGGCACCGCAGGAGCCTCATCATGCAGCACCAATCCCTCCGATTCGGAATCCTCCTCTGTCCGAAGGGCGTAATCAACCCTACTACCCTGAAGCCGAGGCTGTCAGGCAGGGTTCACAAGATGTCAGACTCAGGGACCCGCGGAGGGTAGAAGAAATTGCCGAGTCGATGGACCGGACAGTTACTTTGAGAGGACCTCAGAACCCTCCAGAGCAAGACGAACTGGCCAGGCTGCTCAGAAGACTAGCCACCCCATTCACTCACGCCATCATGTCAGAGGAGAGGCCCAGAAAGTTCATGGTGCCCAAGTTCATCCTGTATGATGGATCTAGAGATCCAGGAGATCATCTCTCTCATTACCAGCGTACGATGGCCCTGTACGGAGCCTCTGATGCTTTCATGTGCCGAACATTCATCACCAGCTTGAAGGGAACTGCTCTGAAGTGGTTCCACAACCTCCCTCCGAACTCAGTTACCAGCTTTTACGAGCTCGGTAGACAGTTCTTGGACAGGTTTATGACCAGCAGGAGGCTCAGAAGGGGGCCAGAATTCCTGCTGAACGTCAATCAGACCAAGGAGGAATCCCTCCGCGCCTACATTGCGCGCTTCAATACCGAACTCACTGAGATCACTGACTGCAGCCCAAAGTTCCTCGTAGCAGCCCTAACTGCTGGGCTTGCCCAGGGTGGGTTCAGAGACTCCTTGACAAAAAGCCCTCCAGCCGACATGGCGGCATTAATGGATCGGGCCAGAAAATACATCAACCTGGAAGAAGCCAACCGCACGTCCCAGAAGGGCAGAGATCAGACCCAGAGGGACAATCCGAAGCGGGAGGACCACAAGAAGGAGGATCACAGAAGAGACTCCAACAAAAAGAGGGCCAGGAGCCCAGAGAAAAGAACAGCACCCAGAGCTGTGTACAACTCCGGACCAAGGGAGTTCACCAACTTCACTCCTTTGAACACTACACCGAACCAGGTACTCCGGCAGATCCGAGATCGAGAGAACCTGAGGTGGCCGGAACCAATCAAAGGAGATCCCAGCCTGCGGGACCAAAGTAAGTATTGTAATTTCCATAAAGATCATGGACATACAACTAACACATGCATGACCCTCCGATACGAGATAGAGCAGCTCATAAAGAAGGGGCGTCTTCGGGAGTTCGTCAAGCAGGACGGAAGGCAGAACCCCCAAGAAGACAAGCCTCAACAGCGGCCAGACCAGAGGCCCGAACAGAGGCAGGAGCAGAGAGAGGGACGAAACGAGCCTCAGAGGCAGAACAACCACGTCATCTACGTCCTCCATGCTGACTCCCCTATCATAGGAATGTCCAACAGGGCAAGAAAGAGATACGCTCGGGAAGCCAGAGCTGCCTCGAACGTATTACAGATCTCCAACGTCGAAAAGAGGCTCAAGCCAGTACCGGAGATCCAATTCACCGAGCAAGATCTAGCAGGGGTACACTGCCCTCATAACGATGTTCTTGTTATTACCCTCAGAATCGCCAACTTCGAAACCAGGAGAGTCCTGGTCGATACTGGCAGCTCCGTCAACATACTATTCTATGAGCCGCTTAAACAGATGGGGATAGACCATGACAACGTCAAGCCCACCACTGCCGTGATGGCAGCTTTTGATGGCAATCTCAGCACCCCATTGGGGAGAGTCGACCTTCCTACCACTATAGGAAGGGTGAAGGGCAAAAGACCACCATCTCGAAGTACATGGTGTTAAACATGAAGTCTCCCTACAACGTCATAATCGGGAGACCCTGGTTGCACCAGATAGGGGCAGTCACTTCGACCCTCCATCAGTGTCTGAAGTACGTCCACAACCAGAGCGTTCACTCTGTCAGAGGGTGTCAACCAACCTCCCGGGAGTGCCACGTTATTGCCCTCAAAGAAAAGGCTCCTAAATAGCAATTACAGCACACTCGGGATTGTGCAGATCTGGTATTCACTCACTCTTCCGAGGTGGAAGATTGCCCATCTGGCATTGAAGAACCCTTGAGCCCAAGGGGACGCGACAGCCGAGCCAAACCTGTTGGCGAGCCCATTAAAGTACTAGTCAGTTCAGAAGTAGAGGGGCGTTACTTGTACATCGGCCCAGACCTAACACACGCCGAGCAGGAAGAGATAGTCAGGTTCTTGAAAGACAACCTCTCTATCTTTGCTTGGGAGACCAGAGACATGGAGGGAATAGATCCTAATCTTATAACTCACAAATTGATGGTGGATCTGGATCACCCGCCTGTCAGGCAGAAGAGAAGGCCGATTGCTCCTGAGCGGCATCGGATTATAAATGAAGAAGTCCAAAGGCTGCTGGACGCCAGGATGATACGGGAAGTGTTCTACCCCGAGTGGCTAGCCAACACCGTGCTTGTCAAGAAGAAAAACGGCAAGTGGAGAGTCTGCATTGATTATACAGACCTTAACAAAGCATGCCCCAAGGACAGCTTTCCACTGCCAAGAATAGACCAACTAGTTGACGCCACTGCGGGGCATGAGCTCATGAGTTTCATGGATGCCTACTCTGGATACAACCAGATCCAGATGTACCCTCCAGATCAAGATAAGACTGCCTTCATAACCGAAAGAGGGCTCTACTGCTACAGAGTGATGCCTTTCGGTTTGAAGAATGCTGGAGCCACTTATCAGCGGTTGGTGAACAAGATGTTCAGCCCACTGCTCGGCAGCACCGTGGAGGTATACATCGACGATATGCTGGTAAAAAGTCTTTAGAAAGGCAGCCACCTCTAGCACTTAGCCCAGACCTTCGATATCCTCAGACAGTACAAGATGAAGCTCAACCCCTCGAAATGTACCTTCAGAGTTACGAAGGGAAAATTCTTGGGATACATTGTCTCTCAAAGGGGTATCGAAGCAGACCCCACTCAGATCCAAGCCCTGATTGGGCTAAGGTCGCCAAAAACCAGAAAGGAAATTCAGGCGCTGAATGGCAGGATTGCGGCCTTGAGTAGATTTATATCCAAATCCACTGATCGCTGCCTACCTTTCTTCAAAGCTCTGAAGGGCAGCAAAACTCTGCAGTGGAAGGAAGAATGCGAGAAATCCTTTCAAGAACTAAAGGAGTATCCAGCCTCTCCAGAGCTCCTGTCAAAACCAGTACAAGGAGAAAAGTTACTCCTGCACCTTGCAGTCTCCGAAAACGCGGTCAGCTCCGCACTGATCAGACAGGACAGAGGAGTGCAGAGGCCTATATTCTACGTCAGTAGGGCACTACTTGACACGGAAAAAAGATACCCAGAAGTAGAAAAACTGGCCTACCCTTGGTCATATCAGCTCGGAAGCTTCAACCTTATTTCCAGGCCCATCCAATCAAGATCCCGACTGCCTATCCTCTGAAGTCAATACTGAGGAAACCTAAAGTATCGGGAAGATTAGTGAAGTGGTCTGTGGAGCTAAGGGAGTTTGACATATCATACGTACCCCGAAACTCCATCAAAGGGCAGGCCTTAGCTGATTTCGTAGCCGAGTTCACCCCGGCACTTCAGAACAAAGCACAAGTCACCGAAACTTCGGGAACCTGGCTACTGTACATTGATGGATCGTCAACCGATCAAGGATCAGGGGTAGGCCTGGTATTACAGTCCCCTGATGGGCTCACGTTAGAAAAAGCAGTCAGCTTGGGATTCAAAGCTTTTAATAATGAAGCCGAATATGAAGCCCTAATCTTAGGCATGAAGCTTGCCTTGGAATGCGAGGCTCAGAACCTCGACGTCTTCTCTGATTCCCAACTGGTAGTGAGCCAAGTCTTGGGAGAATTTGCCATTAAAGATGACAGGATGCTCCGGTACTCCGAATTGGTAAACCACTTGAAGCATTCCTTCCAGACATTTACTATCTAGAAGATTGAGAGAAGCCAGAATTACAGATCAGATGCTCTGGCTAACATGGCCTCACGCCTCAAATCTGAAGCAAACTCCACAGTAAAAATCTCCTTTCAGCCAGGACCTAGTATTGAGGAAGCCCAAGTTGCTCAAATTGATGAACAGCCCCAGAACTGGATGACTCCAATCCTCTAGTACCTAAGATCCGGGCTCCTCCTAGAGGATAAAAACAAAGCCGAGAGAATCCGAATCAGAGCGGCTCGGTACCTGATCCTGAACAACAAGCTTTACAGAAGGTCGTATTCTCAACCTCTGTTAAAATGCTTGGCTCCAGACGAGTCACAATATGTCTTGGCTGAAATACATGAGGGAATCTGCGGGAATCATAATGGGGGCAGAACTATAGCCCACCGAGCTCTATCACAAGGTTACTACTGGCTCGGCATGCTGAAACAGGCAAAAGAATATGTTCGGAAGTGCGACAAATGCCAAAGATTTGCGCCGTACCAACATCAGCCTCATCATGAGCTTATCCCGATTCCTAGCCCTTGGCCCTTTGCTCAGTGGGGGATGGACATCGTGGGTCCATCACCAAGGGCCCCTTTGAACAGGAAATATCTCTTGGTGGCCATCGACTACTTCTCTAAATGGGCCGAAGCCGAGCCTTTAACACATATCACAGAAAAGGAAGTTGAGAACTTCACCTGGAAGAACATTGTGTGCAGGTTCGGCATACCACGTGTAATTATCTCGGACAATGGGACACAATTCACTGGTAAAGGCTTCAAGGCATTCTGCAAAAATCTCAACATCAGGCAACACTTTGCCTCTCCAGGCCATCCACAAGCAAATGGGCAAGCAGAGGTCACCAACCGAACAATCCTTGACGGGTTAAAGAAAAGGTTGGAACAGGCCAAAGGGAAGTGGGTAGAAGAACTCCCTGGGGTTCTTTGGGCTTACAGAACAACCAGAAGAACTCCCACCTCAGAAACTCCCTTCTCACTAGCCTATGGAACTGAAACAGTAATTCCGGTTGAGATCGGTATGCCAACCCTGAGGACTGAGGCCTTTGAGCAAGAATCCAACGATCAGCAGCTGATGAAAAACTTGGATTTGGTCGAAGAGAGAAGGGATCAGGCCAGCATCAGGATGGAAGCCTACCAACAAAGAATGGTCAACAAATCCAAGGTAGGACTCAAGACAGTCAGCTTTCAAGTTGGAGACTTCGTTTTAAGAAGAGTCTTTCAAAATACCAAGGATCCCACCATGGGAAAGTTGTCACCAAACTGGGAAGGCCCCTACAAAGTAACAAAGGTTGTTCGGCCTACCACCTACTGGCTAGAAGATATGACTGGGAAACCTGTTCCTAGGCCGTGGAACGTGGAACACTTGCGGAAGTATTATCAGTAGAGAGGTTTTCTTTTACTTCCATAAAATGTTCATCTATTAATGTACAGGCCTCCAGAGCCTGGTCCATAAATGTACAAGTCTCAGTACTTGGTCCATCTATTAATGCACAGGCCTCTAGAGCCTGGTCCATAAATGTACAAGTCTCTGTACTTGGTCCATCTATTAAATGCACAGGCCTCCAGAGCCTGGTCCATGAATGTACAAGTCTCTGTACTTGGTCCATCTATTAAATGCACAGGCCTCTAGAGCCTGGTCCTTAAATGTACAAGTCTTCGTACTTGGTCCATCTATAAATGCACAGGCCTCCAGAGCCTGGTCCATAAATGTACAAGTCTTAGTACTTGGTCCATCTATTAATGCACAGGCCTCCAGAGCCTGGTCCTTAAATGTACAAGTCTTCGTACTTGGTCCATCTATAAATGCACAGGCCTCCAGAGCCTGGTCCATAAATGTACAAGTCTTAGTACTTGGTCCATCTATTAATGCACAGGCCTCCAGAGCTTGGTCCATAAATGTACAAGTCTCAGTACTTGGTCCATCTATAATGCACAGGCCTTCAGAGCCTGGTCCATAGTATACAGGTCTTAAATACTTGGTCTATTTCTTAAATATACAGGCCTCTAGAGCCTGGACCACCCTAATGCACAGGCCTTCCGAGCCTGGTCCGTCTTCGATTGGCAAACTCTATGATCCAGTTCATCCAAAGACAGAAGTTCCAAACATCTACAAACTAAAGTTTCCTAGATCAGAACACCACAGATCTGATATTTATATTATTTGGCTTATCTGACAAGCAAGCAACAAGTACTGTGATACCGATCAGGAGTGAAGTACTTTAATTCAAGAACTTTTTCAAGTCTCTTTGATCTATTCTTAGAACATTCATACATCAGAAGTGCACGAGAAAGTGTTTTAACTACAGAAAAGCACAATCAAACACAAAGACATCAGATCTGAAGAGATTCAATTTTATTGATAAATCAGAAGATTTACATCAGTACAAACACATCATTACAGAAGCTACTACAGAAGCTACTACAGAAGCTATTACAGAAGCTACAATTCTCAACATATTGGTTTTTCTTCACGGGATGATAAAGGGGCACAGGATCCAAAACTTCCATTACCACCGCCGCCGGCTCTATTTGAAAGGAAGGGACCCTGAACCCCAATCCGCATCAAGAAGCACCCAGGCCATTTCATCATCACTATCACTGGTCTCACGACCAACGGAGGATGAGGGCTCTGGGTCTCAGGGGACCGCCATTCGTCTCCCTCACGTCAGTTGTTACACCCCAACCGGTGGAAGTAGGGGTCTCTGATGAAACATAAAGAAGATGAGGCACCCCACTTGCGTCTTTATCACCGGCGCTCCAAGCCTCGGTTGAATCAGGGAGGGAACACCACCAATCGGAGGAATCTCGACCAGAGGCCAGAGGAAACAAGAAGACTTATGCTTCCTTTAATCCTCCCTTGGAGACTGAAAAAGGGGAAAGGTTAACTCTCGGCCACAGTTCAATCATTCCTAACTCAGACAGAGAATCATCCATCATCTCCGGGTGAGTGGCAAAACTCCGGCAGCATATAAAATCTCTCCTACGAGGAAACAATTCGAGAATAAAAGGGGTGAACGCAACCGAATGCCCTCACTTCTATATATATAGACCCCTGAAGTCCAAAAGCCACCCAACTGAACCGTCGCAACGGTGAAAAAGAGATTGGCCTCGAAATCCCAAACGACAACTGAATAAATAAACGGTGCTTAAATGCGCCTCCTCGATATACCAAGAGACAGGGTACAGAACTCTTTGAACAAAAACCACGGTCCAGCACTGAAGCTCCTGAACTGACAGAGAGAAGGGAACAAAGTCTAAATGTACAGACCCTCTATTCGAAGATTCAGATCTTCCAGACTTAACCATTTAATGATAGGCCAGTCATATGACAAAGGCCAAACAGCTCGGATATATCCCGAACTTGAGTACTCGAACACAGCATGCCGAGCATCATAACTACAAGCACAAGCTGCCTGGTTATCTTCACAAGCTCTTGATTCAGAGCAGTTTATCTCAGAGCCCTACAGAAGTCTACTCCCACTCTATCAGACTCTGTCTATCTGGTTATATTTACTTTCCTGTCTTATTATAATAAGGCAGTTGAAGTTAATCTACATTCACTATTCAGTGACAAGTATCGAAGTTCGGAAAGCGATTACCGATTGCTGGACAGTTGACCTAACATACAAAAGGCTCAGAGCAGCCACACTTACGACAAAATTGCACAGGAGGAAAGAACGCAAGCAGAATCTAAAGGAAAGTCAATTTTATTGATCGGAAGAATACATTCATTACATCAAAAAGAGGTAGCAAAAATAAAAACCCATAAAGCCTCAAGACTTCCCAGAAGGGCCTGCGTCCTCTTCCAAGTTAAGGGCGGGAGCCCCAGCCGTCTTGTCCGGATCAGGACGAGATGAGGTAGGTTCAGGGGGAACGATTGATGAAACGTCAAAACCTGGGAACTGAATCTGAAACCTAGTTCTGAAGCTTTCGAAACCGAACCGGATCAGGTCATCACCCATCTGTTCAACTTCATCTTTCAATTCCATCTCAGCCTCAACCTTGGCTTGATCAGCTGCCTCCTGAACCTTCTGATTAAAGGAACCCCGGAGCTCAACCAACTCCGCTTGAAGCCCCTCAACCTTCTTAGCATACATGTCCCTCTCAGACTCTGCCACAGAAAGGTTGGTGGTAGCTTCCTTCAGATCCTCCTCAGTGCTCTGAATCTTGGATCGGGCTGTCCCGAGCTCCAGCCTCATCTCATCCACCTCGGCCCTCAGCTTCTCGGCCTCTTCAAGGCCCATGGGGGTCACCATCAGAGCAGCCAAACTATGCATGCTCTGCACAAAGCAAGACAGATAGTTTAGATTGAACGAATAGACAAATAGAAAAGTCAAGAAAAAGCTTCAGAAGTTACCCTCATCTGGAGATTCATCATCTCAGTCATCAACTTGGAGGGGTCATCCCCTCTGTATCTGTGTGGGCCATGAGCCCATATTTGATCAAATGCCCTCTTGGCAATCTGATAGTCCGGCTCATTAAACGGCTCGGACGGCACAGCAGGTGCTTTCCCCTTCCTAGTCCTCCTGCTCGGACCAGAAGGGGCAAGAGGAGCAGCCGAAACAGGGACGGCAGGTTCGGCCTCCTTCTCAACCTCGGTAGGGGCCAGCTCGGGAGAGCCAGAAATCAACCTCCTCCTTTTTACTTCAAGGGGGGCATCAGGCTCAGCTCGAGAGGAAGACTCCCCCACCACTGGGGCCTCCGGCACAGCCCATTTCGTCGTCAACCTCTGCTTAAGCTCTGCAGCACGGGCAGCCATCAAGTTCTCTGGAGTCACAATGACAGAATGAGCCCGGTTAGAAGTCGAAAGCAGCACTCGGTACTGATCTCGCAGCGCTTTAGTAAAATCGGGCCTCTTTCAAGCACTCCTGACTGCACAAGAAGTAAGGAGCGATATATCAGTTTATCATTTATAAAGGCATAAACAAAGCTAAAGCAAACCTAAGGGAATAAGCCTCACCTTTACGACCCGTAGCACGAGGGAATGGCGAGGCTTCTCCTTCCTGGAAGTCTTTATGCTCCCATCCTCCTCCGACGAAGAAGTACCTCTTCTTCCACGTTTTGTTGGAAGTAGGAACGGAGGACAGGGGTCGGAACCCCTTCTCAAAGGACATATAGAAAAGGCCTTCTGCTTGTTTGAACTTCAAATCCATATTGCTACGGATCAAGTCCAGGGACACATCCACCTTATTTTGGTGACCCAATACTATGAACCCTAGAAGCTGCCACCAGCTATTGAGGTTCAGGTCGACAGGGTAGAGCTTGAACCAACAAAAGAATTGCCTGACTAAATCCGGCAATGGGAGTCTCAAGCCCATTTCGAACCAGGCAAGGTAAACACAAATCTCCCCGGCTTCAACATTTTGGGGACGATCCATGGGGCCTGGCACTCTGTAGGTCACGTTCGGAGGAAAATTGTATTTCGCCCTCCACTCGTCCAGAAGGCTCTGAGTGACAGCACTCTCACCCTCTTCTCTATGAGAAGACCTACCAGAGGTCTCCCCAGCCTTGTCTCGGGGCTCTTCGAAGGCATCGACTATCCTTACCCCAGGACTAGGGGGAGGTTCAACAGGCCTCTCCCCAATATCTTCAGGAGCAGGGTTACCTACATCTTCCACAAGAGACGGAACAGCCATCTCAGAAGGGTTTCCCACTTCCTCATTCACAATTGGGGATTCAGAAGAAGCAGACATTATTCTCGGATTCAAGAAGAAAGAAGCAAGAGAAAAGGAAAAATCAGTCGAAACTGTTCTAACTCAGGAAGTCAGTATTCTTCAAGGTCGCACAAACCAACAATGGCGGATGAAATCTTCTAGCACAGTGAAAATGACAGGGAAAAGGTTATTTCAAAATCTTACCCCATATTTATAAGCACAGTATCAAAAGGGACCCACCAAGCCCAAACGCCATGACGGTTCAGGACAATGATGATTTCGGGAAACCCAACTATCGACCAGTACAAATAATGACCTTGAAAAGACCTAATCTCCGGCTGCGCAATAAATGGCGCCACAACAGTTGCCTTGAAAGGCGAACAGGCAGGACATATGACTCTCCAAAAAAGGCTTAGCCCTAGTTGCTTGCTAGCATCGAACTAGGAGTTGGGGGGGGAGTAACTGATATACCATAAAAGAGTAGGCCAATCAGCATTTGACACATCAGCACAAAAGGTCGGAAGTGACCGAACTTATACCTTCAGAGCATATATATCTGGACAAGGGTCTCAGAACTTATCACAGGGTCCAGATCAACACTCTAGACCTCGTCACCGCCTTAGCGGATGCCGAGCAGGGAATAAAGAAACAGTCTTCAACAAGGAGACAATCTTCAAACAAGGAAACAGTCTTCAAACAAGGAAACAGTCTTCAACAAGGGAACTACCTTCTATGGTTATCTCTATGCAATACTCCACAAGGTAACTGCATTCTCCGATGATCAAATCCCTATATTCATGGCGTCGAATCCTAATCAACTTAGGAAAGCCACGGCTTATAAATTAAACCCTAGAGGTACGCCTTATTTCTTATGCTCATTCTTTGGCTTTCAATACAGTCTTTCAATTCTCTTACTTACTTAAGCATCAGAGCGGCTACCGCCGGAGCCAATCTGGTGGTCCTCTGATCATCTTTCTGAGTGTTCTACAGGTCACGGAGTCCATACTTATTGCGGGCCGAAAAGTGCAGCATCAATATATATAAAAGAGAAATCTAGAAACCTCTTGAACACGTGGCAACAAGGGCTGATTGAGCAGCTTCTAGCTTCTAGATATACACATATATGTATATATATATGAGCAGCCGAAGCTGCTAGAATCAAGAAGGAAAGAAAAGAAAAACATAAAGCAAAGAAAAGGAAAGGGAGTTGGTGCTCTACCTAGGAAGCCGTAGAAGCTGCTAGAAGGGATCAAGATATATATATTAGGTGTATATGCGTGCAGGCAATTGGGATGGAGATTTGCAGAAGTTTGTAAAGACATATATGCGTGGATGTTGTGATTGAAGGAAAAGGGAAGCTGAAGGTTGTATTTTGAATTTGGGATTTTGAGGCTGCTACTACAGGAGTTGCGGTGCAGGGAATTGTAGAGGAAGAAAAGTGGCAGCAGGTAGTGCGTTGATAACTCAGGTGGCCACAAGATAAAGAATGGGAAATCTGTGGTCAGAGTTCTGGATTTGGATGATGACAGGAAAAATCTGTAGCAGTTAAAGACTTTACAATAGTGTAAGATCAGTAAAGAGAAGTAGTAGCGTGTTGGTGTTGGGTTATGGTTTGAATGGATGGAAATTTATTTGGTAGTGGTGCTTGGTTGCTTGTTGTGTTGGAGGGTGGATGTGTACCCATTACGACTGTTCAGGGATTGATACAGCTGGATATTAAAGGCAGCAACTGTTGAGGGAATTGAACAGGGAGAAAGAGCAGTGGTGGCGGCAGCTTTGATCAGGTCTCGTCCCAAAGGGTACTAGCTGTTGTTCATCACGGCTGAACCAAACTGAAATAGAAAGGGAATAAAAACCAGGGATGCAACGCAGCCAATAATGGTGCATTCGACTCTGCCTATTCAGTTGAGGAGACGGCTAAGGGTTCAACCCAGTTCTGGATTAGGACTTCTTTCTCTCTTGTTCATCTTGATTATGGCTGTTGGAGCAGTTATCTCGTTGGCTATGATTTCAATTCCGACAATGAGCGCATTTGGAAGATTGGCAGAAATGATAAACCTGCAGATGGCTCTACTATTGGACCACGAGAATGGACAATTTATGGAGTAACAGTGCTGCATCAATTGTTGCGATAGAGATTAGAAAACCAGCTGTGACTGAAGGTGGAAGAAAGAGAAGCAACGGAGGAAGCCATGGCAGTAGATGGCAGTGCTAGAATAGTTGGGCACAAAGCTGCAATTATTGAACTCAATTGTGAAATAGATTTTGTGACAAGGGATTTTAAAGGATCTTGAGGGCTGCAATTAGTTGTTCAGTACTCTTTAAGTATTCTTAATGCATTTTTGAGGTCTGAATGAGAACTGAAGAAAACTAAGACTTTGGAGGGCTTTGAGTCAGAAAATAGAGGAACTTGAGATTGACAGTAAGTGATACAACAATTGAGGACTCTGCAATAGTGAACTAGACAGTAATCTGATGAGAGGAAGGGAAAGTTTTTCAATATCTGATGGATGGGATGATAAGAGGGACAGAATCTGTCAGGATCATCATATGCTTGGGGGAAAAAGGTTGAAGAAGCTGATGAAACTGGATTTAAAATGGCTGGCCGACTCGATCAACCTGTCAGTGTGTTTTCTTCAACTGCTGAACTGTGGACTGAAGATTAACCTCAAACTCTAGATGCACAACAATTTGGTCCAGGATTGACTGTAATTCTCCAAAGGTTGGATATGTTCACATCTGAAGCCTAGTATGATATTTGGATGTTGAATCAATTAAGATGGCCATCAGAAAGATAATGCCCAGGATATGCATGGACATGGCCAATGATGTATCTGGAGAATATCTGTGAATAGAGATAAGCATATATTCAGGTGAGTAACTCGGACTCCTGACTTGGTGTATAATTTTTATATACTATACTACTTTATATGCTGAACTATTTTATACACCGTATTATTTTAATGCATATACTTTCATGCATACTCTTTACATTGCATTGCGCATGGCATGATTCCATTCTGTCTTGCCTTTTGATGTATCCTGTTCTGATACTGTTCGGGTTTGTCTTGTTCTGTTATACGCCATTTGGAATCTGTTCTATTTTGGCTCAGTTTTAATCTGATCTGTTCTGTTAGGGGGTGAGTATAAGTCCTACCCCAGAAGGACCAGGCGGCTGCTCCTGACGAGGAGTGAGTATAAGTCCTACCCCAGAGGGACCAGGCGACTGTTCCTAATCTGTTCTATTAAGGGCTGAGTATAAGTCCTACCCCAGAGGGACCAGGCGGCTGCTCTTGACGAGGAGTGAGTATAAGTCCTACCCTAGAGGGACCAGGCTGCTGCTCCTGATCTGTTCAATTTTGATCTGTTGTGTTCTGACCTATTCTATCCTGATCTGTTCTGTTTTATCTGTCTGATCTGGTCAGTCCTGATATGTTCTGTCCTGTTATGTTCTGATTTGTTCTGTCTTGGCTCTATTCTGATTTGTCCGATCAGTCTGTTCTGATATGATCTGTTTGAGCTGCATTTGTTCTACATGAGATGCATTATTCTATTTGAGCTGCATTTGAGCATACATGTATATATGAACTGGATTTGAAACCCATAGCAGGAACCTATGTTACTCACTGAGCTTGTTTAAGCTCATTCCATTTATTTAACATTTGTTAGGATATATCTCTATTGCATTAGAAAGCACAAGGACATGTCACTAGTGGACTGAGAGGTGTTTCCAAGTGAGGATCTGATGGCAATAATATGTGGAGACTCGGGTTCTAATAGATTGATTCTGGCTATTCAGGTGAGTGTGATGATATAGTTGACTTTATTCATATGTAATAGATGTGTAGGGACATGGCTCATGGTAATGGTACTCTAGAGGAATTTGATATGCTCTGTGTTATATATTTGTTATAGATGTGCTCTGTGGTTACAGTTATTAGCTGTTTGGTTATAGACTTGCTTTGTGGTACACATTTATGTGGTATATAGTTGAGTTGCATTCCCGAGATAAAAAGGTTTTAAATTCCGCTGTTCTGACCCTACATTTGGAGTGCAATTCATTGTATGGTTCAGAAGATTGCCTTTGGTTGGTCGCATTGTCGGTAGAGGGACCGACAAGGCGGCTAACTGGCATCACATCTTTAGCATCCGCGTAGGGTGGGGTGCGGGATGTGACAACACCAACATAGTTCCTCACTACAAATAAACAAATGATCTCGTCTATGCCCCAAACTATTCCATTACACTAGATTCAGCATCCCTTATCCTTCACGAGAACTAATTTCAGTGCGATGCTTCAACCCTCCAATTTGTATTGTACTTATGATCACATCGATAAACACAGAAACGAACAGATCGCCCAAGTAAAAAGTTATAACACAATAGTGTATTACGAAACCATCTTCCCTAGCTACTTACGTTAATCCAGTTTAACTCATTTACTTTCCTAGACATGCCCCGCTGGACCGCATCAATCATGGTCCTTTAGCAACATGCTAAAGTAGCAACATCAAGCTCTCTCTTTTTAACGCAGTCCTAGGTCATAAAAACCAAAGTGGAACTTAAAGTGGTTCTCAGAGCTCACACAGTGACGAAGCAGGGATACATTCAGTCACTCTCTTTATTAAAGGTCACATCAATAGCACATATAGTATGTAATGTATGCTACAATGAAACTCCCACTCAATTGGGCATGTCAATCTCAATCTCATAAAAATAAGAATATACATCGTACGAATCTTAGTCTAGTTGCTATCTAGTGCCCATCACTATCTCAGCGCCTAACCTGAACATTCCAACCCAATCGCTCTCCTAACACCTGTTTGAAATTTTGCATTCCATTTTTCTCAAGTTACATGAGGTGTGTGGTCAACCTTCATGCTCGATTCTTTAAAAGAATCTTATCTTGACCTTCATTGTCAAGGCGACATATATGATAAAGATGAATTCTCCGACCAATCAAGAATTCAATGTCTCATTTTGCTCACTATCTAAGCGCCAAGACGATTACTCGTGTGAGAGAGTCAATCAAAACATGTTGACATCTTTCATGTATGCTCACAACATCAAAAAAATCATCTCAATATGAACACAAAATCATATAAGGATGAAATAATGTCACACGTGTCCAATATATCAAATCCAAAATAAACCCAACTATTTAACACAAGATGTAAAACATCACTAAGTATGGGTTTAGGACCACCTCCCTTTGCGTAACTCTATCTCAAACATGTGTAGTGAAAAATAATGTCAATGTGTTTGGTTTTCTCGTCACTGCTATTAGTCTACCAGCCCATTAACAAGCCTAAGCTTCCAGCCTATAGACCCTAAGTCCAAAAGACACTACAAAATGGGAAAGGCATCACCTACACTTATACGTCTCAAGCTTGTAAAACTTATTAATAATGTGGAATAAAGTTACGACGAATGCAATACTTGTATATGCTAGAGCTGCCATACAATCATAGTTGATGAACATACTATCCTGCCTACATGGGTCTATGTTAAGGTGCTACTAAAATCACCATAACCAAACTACTGCTTCAATTATGGCGATCAACCGTGTATTCTTGACATCACTTAGCTATCAAAGAAAACAATAAATTATAGTTTGATGAGCAAACACTAAGTCACTCTTATAGTTTGACCATTTATACAAACAAAGTACTAAGCTACTATAATAATTGACAATCCATATGAGCAAAGCATTGAGCTACTCTAAGAGTGACTTAGTACTTTGCTCATCAAACTATAATTTAGACCAGTCACTTCAGAACCAAATAGAACAAACAGATCAAAACAGAATAGATCATAACAGTTCATGACAAAACATAACCGAACAGAACAGAACACAACAAACCGGAACAGAACAGTACATGATGCCAATATATCAATCAAAGACACAGGCATATCATCAACGGAATGGAACAAGACAGAATTGAGCAGAAACAATATATCAATCAGTGATACCGGCATATCATCAACGGAATGGAACATAACGGAATTGAGCAAAAATAATATATCAATCAAAGACACAGGCATATCATCAATAGAACAGAACATAACAGAATTGAGTGGAAACAATATATTAATCAGAGACTCAGGCATATCATCAACGGAATGGAACAAGACAGAATTGAGCGAAAATAATATATCAATCAAAGACACAGGCATATCATCAATGGAACGAAACAAGACAGAATTGAACGAAACAATATATCAATCAGTGACACAGGCATATCATCAACGGAACGGAACAAAACAGAATTGAACGAAAATAATATATTAATCAAAGACTCAAGCATATCATCAATGGAACGGAACAAGACAAAATTGAGCGAAAACAATATATCAATCAGAGACACAGGCATATCATCAATGGAACGGAACAAGACAGAATTGAGCGAAAATAATATATCAATCAGTGAGACAGGCATATCATCAATGAAACGGAACAAGACAGAATTGAGCGAAAACAATATATCAATCAGAGACACAGGCATATCATCAATGGAATGGAATAAGATAGAATTGAACGAAACAATATATCAATTAGTGACACAGGCATATCATCAACTGAACGGAATAAAACAGAATTGAGCGAAAACAATATATCAATCAGAGACTCAGGCATATCATCAACGGAACATAGGCAAATAAATCAATTAATAGAACAGGTCAGTATTGAGTGGAACAGGATAAAACATAACAAAACAAAACCAGAACAGACCATATAACAAAACAGAGTAGACCCGAATAGAATATGAGAGCAGGACAGGACAAAATGATGCCACGTGTAATGCAGTACAAAGAGTATGCATTTAAATATATGCATTTAAACAATACAACATATAAATAGTACAGTGTATGAAGATACAATATTTAGACAATGTAACTTATACACCAAGTCAGAAGTTCCAAGTTACTCACAAACTTTCGCTTATCTCCTTGTACAGATAATCTGATAATCCCCAGGTATTGTCTTAAGCACATTCTTGTATATCCTGAATAATCATCATCAATCATAAACAGATCAGAATTTAACCATTCATATCTTATTCATCATCTTAGGTATCTATCGGATTACCTAAGATAGCCTAATAGCCTATTGCCCTTTCATTGGGTTTCATCCAAGGCTATTTCATTCTTTAATTAGGTTTAGCAGTTATCGGGATTATAATCTAAATCATTTAGACTTCAATCGTTATCAGTTAAGTACTTATTTAACCTTAGGGGCAAAATGGTGATTTTACCATTCTTGTCCCGGACCCTGTCCTGGTCCTCAGAATGTTCCATATATCTCATATATAGACTCTTAAGTCTTTTGGACTTCATTTGAGATCTGCTTTTGATCATCGGGACACATCAGTCATTTCTCATTTTATACATTGACTGTTCCGGAGTCTTATTTAGCCTCTCAATTTCCATAATTAGGCTTATAACAATTTATCAGATTAGATTGGCCTTTATTCGGCCTCTACTTTGCACTTACCATGCTCAGGGGTATTTTGGTCATTTTTTGTTTTGTGAGATTTTGACCCTGATTCATTATTTAATCATGTGTACAGTTTCACGAGTATCTGGGCTTCTATCGGTATCAATTTCGTCCCATTTGGCCTTCATTTGGATTTCGTATAGCATCAAGGGCATTTTGGTAATTTCACATGCCATAGCTAAATTTTTAGAGACTTCAGTTCATAAAATGGACCTCATTATTAGGTCCACAATGTCCGGCATAGTTCAATTGGACTATCTTTTATGTTTAATTGGCCCTGGGTATCATTAGGGGCAATACAATCATTTACCACTTGCGTGTCTGTATTTTTCGGAACTTGGTTTCACAAATCGGACTTTACCGTTGAGTCCAGAATGCCCAACATAATCAAAATGGACTATCTTTTATTTTTAATTAACCCTGGGTATCATCAGGGGCAATACAGTCATTTATAATTTACGTGTCTTTATTTTTTCGGGACTTAATTTTCCAAATCGGACTCCACAATTGAGTCTGGAATGCCTGAAATAGTAAAAATACACTATTTATTTATTTAATTTGGGCTTCGTTTGAGTCATTTAGTGTCCAAGGGTAAAATAGTAATTTTACCCAATTAATAAAATAATTATTTTATTAATTATTTATTTTTCAGGGGTGTATTTGAATTAATTCTTTAAAATCTAGGCTAGAATAGAAATATTCAGAACAGTTGGGGTCAAAACATAATTAGGAATAATTCTGGTTTAATTTTTTTCAATTAAGCCCTTGGACCGTTGGGTTTACTAGGTCAAACCCTAGACCGGTCCAAAACTTTGGTGAACCAGCCGGTTCACTAGACCATACAGAACCGGAATAACATAACCCTGTTATTCCAATTTGGCCTCTTATCCACGGTTTGGATTTTCTGTAGTTCCAATTTTAATTTTATAGTCCTATAACCAAACAGCCCAAATCCAATTTCAAATTCAATTTAAACACAACCAATACGTTGTCGTTTGGGTTATTCTGATTTGCGGGTGGATCGGATTTGACCCGAACCCGATCCAATGCCAACCCGAACAGTGTCATCTTCTCCAACGGGGTCGACACTGCTCACCTCCAAACCCTAGTTTTTGCAGCTAATTTTGTGGCTTTTTAGGGTGTTTCTTCCTCTGCCTTTGGGTCCAAATCATTTCTGGGAGCCTAAGGACTGTTTTGGCATTCATTCAGTGGATTGGAACGAGCTCAAACGTTCAGTCTATGGTGGGATAACCGAACCTGCAACTCCAACGTACTAGTCCATTTTTGGACCTTGTAACCTCTAGTTTGGTTTGTTGTGATCCTAGGCTCGTGTAGATTCATCCCCCAACCATAGAATTGGTTTTTGTGTTCGATCTGTGAAAGTGCCTTATGGAACCGTAACCTGCATGCGGTGTTTTGGGGGTCTTAGCGTAGGCTTCAAGGTCTCGGGTTAGGTTTTTTGTAACCCTCATAAGGCCTAGGTCAGATTTAAAACATTAAAAATCAGTTTGGTGAGGGTCGTTTCAGACTGCTCCTATGGAGGTCATTAATGGCAGTTTGGGCACGGTTTGGTGTTCTAAGCCTGTTTCAAGGTCTCATTTTCATGCTTCGATCAGTATTTCTCATTCTAAGCATTATGCATGCAGTAATAGGGCTCAATAATGCCAAAAACAGCAGTAAAAGTTCCAAGAAATCAAAATAGTTTTGATGCCTTACCTTTTAGACAGTGAACTTCTCTCCCTATCCGTGGCTCAGTTCTGATCTTTTGGGCATTTCCAAATGCAGCCATACTCCCTTCTTGTGCACCTTCAAGTAGCCACACACATATGCATGTACACACACTTGATCCCTCTCTAACCCACTCTACTCTCTCTCTACATCACTCTCTTTAACAGATCTGCAGTCACACCCACACATAGGGTCACTCACACGGTTTGAGTGCAGAACACACATGCACTTTCTTTGGAGGATCCCTAGGTGTATATATATATATATATATATATTATTGCATACCTATACATATACTCCTACGTATATATAGATGCATACAAATCAGAATTGGGTGGGATCGTATGACTGATGTAGGAGTTGAGGTGGGATGATGTGAGCTAATGATATGGGGTTTGCATGTACGGCTATTGGCCAATTTGGGAGGCAGACTTGGATAATTTAGTGTTATATACAATTATGTTGTATATTTAGGCATGAAGTTATTGACAGTCCACTTGGTTTATTTTTGGGTGCCTAAAATCTTGCCCCACTTGGTTAAGGATTCAAATCCCCTTGGCCTCACTTTTGGGCATTTTTCCCTCATTTGGGCTTATGCCTTGTTTGGTTGGCGCAAAATTTCATTTTGGCTATTTTCGTTACATTTTCTTTTCCAGTGCTCTTTTTACGAAATGGTTTCTTCTAAGGGTTTCGTATTTCAGTTAGCTTCAATGTCCAAGGTCCAGTGTCGGTTATTATTTTCTTGGATTTCCGTAGTTAGCTAATTCGAGTTTTTACAATGTTAAAATGACATCATTTCACCTGATTATTTAGTAATTAGGTTCGGGTATTATACCCTCCTTTCTGACATGTTTAATTATTTTATCGGTCTATTGTGACCATCGAGATATTCCCGATTAACTTCCTTGATTATCCTTAACGTCGGTTCTAATTAATAATTAGCAAACTAATTATTAATTAATCAAGGTCGGGGTGTTACACCCAAACAAGTCTTCTCAAGCTAATCTAACCATCCAATCTAGTTCTATGTGTCCATGTTATTGTTTAAAAAATAACATCGTGGAAAGCCATAACGAGATAAGTCCAAAATTATCAAATAATCCAATGAGATAGAGCCACTATTATACTCATATAATGAAGCTGCTTCTAAATGAGATAGATCAAACTAATCAATCTACATTAAACTATTATTTCACAAAGAATAAATAGTTCCATTCAATCTCAAAGACTAAAATTTAAAGATGAGAAAATGACAAAAATTAATTACATTAGAGGTGGGCAAAACGTCTAGTCAAACACCAATATCCAATTACTTTATCATAAGACTATATGTTGCTCAAAAGAATTAATCAACTCACTCTTATGGAGGTTAATTCTTATGTTACCACTTGTGCATATTGTACAAAACACTATGAGCATTGTAAAGTAGCGCTTTCTACGCGTCATTTTATGTCTTTTTACTTAATCTCTTCTCTATTTTGAATAAAATGGTCAACTTTGACTCAGTACAACTACAAACAAAATAATCTATTTTATTCTTAAATAGCAGCTCATTCTATATCTCATTGTCTGTCATGCATGCTCCTATGGCACTTGACTTTCTTGCCTACTTCTGATGCAAGTTTCTCAGTCCCACCCTAGTTAGCAAATTTTCCTTGTCTATAAACATCGACCCAAAAGTCTTGTTTGGCCCACCCAAGGAAACAAGGTTAGTTTAGGAGTTCTGTCACATCCCGACACCCCACCCTACGCAGATGCTGAGGACGTGATGCCAGTTAGCCACCTTGCTGGTTTTCTCCACCGACAATGCGACCAACCAAAGGCGACTTCTGAACTTTACAATGAATTGCATTCTAAATGTACGGTCAGAGCAGCGAAAATTAAAACTTTTTTAATTTAGGAATGCAACTCATCCAAACACATCAGAGCACGTCTATAATCAGTTACCAAATATCTCTAGAGTACCAATATACGTGAGCCATGTCCCAATGCATCTATTCTATACCAATGAATTCAATAACATAGTACCATGAACCTGAATAGCATGATTCAGCCCATTATAATTCAAGACTCCATAATTCATTACCATCAAATCCTGGCCTGGGATGCCTCCGGGCTATTAGTTTCATTTCTTTGTGCCTTCTAACCCACTTGAGATAAATCCTGAAAAATGTTAGGATAATAGAGTGAGCTTTTTTTTAACAAGCCCAGTGAGTAGCAAAGGTTCCTTGCCATGGGTTTCAAAACCAGCTCTTCCTTATAAAGCACATGGACAGTTCAGTCACTTCAGAAATAACAGTTTCATAAATTCACTTTAAATACAGTTTAAGTAAAACAAAACAGAACTGAACAGGATGCCAATACATCAAATAGAAGCATAGGCAAATCATCAATGGAATGGAATAGGACAGAATTGAGCGAAACAGAACAGAATAGAACAGGATGCCAATTAGGCACATAATTAAGTATATTCGAGCTTCCCCAACAGCCCATGAGCGGACACTCGTGGAGCCTCTACCCTCTAGGTATCGCTCTGGCCTACTTATGCCATACCGCTCAAAACTGGATTGGGCCCAGGAGTTAGAACATAACAGAACAGTGTAGAACAAAATCAGAATAGCATGTGACAGAACAGAATCATAACAGGATAGAAGAGCAAAACAGAATGGAGTCATGCCATGTGTAATGCAGTTTAAAGCGTATGCATTTAAGTATATGCATTTAAACAGTACATGATATGAAAATTTTATGACAGTTAAAATGCCACCAAGTCAGAAGTTTCAAGTTACTCACAAACTGTTCACTTGTCTCCATTCACAAATAATCTGATAATTTCCAGATACGTCAGGCACCTCCTTGCATATCTTAAATAATCATCATTAATCACAGATAGATCAGAATTCATCCATTTGTAATACCCCGACCTAAAGTAACCAAGCATATTGGCACATTTTACGAGATTTTAAAACGATAGTAAAAAATTAACTACAAAAGGACCGAGAATGGGGGAAATATACAAATATGTATATTTCAATATATATTTATGTTATGTGTATACAAGTATATAGTAATATACATATAATTATCTATCTATATTAACAGCTGTAAAATACACACCCTAAAGTGTGTATTTTGTGTGTATAGCTAAATGTATATATAAATGTAATAATTCATTTAAATACATATACATATAAATACGTATATAAATACTAAAGTGTGTATATATGTATGTTTATGTGATGGTATATGTAATAATACATGTATATACATATACATATATATATATATAAGAAAGTTGAAAAGCATGTGAGAAGTGTGATTATGTGTGTGAGTGTCGGCAGCACACACTCACACGGCTGAATAATGGCATGCTCAAACAGCAAGCTTATAAATATAGAAGCACTCATTTAGGCTGCTGCAAGAAGCAAGGTGGAGTACCATGTTGGTTGGGGCAGACAGCAGCGGTGAATGATTATATATATATATATAATATAATATAAAGATACATATTTATATACACACACCCACACAACCATTCAATCATACAGAGAGAGGGGGATAGAAAAATTTCTGAGAATAAGGATTTGAAGCCCCTTAAACAAGAGAAAAACAAGCTAAGAATCACCTGAAATGGTCCGAAAACAAGCATAAACGATCGAGTTGCAGGTTTGATTATCAAACCTTTAACTGAGCACTTAAGCTCAGTTTAAGCTCTTATATGAATGCCAAATCTTACCTTGAAGTTCCAAAAACATGTTAGAATCAAAAACAGAGAGAAAAACCTCTCAAAAAATCACAAAATTGAAAGCCTAGAATTTCATAAATTAAGGCAACAGTGGCCCTAAGTGATGATGAAGATGACGGGTTGACTCGCTCAACCCACTCGAACAAGGTGTATTGACTCGGACACGTGTAAGGTGGTGGGTCAGCCACCGCATAAGTTGAACGGTGCCATTTTGAGGGGTGTTATGTTTTAATTTTAAAAACCTGGATATGGGCTGTTTGGTTACGTGGTTTTGGGCCGATTTAAATACCTGTGCACGAATAAGATAGCTTATCCCAATTTTAAAACATTGTCCACTGTTTGGATTAAAAATTCTTTGAAAAATAAAAGGGGCCGCAGCCCCTGGGACTCAAATGCCCAACCTCTCAACCCAAACCCCTCATTTCTACCACTGTGACAGGCACACCCGTAGTATATATGGTGGCCGAATATATATTTATTATATAAAAGAAAAATTAATTTAATTTAATTAATTAAATAATAGTAAATTGATCCGATGTCCAAATTAAACGTATCAATAGTGTATTTTAACTATTTCAGACATTTGGAAACGAATGGTAAGGTCCATTTTGCGAGATGGGACCCCGTAAAATAAAGACACTTAAAAAGGGTAAAAATGACCATTTTGCCCCTAGTACCCTAAAGCCAAATAGAAATCTGAGAGGGTCTAAATTTACTTTCTTCGATGTTCTGGACCCAATGGTGAGGTCCATATTAAGAAATAAAGTACAAAAAAATATGACACGTAAACATATGAAGTTATAAAATCAAACCTAAAATTAATAAAGCTACCAGAAGAGTATACTTTAAGAGTAAAACGCCTAAGATGAAAATTATGATTTAAACATGATCTAAGCATAAGTTAAGAGCATCAATAGGTGTATTTGAAGTGAATGTGAAGTTAATAGACTCTTTATAAATTTTTCTTAGGAACTACAGAGAAAGAGGAAAAGCGCATTAGTAGTACTAACCCTAAAGATAGAAGTGAGTAATCCTGTATTTGAAGTGGAGATTTAACTCCATGGATTTGAAGAAGTTTAAAGTTCAAAATATCTGAAGCATTTGAATATCAGATTCAGTATTTACATGATTCTTGTTTTAAAGTATTTATGTTCTTATAAACCCTATTGTGACATGCTCAGTGAATGGTTTCTACTACAGTCTTCCTTAAAAATATGTTTCAGCATGTCTAAGTTTAAAATGTCAAATCTCATTAAATATTCTGAATTTGCATACTCCAAGTATTTGAAGACTCTATCATGAAGCCATGAACATCATGTTTTAAATGCTCATAAAAAGCATCTATCTAAAGAAGTCATATTTCAAATGCTCTTAAATGCATATATTTGAAGAAGTCATATTTTAAATGCTCATGAAAAGCATCTATTTGAAGAAGTCATGTGTTAAATGTATTTAAATGCAACTTCAGGGAGGCAAAGTTTAATGCTTTTAAATAGCATCTACTTGCAAATGTTTTATATACCTCCTGTTGCTATTAGAAATGCAAGATAAAGCATGCATAAGTACCCTACGAGGACGTTGGGTTCCTTCGGGACTCAATCATGATATGAAGAAATTCTAGGTAGCAGGATCTAATCCCCCAGGCATGAGAATCTCTACGTGAAGTAAAACTTTGAGTCTGGTTCGAAACAGATTTTCACCTAATCAAAGTGAAAAGATGAGACGTTTAGAAATGGTAGCAGGTTTATCCCTCTATTCCTAAATGTACTGTGTATGTTGATTTCATGAACTAACATTTTCATGTTTTCATAAGAAATGGCAGAAGGTTTTTCAAACCCTGTTTCATGAAGAAGTATTTGTTTTCAAGGAAATGAGCCAGTTTTAAAATAAAGGGCCATACCTTCATGTTTACAAGAAAAATGATTTTTTTTCATCCTATTGAGAAGCAAAAGATTTAAACTCTTTTGGTCACATTGGCCACCATATACACGTTTACGAGTTTACATTGCATATTACATATCCTACTCAAGTGCTGTAAATGCTCCGTGTTATATGTTTTGAAGATTCTTACATTTTGTATACGTGAAATATCTGTTTTACTCGAATGCTTCAAATTGCTTCATGTTACGTGATTTGAAGCTTCCTATACTCTATTGAAAAAGTACATGTTTAGCTTGAATACCTTGAATGTTTCAAAGCTATCTATTTCAAAGAATTCCTATATTCTTATTTGAAGTATGCGAACAATTGGTAGTGAATGTTTTATAAACTCTCATGTTCTAACCACTACCAATTGAAAACCCATGAAAAATACTGGAATTACTCACAAGCTTAGATTAGCTTACCCGAATTTATATCCGACCCATATTTCAGGTAATTAAAAATAGTCCTGACTTTTGATGATGATGATAGTTAGAGCTTTGCCCATTTTAAGGAAAGGCGTAGGAAGCTCCTTACAGGACTAGCAGTTCTTAGGAAGCACTATGGATTTACAGTTAGTCACCTTTTGTTATAAAAGTTATTAAATGTTATGTAACTAAGTCCTGACGGACAACTGAACATGTATTATTTATAAAGTCGTAAAGTTTTTATTATGCTCTTAATGTATAATCATGTGTACCACTTTGAAGAGCAGCAGTACCGAGCAGATGTGCGTAAAATTTAAAAGAAGAAAAGAAAAGAAAAAGTTTTTCACACTTCCGCAAACACAGGCCACACCGCCATTTGATATTGTCGCTTATATAAGCCTTGCTCGACGGTCCCCAGGCCGAAGGGTGGCAATCGCGATTCGAGATCCGCATAGGGAGGGTTACGTATCGTGACAGAGTGGTATCAGAGCCAGGTTAATGGTCTTTGGGGAAGACCAAGTAGTGATTGAGGCTAGGAAATAATTAAGATCTACTGATACCAAAGAGTGGTATCAGAGCACTTGGTTGACTCAAACAAACTTAGTGTCACTAGAAAAATTAGAAACAGAACTATGAGTTAGGTAGGTTCTAGGCTACCTAAGGTATTAAATGATAGCAAATGAACTATTAAGAAAAACCTAGGTGAAGTACATGATTTGATTTGAAGGCGGGGTATGGGACCCATATTACATGAAATAGATATGTGAAGTACATGATTTGATTTGAAGGCGGGGTATGCGACCCGCATTACATGAAGTAGATATTAGGAAGTATATGATTTGATTAGAAAGCGGGGTCTGGGACCCGAATTACATGAAATAGATTTTAGAAGTACGTGATTTGATTTGAAGGCAAGGTATGGGACCCGCATTAAATGAAGTAGATATTAGGTGTCACGACCCGGAACCTGGCCTCTACGGATCCCGAATCGCGACCGCCAACCTTCGGCCCGTGGGCCGTCAGGCGAGGCTTCACGTGAGCAATGGCGCTGGACCGCTATACGATAGGGCCAGAACTGGCAAATTGCAGAAGCGTGAAAAACTTTTTCTTTTCGTACGCCCACTCGGTACCGTCGCTTCTTCTTCTTCTTCAGAGCGGTAAACAAATAATATACATTCAGAGCATACTAAAAATTTAAAGTGATACATATTACATATCCGTTGCCGCTTAGGCTTAAGTACATATTTGTCCAAAACTTACTACATCAAATTTGACTAGCTACGAGTCCTAGTACTTCCAAAATTCCTAATCGAATGGAGCTGCAAATCTCTAAACCTCAAATTGGGCAAGACTCCCATCCATCATCATCACCTGAAAAATGTTAGGGAATGGGGTGAGCTTCGAAAAGCCTAGTGAGTAATTCCAATACTTTGTCATGGGTTTCAACTGGTCGTGGGTTAGTTATAAGAGAATGTTCATATAAACATACACTACCAATTATACAATATTTTAGATACAAAAAACTGAATTCTTCAAAAAGGATAGCGTGAAGCATACGAGGCATTCAAGCTAGGCACGTACTTCAATAATCGCAGAATACAAGAATCTTCAAATCACATAGCATGATGCATTTTAAAGCATTTAATATGCAACAGAATTTATAAACATGTGTAGAGTGGCCATTTGAAGACCAAGGAAATAATTTGAAATCCTTTTCATGAAAATAGAAGGATGTAAATTTCTTCTTCTTCAAAACTTCAAAGGGTTATATAAAAACCCGTTTCAGATAATGGGGTTTTAAAACCTGCTACCATTTTTTAAAACCTTTTCATCTTTTCACTTTTTATGTAACACCCCGACCCGATTAAATAATAATTAAGTCACTAATTTTTAATTAGTGACCTTAAAAGGTGTAATTAAGAAATTTAATCGGGAAACAAACAATAATTCCTAAAAATAATTCCAAGACCTTAAAATCAAGGTCGATTCTGGGAGAAATAATCTACGGCTACAATTTATAAAGATTGAAACATGAAAGGTAAATATTAAAATTAAAATCACAAAGTTAAAAATAAATAAATTAAATATCAAATAAGGCAAAAGGAGAAAATAGCAAAGATAGAACTAAAATGTGAGGCCAAGGGGTTTTGAACCCTTGACCCAAAATAGGCAAAGTCTTAAAGCCCAAAGAGTTACCACTTGGATTGCCCACCTAATTGTGCCCTATATTGCAGAATATATCTATATATCTATAAAGTAACAAGGCCCCACCTCCCAAATTGGCCAATGGCCTTTCATGCACCAAAAGAAATACTTTAAAACAAAATAATCATTTAAAAACATATGACTACATATACACACATCTGTATTGCGTGTATTCAGAAAGAAATCAAATCGTGAGTGTGTTCATACTTGTAGAGAGAGAAAGAGAGTTAGAGAGTGAAGAAGAAGGAAGAGAAGAGAGAGGGCTCCCTGCATGGCTACCTGACCGGAAGGAGACCACAAAGCCTCAACCAAGAAGAAGAAGAAGAAGAAGAAGAAGAGAGAGAGAGAGAGAGAGAGAGAGAGAGAGAGAGAGAGAGAGCACTGTTGGAGGTAAAACACAAAACCACCCATTTTTCTCTCTCTAGGAATTTCTCATTTTTACAAACTGTTTAGGCTTTTTAAATACATGCATGATGTTTCGGATAAGAAATCTTCATTAAGGCATCAAAATGAGACCTCAAAACGACCTAGAAAACCCAAAACCGTAAGCAGCCGCCATTAGAGGACCTTGCTTGAACTGGGTCTGAATCGACTGTGGTTAAACCTCGATTGAGGGATAGGGACCTGAACTAGATGTTGTAAAGTTTTCACTGCAGCAAGAACAAGACCAAATGGCTCAAAAATGAGCCTCAAAACCTGAGTTGCAGGTTTCGGCCATGAAACCCAACCCCACGAACCCTGCTCTAAACCTGATTTTGGTAATGGGGACATGAACCCCCTAATGCATGGATCACAAGGAACCAAATATCACGAGATTTGGTTGATAAATGAAGGTGCATGACTGAGTTATAGGTCCCACGATAATGGAGTTGAATAGCACTCCATCCTTAGATTCGAGGCTCAAAACGAATGCCAAGATGATGGCTTGACTTCCAGAGATGTTTTGGAACCAAAAGCAGTAAAAATCCGTACCTGAAACTCCACGAAATTGAAAAAACATGAAAACTGGAATTAGGGCAAAACTGGGGAAGAAGAGAGGAAGACGATGGATAGTGACGGTCGGTTCGGGTCGGTTTCGACTTTGGCTTCGGGTCGTCGTTTAGCTAAAAGGATTTTGAATTTTAAAATTTAGGCCTGACGTCATCATGACGTCAGCATTACTCATTGAACCAGCCAAACCGGTTGGTTCAATGAAATGGTAAACCGGTTCAGTTACAAATGAACTAAACCCTTTGGTTTATTTTAAAAGTTTTAAAGAATTGCAATTGAACCCCCAACTGTTTAGAATATTTCTATTCTGGCCTAGATTTTTAAGAATCAATTCAAATAAGCCCCTGGAAAAGTAAATAATTAATAAAATAATTTACTTTATTATTTTATTAAATGGGTAAAATTACTATTTTACCCTCGAACACAAAATGAGTTAAAGGAAGCCCAAATGAAATAAATGAATAGTGTATTTTGACTATTTTGGACATTCTGGACCCAATGGCTGGGTCCGTTTCCCGAAACAGGACTCCAAAAAATTAAGACACGTTAAGATATAAATTACCAAAATGCCCATAATACAATACGAAGCCCAAATGAAGTCTAAATTGGACGAAATTGATACCAATAGAAGTCCAAATAATAGTGAGCTTGTATATATGATTAAATAATGATTTGGGGTCAAAACGTCATAAAATTTAAATGACCAATGTGTCCCTTTGATCAAAAGCAGATACCAAATGAAGTCCAAAAGACCTAAAAATTTATGTATAGGATATGTAAAATATTCTAAAGACCATGGTAGGACCAGGGCAAGAAAAAATTAAATTACCATTTTGCCCCTACATATGCCCGAAGCCAAATAAAAAGTCGAAAAGGCCTAAATTGATTTTCTTCGATGTTCCGAATCCAACGATGAGGTCCAAAATACCAAAATAAGTACTGAAAAATAAGTCACGTGAAAAATAAAACTTATTAAATTACCACGAGTAGACCGGTAAGACCAATCCTAGGAAGTTAGGATACGTCAGGTCTAAGATTAAATGAAGAACATCAAATTAGAGATGAATTGAAGTAAATGAGGAATTAATTGAATTCTTGATGAACTTGATTTTTAGGAATTACAAGGGAAAAGGGGAAGCCCCCAGTAGTGCTGACCCGGGGAATCAAGGTGAGTAATCCTGTACTTTGAAGTGGAGGTTTTAATCTCCATGGATTCTGAAGAATTTTAAGTTTAAATATTCTGAAGCATTTTCATATCTGCTGTTTTTTTGAAATCTCGTATTTATATGCTTTATATTCCAACATTTTATCGTAATCATTTATGAATTTTAACATGGCATACAAATTTACTTCCTGACATTCTGACAAATGATACGTTTAATTCTTGCATGTCCATGTAATTGTCGGTTTTACTAAATGCCTCTTGAATTAAATTTTTTGTTCTGTCTATGCCTTAATAAATTCCTGTGCATCGTGATTTAAATTCCTGAAGCTCTTATGTCAAATATTTCAAATATTGTCCTCCAAATATTTAAAAGTCTTGATTAAATTGTCTGTGTTTTGAATACACATGAAAATTCATTCTTTAATTAAAGCCATGTTTTTAGATGTTCATCAAAATCATTTCTTGAAGAAGCCATACTTTTGTACTCATGAGAAACATCTATTTGAAAATCATATTCAAATACTTATGAAAAACTTATATTGGAAGAAATCATGCTTTCAATACTCAAGAAAAGCATTTATTTGAAGAAGCCATAATTCAATGCTCTTTAAAAAGAATCCAATGAAGAAATATTGTTTTTAAATGCTTATAAAAAGTATTTCACGAAGAAGTCATATTTTTGCAAGATAATTGTGCATAAGCACAACATTCGATGTTGAAATCCTTCAGGATTCAACTATGACACGAAGAAATGCCTGGTAGCAAGATCTAATCCCCTAGGCAACTAGATATCCGCATTGTAGCATTGCAGTAAAAACTGGAATCTGGTTCGAAACAGACTTCCACCTAATCAAAGTGAAAAGATTACAAATGTTTTTAGAAATGGTAGTAGGTTTTTAACCCCCATTTATCTTAAACGGGTTTTTATATAACCCCAAGTTTTGAAGGAGAAGAAATTTGCACCCTCCTATTTTCATGGAAGGAATTTCAAATTATTTCCTTGTTCTTCAAATGGCCACTCTGCACATGTTTATAAATTATGTTGCATATTAAATGTGTTATTCAATGCTTTAAAAATGCATCATGCTATGTGATTTGAAGGATTCTTATATTCTGCGATTATTGAAGTACAAACCTAGCTTGAATGCCTTGTATGCTTCATGCTATCTTTCGAAGAATTCTGTTTTTTGTATTTGAAGTATATGTACAATTGGTAGTGTATGTTATTTGAAGTCTCTCTTAAACTAACCCACTACCAATTGAAACCCATGACAAAGTACTGGAATTACTCATTGGGCTTTTCAAAGCTCAACCCATTCCCTAACATTTTTCAGTTGATGATGATGGTTGGGAGCCTTGCCCAATTTGAGGATTGGTGATTGGTAGCTCCGTTTGATCAGGAATTTTGGAAGTACTAGGACCCGTAGTTGGTCAAATTTCGATGTAGTAAATTTTGGACAAATATATACTTAAGCCCGAGAGGCAACGGATATGTAAAATTTATAACTTTAAATTTTTAGTGTGCTCTGAATGTATATTATTTGTTTACCGCTCCAAAAAAGAAGAAGAAGCGACGGTACCCAACGGGCGTGTGAAAAGAAAAAAAGTTTTTCACGCTTCCGCAATTTGCCAGTTTTAGCCCTATCGCACAGCCGTCCGGCGCCGCTACTTACTCGAGCCTGACCCGAAGGCCCACGGGGCGGAGGGTGGCAGTCGCGATCCTGGATCCGCATGAGTTGGATTTCTGGTCGTGACATTTTAACTCAAGGATCCATTTCGAACCAGACCCTAATTTTACTTCTGAGAGATCTTATGCTTGGGGGATCAGATCCTGCTACCGGGCATTCTTCTGAATTGAGAACCCGAAGGGAGCTCAATAATTTGTGATGCTTATGCATCATTATCTTGCAAAAACGTGACTTCTTCATGAAATGCTTTTTATGAGCATTTAAAAACATGACTTCTTCATTGGATGCTTTTCAAAGAGCATCAAATTATGGCTTCTTCAAATAAATGCTTTTCATGAGCATTGAAAACATGATTTCTTCAAATATAAGCTTTTCATGAGTGTTTGAAATATGATTTTCAAATAGATGCTTCTCATGAGTATAAAAAAATATGGCTTCGATAAAAAGGGTGAGTTTTCATGAGTATTTAAAGCATGGACAGTTTAACAGAGTTTCTTAAATACTTGGAGGACCATACTTGAAACAGTTAACACATGAGCTTCAGGAATTTAAATCACGATAAACAGGGATTTATTAAAGCATAGATGGGATAAAAGCATTTATTTCTGGAGGCATCTAATAAAATTTGACATTTACATGGACATGCAGAAAATAAACGTATCAACTGTCAGCAATATCAAGAAGTGAATTTTGCATGCCATGTTAGAATTTATAAACAAAATGATAGAACATTGAAATATAAAGCATATAAATATGAGAATTTAGAATTTAAAATACGGCAGATATTTTCATAAAAACACTTCAGAATACTTGAACTTCAAATCACTTCAGAATCCATGGAGATTAAAACCTCCACTTCAAAGTACAGGATTACTCACTTGTTCTCCTAGGTCAACACTACTGGTGGGCTTTCCCTTTCCCTTTGAAATTCCTAAAAATCAAATTTATCAAGACTTCAATTAATTCCTCATTTACTTCAAATCATTTCTAATTTGATGCTCTTCATTTAATCTTAGACCCGACGTATCCTAACTTCCTAGGATTGGTCTTACCGGTTTACTCGTGGCAAAATTAATAAGTTTTATTTTTCACGTGACTTATTTTTCGGTACCTAATTTGGTATTTTGGACCTCACCCTTGGGTTCGGAACGTCAAAGAAAGTCAATTTAGGCCTTCTCGACTTTTTATTTGGCTTCGGGCATATGCAGGGACAAAATGGTAATTTATTTTTCTTGCCCCGAACCTATCATGGTCCTCAGAATATTTTACACATCTTATACGTAAATTTTTAGGTCTTTTGGACTTCGTTTGGTATCTGCTTTTGATCATAGGGACACATTGGTCATTTAAGCTTTATGACGTTCTGACCCCGAATCATTATTTAATCATATATACAAGCTCGCTAATATTTGGGCTTCTATTGGTGTCAATTTCGTTCAATTTGGACTTCATTTGGGCTTCGTATTGTATTAGGGGCATTTTGGTAATTTATACATTAACGTGTCTAAATTTTTTGGAGTCTCAGCTCGGGAAACGGACCTCACCATTAGGTCTAAAACGTCCAAAATAGTCAAAATACACTGTTCGTTTATTTTATTTGGACTTCGTTTGACTGATTTAGTGTTCAAGGGTAAAATAGTAATCTTACCCAATTAATAAAATAATTAAATAAATTATTTTATTAATTATTTATTTTTCCAGGGGCTTATTTGAAATAATTCTTTAAGAATTTGGGCCTTAGTAAAATTTTCCTAAACAGTGGGGGTTCAATTGCAATTCTTTAAAACTTTTAAAATAAACCAAAGGTTATAGTTAATTTGTAACTGAACCGGTCCACTATCTCACTGAACCAATCAGTTCGGCCGGTTCAATGCATAATGATGATGTCAGCCCTACATTTTAAAATTTAAAAATCTTTTTAACCAAATGATGTAGTTTCACTTAAACCCATTTTATGCGACGGGTCGGGTCCCGATCCAAAGCCTGGCCCGTATTGTTCATCTTCTTCCCTTCTTCTTCCCCCGTGTTGCCCTAGTTGCAGAATTTTACGTTTTCAATTTCGTGGGTTTTCAAGGACTGATTTCCTCTGCTATCCATCCCAAAACGTTTCTGGAGGTTAGGCTAACATCTTGGCATCCATTTTGAGCCTCGAATCAAGCTCAAATGTTCGGTCTATGGGGAGATAACCGAACCTGTAACTCCGTAGTAAACCCTCGTTTCATCACCATTTTTAATGGGTTTTGGTTCAATGTGACCCTCATGGCATGGGGGTTCAAATCCCATTCTCAAAATCGAATTTAACAATGAGTTTTTAAGACAGTAGCCAACACCTGAAACCTATAAGTGACAATTTGGGGGTCCTTGCTTGGGTTCCTAAGTCTCAGATTGGGGTTTTTCAAACCCTCATAAGGTCTAGATCAAGTCTTGACCAACCAAACTTGGTTTGGTCTCGGTTGTTTCAGACCTGCTCTAATAGAGGTCATCAATGGCGGATGTGTACTGTTTGGTGGTTTTGGGGCTGTTTCGAGGCCTTATTTTGATGCCTAAATGAAGATTTCTCATCCAAAACATCATGCATGCAACTAATGAGGCTTAAAAATATCAAAACAGATCCAAAATTTAAACAAAGATTTTTCCAGTTTTGGGGTTTATACCTCAATAGTGTGTTTCCCTCTCTTCTTTTGTGGCTCAATTCCTGCCCCTCTAGGTACGGCTAGCCCCTCCTTTTTCTTCCATGCTTCCTGCAAACCTCATGCATGGACTCATCCATGCTTTAATTTCTCTCTCTCTCTCTCTAGATCTCTCTCTTTCTCACTCTAACTTTCTCCCTCTACTTCAGACTTCACTACACAGTCTGATTTTTGAATTGGGATTACACCCACGCAACAGATAGTTATATATCACATATTTTAAATAATTTCTTTGTTTTAAAAATATTTCTTTTGGTGCATGAAAGGCCATTGGCCAATTTGGGAGGTGGGGCCTTGTTATTTTATACACATATACATGTAATTTGCATTGTAAGACACAATTAGGTGGGCAGCCCAAGTGGCTACTTTTTAGGCCTTAAGACTTTGCCTATTTTTGGGTCAAGGGTTCAAAACCCCTTGGCCTCACATTTTAGTTCCTTTTTGCTATTTCCCCCCCTTATGCCTTATTTGGCATTTAGTTTAATTATTTTAACTTTTTGCATTATTTTCCACTTGTGATTTCAAATATAATATTTACTCTTTCATGTACTGATTTTATAAATCGTAGTCGTATTTTATTTTTCCCAGAGTCGACCTTGATTTCTAAGGTCTCGGAATTATTTTGGAATTATCGTTTGTTTCCCGATTAAATTTCTTAATTATTCCCTTTAAGGTCACTAATTAAAAATTAGTGACTTAATTATTATTTAATCAGGTCGGGGTGTTACATTAGGAGTATGTGATTTGATTTGAAGGTGGGGTATGGGACCCGCATTACATGAAATAGATATGTGAAGTACGTGATTTGATGTGAAGGTAGGGTATGGGACCCGCATTACATGAAGTAAATATTAGAATTGTAACACCCCGACCTGATTAAATGATAATTAAACCACTAATTGTTAATTAGTGACCTTAAAAAGAATAATTAAGAAATTTAATCGGGAAACAAATGATAATTCCAAAAATAGTTTCGAGACCTTAAATAATGAGGTCAATTCCAAGGAGAAATAATCTAAGGCTAAGATTTATAAAATCAATACATGAAGGAGTGAGTGTAAAATTTAAAATTACAAAAGAGAAAATAATGTAAAAAGTTAAAATAAATAAATTAAAGTGCCAAACAAGGAAAATGGAGGAAAATAACAAAAGGAATCCCAGTTGAGGCCAATGGGTTTTGAACCCTTAACCAAAATAAATGAAACATTTAAGTCCCGAAAATTTAACTATTGGGCTACCAATCATTTTGAGTTATAAAATACGCATGAAATATATATATACAAAATGAATGATCTAGAACAAGATAATAAAAATAAAATAATTATAACATACTTTATATATATATCTATATATATATACACACACACACACACGGCTCAATGATGGTCTGCTTAAACAGCAAGCCTATAGATATAGAATCACTCATTTAAGTTGCTGCAAGAAGCAAGGTGGAGTACCATGGTGGTTGGGGCAACCAGCAGCAATGAATGATCATGCATATATTTATATACATATATACATATTTATATACAAGGAACAAAACAAGCCAAGAATCACCTTAGATGGTCTAAAAACAAGCATAAACAATCAATTTGCAAGTTTGATTATCAAACCCTTAATCGAGCACTTGAGCTCGGTTTGAGCTCTTATATGAATGTTAAATCTTACCTTGAAGTCCCGGAAACACTTCAGAATAAAAAACAAAGAGATTGGAGGATTTAAGATTCACGAAATTAAAAATGAAATGATTAGGGCAACAGTAACTCGATTGAGGAAGAAGACGATGAGTCAACTCGCCAACTCGATTGAGTCGGGCTTGTTGACTCGGACACGTGTTGGGAGGCATGATAGCCACCACATAAATAGAACGGTGTTGTTTGGGCTTTAGGGTTTTTAAATTTTAAAACCTGAATATGGGCTATTTGGCTACACGGGTTTTGGGTCTGATTTGATAACCCTGATAGGAATAAGATAGCTTATCCCTGAATGGTATTACCCTATCCGCCATTTGCATCAGAAATCCCTTGAAAACTAAAAGGGGTCGCAGCCCCTAGGAATCGAACAGCCGACCTTCCACACACGTAAAACCCTAACCCCACCCCTAAACCCACTGTGACAAGCACGCCCGTGGGTATATTTTTCATAATATATATATATATATATTATCAATGCAATAATTAATTTAATTAATTAAATAATAGTGAAATAATTTGATGTCAAAATATATGAATAGTGTATTTTAACTATTTCAAACATCCTGAACCCAATGGTGGGGTTCGTTTTGCGAGACGGGACCCCAAAAAATAAAGACACATAAAGGGATAAAATTACCATTTTGCCCCTAGTGCCCCTAAAGCTAAATAGGAATCCGAGGGGATCTAAATTGATTTTCTCCGATGTTCCAGACCCAATGGTGATGTCCATATTCCAAAAACAAGTATGGAAAAATATGCAAAGTAATAGAAACAAACTTAAAATAAATAGAGCTACCAGAAGAGTACAGTTTGAAATGGAATTAATTTCTAACACATTAAACTATGTCGTAGGTTAAAACCGAAGTAATCGTCATGGATGAGCTAATTTGGGAGGGAAAAGTAATTAAAAGAAAAATAAATACTGCCAAGAAGTTTCAGATCCTCTCTCTGAAGCCGTTTATGTTTAAAACCACTATTGTTCCAATCGGGCGATTTATGAAAGAATAGGCCGCAAGAAAACTTGCTGAAGAAGCATTAAAAGAAGAAGAAGAATGGGAAAATACTAAAACACTAAATGATATGCTTCAAAGATAATATCTATTTATCATTAAAGCACATAAAGTAAATAGATATGTAATACAGCTATAAATCTGTCATGCCCCGAATTCCAGCGAACCCGAGGCGCGAGTAACGAGACAAAAAGAAATAAAATAATAAAGAAGTGAAAGACAATTAAGGACAATCACATACATTCTACATACTGTTCTGATACATTACATAAGGTCTAGTCCACTCGTTCACAACATACAAAATAAGATACAGTCTCGGGCTTATGCCCTTATACAATATCAAATGCGCCCCTTGGGCTAGACAAAATCCCCAATCAAATCATCTCCACGTCTTGCACAGCTGGAGCATCATCTGAAATGTTTGCCCCACTAAAGGGGTCAGCTCAACATGCTGGTACAATATAATGCTAATGCAAGAAACAAAACTAAGGGCGTGGCATATGCAAGTGTACAGTTATTTCTATATGGCATTCGATATCATGATGGCAGTATATGAACAGTATACAGTATATGAGCAATATGCATGACACACCCATGCAACTCTATGCCCACCCATGTCTCATGATACGGTCCTTCCCCGCTGGCATGAGTACCGCCACGTATGTCTCGCTTCACGGTCCGGAACCCGTCAGGCAGACGAGTACCTATTGGCCGATTTTGGGTTTTTCACCACAGGATCTGCACCCTCATAATGCATAGCACCACGTGCTCAAATCACGCCATGCACAAAGAACCACACTATGCCAAGATGCTTTGATTCATTCATGCCACAATATAATCTCAATGATGCATCTCATTCATACATGAAGCATGCTTTCAATCACATATCTCATAATCTCAATAGTTCTCAAGGAATACAATTTACACACAATATACTAACACATGTAATATACGCACAATCATCATTTATATCATCACCCAACTTATAGCAAGATAACATGAAGCACATAAGCATGTGAACAATCCAGCAAACATGTGTACAATCAAGGGAGCAGAACAAGTATTCCTAATCTCAATTCTATTTCTTACTTAGCACAATATATCATACCTGATAATCGATCTCAAACCGAGAAAATATACTCGTAATAAAGTGAAATCATTGTAAGAACACCAAAGGTCAGGTCACCTTCTCTTTGCCTTTCCGTGTCCCTAAAATCATAACATGAGACTCAGTTCATTTGTTTCCTGAATGATGCTATTCAACAAATGTCATGTCTTTATTTTATAAGTTTCTATTTTCCTAAATTAGACTCTATTATTGAGTCCGAGACGTCGAAGAAAATAAGTTTAGGTTTTCATAGAACTCAATTCGGACATCTAGGTTCAAAAGGGCAAAATAGTCATTTTGCACTTTTCACGGGTCCTTACGTTTTGAGACCTCTTTTCACAAATCGGACTCCACGGTTGAGTCCAGAATGTTCGAGATAATAAATTTTCACTATTTGTTTACTAAATTTGGAGTTCGTTTGTCTGTGTTTCAATTCAGGGGCATTTTGGTAATTTTAAAGGTTACTACGGGTCTTTTATTTTTTTGGGACCCCGTCTCATAAAACGGACCTCACCATTAGCCTCAGAATGGTTGAGATAGTCAAGATACACTAATGACTTGTCCCATTTGGACTCCGGGTTATTTTAGAGTATTTAAAATAATTAATTTAATTTAATTAATTAATTAATTTAATTATTATTTTATTAATATTTAATTCTGGTGGGTTAAAGTGTAATTACTTAAAAGTTTAGGGTTAAAGTGTAATTTTCGAAATCTGAGGGGTCAAATTAGAATTTTAAAAAGTACAAGGTAGAATTGTAATTTTCAGAAAGTTTAGGGGCAATTTCGTAATTTGCAAAACCCTTATTCTCAATTTGGATAGCCAGACAGTGGCTAATCCAAAACAGGGATAAGATATCCCTGTTCCCATTTAATCCAAATTTCTAATTTCTTAACTTCGTAGCCAAGCAGCCCCTTTCAACTTTTAATTTAAAACATATGAGTGACACGTGGCAGGGGCAGTTCACCCCCGCCCGACCCGAACCCGAAACCCGACCCGAGTAGCCTCCATTCTTCCCCGACTCTCCGGCGACACAGCGGTAGGGTTCCGGCGCCTTCTCCGGCGCCGGCGAGATTTTTTCGGCGACTTTTTAGGGCTTTAAAAATGTAGTTCTCTAGGGTTTTTCGTGTAGATTTCATTCCCACCCTTCATTTTCAATTTGGACCAATGGATCATCACGAATAGAGGGTCAAACCCTCGGTCAATATCCCGGCCAACCCATTTTCCAACACCTTCCCCTACTGTTTTAAACCTAAATCATTTCCATTCATTTTCTGCACCTCACCCCATGTTTTTCCCCCTTTTTAAACTAAGTTTTACACATAAAATATCAAGCCCAACACCCCATGACCGTGACCTGCAAATGGGTTTTTCTACCTTATTTCTACGCTATTTCAAGTAATTTTTCTTGCAAAATGACCCACACTTTATACATTACAAAGCTCTAAAATCAAACCAAAATATCATGCTCTAAAATTGAAAAATAAAAACCGGAATAACTCACCAAACTTTTCTGGGTTTTCCTGGTGCAGCGCCTCTTCCCACTTCTGCGTTTCCCTTAGCCCAATCTCTGGACTTCCTCTCTCTTCCTGTCCGTCTCCTTATCTCACCCAACGATCATATACACAACCAACACACGGCAGCCTCTTTCTCTCTCTATATATATCTCTCTCTCTCTTTCTCTCTCTAAAAGCCCACGTTGGTTCTGTCCCTCTCTCAACTCTCATATACACTCTCAGACTTCACCACACGCACACACCTAATCTCTTACACTTCACAGTCTCTCCCATGCCCTGAAATCCACTCACACACACAACCACAAGCCATGCCTCCTTGAGTGTGCAACACTCAACACATACACACACACGCAGCAGAAACACAGTGCACACATGCACTGATATATATATATATATATATATATTCTCCAAATTAGATTTTTTTAAATATGTATATAATATATATATACATGCACATGTAGTATACACACGTAATTATACACATACAATACACACATTACATTCATATAATAATAATAATAATAATAATAATAACTCTAATAATAAAATAAATAACCATGGAAATTTTTAAAAAAAAAATTTTCGGGTTATTACATCCTTCCCTCCTTATAGAAATTTCGTCCCGAAATTTAAAATAAAATACATCAAGGATCAAATAACTCGGGATACCTAGTACGGACCTCGGCCTCACGCTCCCAAGTAGCCTCCTCAACCCCATGGTGGTTCCAACGAACCTTGACCAAAGGGATGGTCCTACCTCGCAAAACCTGTTCCCTCGAGTCCAATATCTCAACGGGTCTCTGGTCATAAGAAGCGTCACCCTCTAGCTGGAGATCTACCCAATCTAGTACATTAGAGGGGTCAGGCTTATACTTCCTCAGCATCGATACATGAAAGACATCATGAACTCCAGATAGCTGCGGTGGCAATGCCAGCTTATAAGCCACCTCACCAACCCTCCCAAGAATCTCAAAGGGGCCTATAAATCATGGCGACAGCTTCCCATTGCACCCAAATCTCCTCAAACCTCTTCTGGGAGATACCTTGAGGAACACATGGTCCCCAACCTCGAATGACAAGGGCCGCCACCTCCTATCTGCATAACTCCTCTGACGACTCTGGGCTGTCAACAAGCGCTGCCTGATCACCTGTATCTTGTTCGTGGTCTCACGGACTATATCGGGCCCCAAGGTAGCGGTCTCTCCTACCTCAGTCCAACACACCGGGGAACGGCACGGCCTACAATACAACGCCTCAAATGGTGCCATCTCAATACTGGACTGATAGCTATTGTTGTAGGCAAACTCGACTAAGGCAAGGTGATCCTCTCAGCTACCCTTGAAATCCATAACGCAGTCTCTAAGCAGGTCCTCTAGGATCTGAATGGTACGCCCTGACTGACCATCAGTCTGGGGATGAAAGGTACTACTAAACTTAGCTGAGTCCCTAAGGCTGTCTGGAGGCTCTGCCAGAACCGGGCAGTGAAACGTGGGCCCCTATCTAAAACAATGGATAAGGGAATTCCATGTAGTCGTACTATCTCTCGACATAGTAATAAAAGATCAATGCAAAATGCATTGCAACATGTAGACGTTCAGCCTTACCTATGGATCACTCACCTCTCCCTCAGCCAGGCGATGTGGAATGCATTACCTCCTCCCATTACCATCTCCCCCGTAGGCTTCGCCTCACCGGTAGGCGTGTAGCGGCATGCAGACATCTCCACACTCCCTGCTAGGGTCTGGTGCTAATCCCATCTGTAACGACTCACTCCACATAGCACAACGCATAATGAAATCCTCAAAACACATTGGCTCATCCACGCCAATCCCTTTCAATTTCCATCCAAGTATCACGACTCACCTCAACAATTCAACACAATAAAAAGTAAAGGAAACTTCTCACTATTCACAAGGATACCCCAAGGCCTCTCGCACATGTGATGTCATCTAACCTGCCTCAAATTAATCCATAAAATCACCTAGTGATTTATCCCAATGGCATAAATACACATTATCTGTACCACAATGCAATCCCATCATCCAGTATTTTCTAAGTACCCTAATTTCCCACAAGATATCAACAGTACAGTCTAAAAGTAAGGCTATCATCTCCCACCTTAGTCTATATATAACCGAGACTAAGTGTCATGTACTAATAAGGACTAGCCTATTCATTTCATGTACGTATATATCGACTGGGTATACAAATGTAGACAGTGTAGTTTATGTACTCTAATCATGAAATTTAAGTCAATATACCAAGGTTCAGAAGAATAAAACATTAGTGAAACTCTTCACCAATTTCTACTACGAACATACATCAATTTTTTTCACACACATGTGTCAACACACACATATAAACACGTTTAAGCATTCTTTTATACATGCATTAATAACAACCAGTCCGTATATAAAAAAATAAAGTCATAATCGCAGCACTATAACGGTCACCAAACTAGCATGCTTATATAGAGTAAACGTACAACATTCAATAGCTAACACGTAGCTTACCACATCAGCACCCAGTACAAAATTTCATCCCAGGAATACACATATACATAAATAAGTACATAATCTGTTGTACAGGTAACCAGGCATATACCGAACCTTACGGATATCTAGGCTCATAGCCTATCTTACAGACAACAAGCATATAGTCCACTGTTTAATCTCACTCGTTATACTGCATAGAGGCAACCATTGAATCCCAGATCATCAATAACCAAGCATACCACACATTGTACAATTTCACGCACTAAGGTAACAAGTACTCATCTGATCATGTAATCCAAACCAACCCAATTCAACTTAAAGTCTAACCCCTCCTAACTCACAATAAAGTCAATCTTAAAAGGATCTACGGACACCCCATGAAATAAAGAAAACATCTCCCTCAGGAGTACACACCGTCTCTCTTCCCCTGTAGCAGCCTATACTTGTCTAAAGTGTAAATAACTGATCTATCTCCAATATAATACCAATACTAGACGCATCAAATAAGATGAAGAATCCAAATAAGGCATGCGGTCAGCTACCTCTATCGAGTAATCTCTACAGATTCTCGTCAGCATCACACTACCCCTAATGTCATGGCACATAGTAAATATGAATGAATGAGATGCACTATAGTCCATCAGTATGCTAGTCCATAAACTAAACACAAAAAAAAATTGTAACTCAAGGCTCTGAAGGTCCAAAAAAAAGGTGACTCTAGGCTGGCTACTGCATAATGCCATTCTGAGTGGTCTGGTCCTGCCTACCACCCCTCTGACTGAGAGTTCTGACACTCAATGCTGTGGGTGCATGCTGAAAATACAGTATCGGAGGTCCCTGACCCAATAGTGGCCGTGGCAGAGGCACTTGGGTATACTGATAGTAATGTGGCTCCTCTAAGTCTTGGGAAATTGGCCTCTAAGGACAGTTGGCCATAACATGGCCAGCCTGGTGGCATACAAAACAAAGTTGTGGGGTCCCCCGTCCTTGACTCTGGACTGGTGATGGAAATGACTCCTGACTAGACCCGATCCTCTGTCTCAAGCGGGGGTCCTTTAGAGGACAAGTGATCCTCTTGTGGCCAGGCTGTCCACAATAAAAACAATTAATGGTCCCTTGGGATGTGGATGTGGATGTGGAAGAAGTACCAGTCCGGAACCTCTTCAATAGCCTCCTACCAGTGTGAGTCTGGGCGGGTATAGATATCTGTGCAGAAGAAGCACGAGCTCGAGGCCTCTTCGATGGTCTCTTACCAGTGTATATCGGGGTAGACCTAGGGATTTATGCTGGAGTTGCCCCGCTCTGGGTCTGGGGCTCTCTAACTCCTCTAAGGTCAGCCAGCTCTCTCTCAGCCCTGACAGCTCTCGTCGCCACCTCCTGTATAGTGTGAAGGCATTCCTGCATAATGGTCGCTATGTCTCTAGAACCGCTAGTCTGCCCCACCTCCACTGGAGCAGGTGTAAAAGTGACGGCCTCCTTAACTGTGCCATCTGCAGAAGCAGCAGCTCGGGGCCAACTATGCCACGGTGATGCAGTGGTCCTAGGCTCATCGTGTCTAGGTGGTATAAGTCTGGGAGTAGCCTGTCTCGGTGGCATGTCTACAAGTTCAACAAGGAGAAAAATTAATACCCCTTTTTTTTTTCTCATTAGACACAGGTGTTAAAAGAACATTAAGTAGGTACTTGTCAACACTTCACAATTCCGAAGTAACAACCACAATATGTCATGACACACTTGTCTAATCAATACCTATATAACTAATGTCAACCATCCCTACCCGTTGGTTACACTAAACAGTTAATCACAGAGTTCCAACATAGCCCTCTACTAAGAAGGATTTTATCTAAACAATGTAATACACGCATACTTAAACCTTGCTAGTGTTCAACTAACTTACAAATGTTCAACTCCTAGTGAATACTATCCAAAACAATACATCTCTCCACAACCAGGTTTAACACAAGAACATCTTTAAAAATCTAAAGATAAACACTCTAAGTATCCATCCATACACAAAAAGCTCTACAAGTCCAAATCCTTATTCTAGCATTTTTAAGGTTTGATGTGTCTTTTTATTTATGGTTTTCTACTTTATTAGAGTTTTGTTCATTTAAAATTTTAAAATTTTAAAATTCTTTCATTATTCCTTACTTTCATAGCTAGGTAATAACCCTTCATGGATCATAGCTCCTTTTGTTACTAGCTGATGGGGCGCCATCCATCAACTGTAATGCAAGACCTGAGACCAATCCAGTCTATATAATTATCATAGTCATAGTACTATAATCCATGAAAATCGGTTACTAACCTAGCACGCTCACACAGAATCCACAAACAACGGTCAATCAGGTAAACAACTAGGTTCACAACCTATCTCCTAAGTAACTAGGCATACTGTCTACCGTGTAGTTAACTAAGTGTACAACCTACACCTCAAATAACTAGGCATACCGTCTACCCCATAAAGTATACGGCCTATCACATAGACACGAGTTTCTAATCTTAGTCAACCACTACCACAAAAAAAATTCACATGTTCCCTATCTATCGGGAAATCAAGTATAGTGCATACTCGTGCACACCAATGCAATACGTGTATATAAAATGTTTTAGATAAAAGCTCAGTCATGTTCTTATCAGTGACTAGGGAGTACAGCATGTCATAATGTACACTTAACAAATTCTTCACACATCATACATGTCATGCATCTCACTACATTAAATCACATAATCATGCATCATAACATATCATCAATCAACACGTAATCACAACAAGTCATGCTTCAAGTGTATAAAATCATATAACACACGAAATCCTATCGCATGCTACTAACAGTTCACACTAGGTCTCATTCTCTTCTCTAGGGTCTCAAGGTGTTCAACAACACCCCACGGTCTCTAGGTATTCGAACCTAAGCTCTGATACCACGTTGTCACGCCCCGAATTCCAGCGAACCCTAGGCGCGAGTAACGAGACAAAAAGAAATAAAATAATAAATAAGTGAAAGATAATTAAGGACAATCACATATATTCTACATACTGTTCTGATACATTACATAAGGTCTAGTCCACTCGTTCACAACATACAAAATAAGATACAGTCTCGGGCTTATGCCCTTATACAATATCAAATGCACCCCTTGGGCTAAACAAAATCCCCAATCAAATCATCTCCACGTCTCGCACAGCTGGAGCATCATCTGAAATGTTTGCCCCACTAAAGGGGTCAGCTCAACATGCTGGTACAATATAATGCTAATGCAAGAAACAAAACTAAGGGCGTGGCATGTGCAAGTGTACAGTTATTTCTATGTGGCATTCGATATCATGATGGCAGTATATGAACAGTATATAGTATATGAGCAGTATGCGTGACACACCCATGCAACTCTATGCCCACCCATGTCTCATGATACGGTCCTTCCCCGCTGGCATGAGTACCGCCACGTATGTCTCGCTTCACGATCCGGAACCCGTCAGGCAGACGAGTACCTATTGGCCGATTTTGGGTTTTTCACCACAGGATCTGCACCCTCATAATGCATAGCACCACATGCTCAACTCACGCCATGCACAAAGAACCACACTATGCCAAGATGCTTTGATTCATTCATGCCACAATATAATCTCAATGATGCATCTCATTCATACATGAAGCATGCTTTCAATCACATATCTCATAATCTCAATAGTTCTCAAGGAATACAATTTACACACAATATACTAACACATGTAATATACGCACAATCATCATTTATATCATCACCCAACTTATAGCAAGATAACATGAAGCACATAAGCATGTGAACAATCTAGCAAACATGTGAACAATCAAGGCAGCAGAACAAGTATTCCTAATCTCAATTCTATTTCTTACTTAGCACAATATATCGTACCTGATAATCGATCTCAAATCGGGAAAGTATACTCGTAGTAAAGTGAAATCACTGTAAGAACACCGAAGGTCAGGTCACCTTCTCTTTGCCTTTTCGTGTCCCTAAAATCATAACATGAGACTCAGTTCATTTGTTTCCTGAATGATGCTACTCAACAAGTTTCATGTCTTTATTTTATAAGTTTCTATTTTGCTAAATCAGACTCTACTATTGAGTCCGGAACGTCGAAGAAAATAAGTTTAGGTTTTCGTAGAACTCAATTCGGACATCTGGGTTCAAAAGGGCAAAACAGTCATTTTGCACTTTTCACGGGTCCTTACGTTTCGAGACCTCTTTTCACAAATCGGACTCCACGGTTGAGTCCGGAATGTTCGAGATAATAAAGTTTCACTATTTGTTTACTAAATTTGGAGTTCGTTAGTCTGTGTTTCAATTCAGGGGCATTTTGATAATTTTAAAGGTTACTACGGGTCTTTTATTTTTTGGAACCCCGTCTCGTAAAACGGACCTCACCATTGGCCTCAGAATGGTCGAGATAGTCAAGATACACTAATGACTTGTCCCATTTGGACTCCGGGTTATTTTAGAGTATTTAAAATAATTAATTTAATTTAATTAATTAATTAATTATTATTTTATTAATATTTAATTCTGGTGGGTTAAAGTGTAATTACTTAAAAGTTTAGGGTTAAAGTGTAATTTCTGAAATCTGAGGGGTCAAATCAGAATTTTAAAAAGTACAGGGTAGAATTGTAATTTTCAGAAAGTTCAAGGGCAATTTCGTAATTTGCAAAACCCTTATTCTCAATTTGGATAGCCAGACAGTGGCTAATCCAAAACAGGGATAAGATATCCCTGTTCCCATTTAATCCAAATTTCTAATTTCTTAACTTCGTAGCCAAACAGCCCCTTTCAACTTTTAATTTAAAACATATGAGTCACACGTGGCAGGGGCGGTTCACCCCCACCCGACCCAGACCCGACCCGGACCCGAAACCCGACCCGAGTAGCCTCCCTTCTTCCCCGACTCTCCGGCGACACAGCGGTAGGGTTCCGGCGCCTTCTCCGGCGCCGGCGAGATTTTTTCGGTGACTTTTTAGGGCTTTAAAAATGTAGTTCTCTAGGGTTTTTCGTGTAGATTTCATCCCCACCCTTCATTTTCAATTTGGACCAATGGATCATCACGAATAGAGGGTCAAACCCTCTGTCAACATCCCGGCTAACCCATTTTCCAACACCTTCCCCTACTGTTTTAAACCTAAATCATTTCCATTCATTTTCTGCACCTCACCCCATGTTTTTCCCCCTTTTTAAACTAAGTTTTACACATAAAATATCAAGCCCAACACCCCATGACCGTGACCTGCAAATGGGTTTTTCTACCTTATTTCTACGCTATTTCAAGTAATTTTTCTTGCAAAATGACCCACACTTTATACATTACAAAGCTCTAAAATCAAACCAAAATATCATGCTCTAAAATTGAAAAATAAAAATCGGAATAACTCACCAAACTTTTCTGGGTTTTCCTGGTGCAGCGCCTCTTCCCACTTCTGCGTTTCCCTTAGCCCAATCTCTGGACTTCCTCTCTCTTCCTGTCCGTCTCCTTATCTCACCCAACGATCGTATACACAACTAACACACGGCAGCCTCTTTCTCTCTCTATATCTCTCTCTCTCTCTCTCTCTCTCTCTCTCTCTCTCTCTCTCTCTAAAAGCCCACGTTGGTTCTGTCCCTCTCTCAACTCTCATATACACTCTCAGACTTCACCACACGCACACACCTAATCTCTTACACTTCACAGTCTCTCCCATGCCCTGAAATCCACTCACACACACAACCACAAGCCATGCCTCCTTGAGTGTGCAACACTCAACACATACACACACACGCGGCAGAAACACAGTGCACACATGCACTGATATATATATATATATATATATATATTCTCCAAATTAGATTTTTTTAAATATGTATATAATATATATATATATACATGCACATGTAGCATACACACGTAATTATACACATACAATACACACATTACATTCATATAATAATAATAATAATAATAATAATAACTCTAATAATAAAATAAATAACCACGAAAATTTTAAAAAAATAAAATTTTCGGGTTATTACAAAATCACTATAAGTTAGTCCAATTCTAAAGAATAAAACCTATCATAAAATTAGGCTTACACAGTCTAAGAATAGATTAAGATCACAAGTTGATTTAAGTACATGTGAAATTTATGGAATTTTCATAAATTTTTTTAGGCTTACCAAAGGAAAGGGAAAGACACATTTGTAGCGCCAACCTTGAAGCTTAAAGGTGAGTAATCCTGTATTTGAAGTGAAGATTTAACTCCATGAATTTGAAGAAGTTTAAAAGTTCAAAATATCTATAGCATTTGAATGTCAAATTTAGTATTTACATGATTCCTCTTTTATAGCATTTTCGTTCTTATTAAAATCTTATTGTAACATGCCCAGTGACTGTTTTCTACTACAGTTTTCCTTGAATTATGTTTTAGCATGTCTAAGTTTAAAAATGCCAAATTTTGTTAAATATTCTGAATTTACATATTCCAAGTATTCTATGACTCTATCATGAAGTCATGAACATCATGTTTTGAATGCTCATAAAAGCATCTATTTGACGAAGTCATGTGTTAAATGTTTCTTGTATTATCCTCCAAGTGTTTAAAAACTCCGTTAAATTGTCCATGTATTGAATATTCATGAAAATTCTTTTATTAAAGCCATGTTTTTAAATGTTCATCAAAACCATTTCTTGAAGAAGTTATGTTTTTTTTATGCTCATAAAAAGCTTTTCTTGAAAAGGCATGTTTTTAATGCTCTTGAAAAGCACATATTTGAAGAAACCATGTTTTCAATGCTCTTTGAAAAGAATCATTGAAGAATTAAAAAGTTTTGCAAGATAATGGTGCATAAGCACCACAACTGATATTGGATTCCTTCGGAACTCAATTGACATGAAGAATGCCCGGTAGCAGCATCTGATCCCCTAGGCATGAGATCTCTTTGAAGTAAGACTAGAGTCTGGTTTGAAATAGATTTCCACCTAATCAAAGTGTAAAGATGAGACGTTTAGAAATAGTAGCAGGTTTATCCCTCCATTCCTGAATGTACTATATATGTTGATTTCATGAACTAAAGTTTTCATGTTTTCATAAGAAATGGCAGAAGGTTTTTCAAACCCCTTTCACATGAAGAAGCATTTGTTTTTAAGGAAATGACCTGGTTTAAAACAAAGGGTCATACCTTCATATTTACAAGAAGAAGGATTTTTATTCATCTTATTGGTAAGCAAAAGATTTAAACTCTTTTGGTCACACTGGCCACCTTATACATGTTTACAAGTTTACATTGCATATTGCATATCCCACTCGAGTGCTTTAAAAGCCCCGTGTTATATGTTTTGAAGATTCTTACACTTTGTATACGTGAAATATCTGTTTTACTCAAATGCTTTAACTTGCTTCGTGTTACGTGTTTTGAAGTTTCCTATACTCTATTTGAAGAAGTACATGTTTAACTTGAATACCTTGAATGTTTCAAAGCTATCTGCTTAAAAGAATTCCTATATTCTTATTTGAAGTATGCGAACAATTGGTAGTGAATGTTTTATAAACTCTCTTGTACTAACCACTACCAATTGAAAACCCATGACAAATGCTGGAATTACTCACAAGCTTAGATTAGCTTACCCGAATTTATATCAGACCCACATTTCAGGTAACTAAAAAGCAGTCCTAACTTTGATGATGAAGATGGTTAGAGCTTTGCCCATTTTGAGGAAGGGCGTCGAAAGCGTCTTATAAGACTAGCAGTTTTTGGGAAGTACTAAGGACTTATAGTTAGTCACTTTTTGTTATAGAAGATATTTAAATGTTATGTAATTAAGTCCTGAGGGACAACTGAACATGTATTGTTTATAAAGTCTTAAAGTTTTTATTATGCTTTGTATGTATAATCATGTGTATCGTTCTGAAGAGCGGCAGCACTGGGGGGATGTGCGAAAAATTTAAAAGAAGAAAAGAAAAGAAAATTTTTTTCATGCTTTCGCAAATACAAACCGCACCACCGTCGGATACCGTCACTTATGTGAGCCTCGCTGTAATATCCCGACCCGGGATACCGGGTCATATGGCACGTATTTCGAGATTTAAGAAAATTGGTGTAAAAATATTTACACCAAAGGAAATAATTAATTAAATAATTAATTATTTATTTATATGAAATTATTAACTCTAATTATGATTAAATAAATTTGAATACACAAACACACACTTTATGGTGTATTGTGTGTATGATATAAAGTGTATAAAAGTATATATATACACATGTCCATGTATAAGTATGTATATATAAATAGTTAAAATAATTATTTCATACACATTTCATGAAGGCATGTATATGTATAATTATGTATGCATGTATGTACATAGATACATTATATATGTATTTATATATAATTAATTATTCATATATATATTTATATACCTTTATATAGATATACATGTGTAAAGTATGAACAGTGCACAAGGTGTGTGTGTGTGTCGGTTGAGCTGTGTGTGTGTGTGTGTCTCCATGTGTTGGTGTGTGTGTGATATATATATATATATATAATATACAATATACAAAATATCAAGGATCCATTTAATGTAAGGTGCCAAAATGAAAAAGCAGAATTAATGAAGTGTAAGATGGATGATAAGGTCAAGAATGAGGGCTGCAAACGTGTAGAGAGAGAAAGGGAAAATGAAGAGAGAGAAGGGTCGGTGGTGGGAGTTTAAAAGGCCAAGGCATGCAAAGCATGCTTGGTTCGTAAGAAACCAATCCTGGGGAGCATTAGGAAGCTAAAGGAAGAAGAAGTAGAGAATCAGAGAGAGAGAAGGATACAGAATATCAAAAATAGGTATTTTCTCTCTCTAAAAATATAGAATGGATATGAACTGTTTTAGAGTTTGTTTTCATTATATGATGTTCAATATACGTTTAAAGTTGAACCAAGCATGAAAATCTAGTATTAGAGCACCTAAAAACATGAAACCCAAGGTCGGCTGCCATGGATGACCTTCAAAATAACAGGTCTGAAATGGGTGAAATTAAATGGGTTCTAACCTACCAAGACCTCAAGATAAAGTCTTAAGGGTTATAAAAACCTATGTACGCGATCAAAAATCAAAGGGAAAGCCTTCCAAAAATGGAGTTGCAGGTACGGGTTCAAAACCCCAACCCCATGAACTTTCATTTAAATCCAATTTTTTGAATGGAAAGTAGAACCCCATGAAGAGGGGATCACAAGGAATCAAACCCCAAGGGTTTTAGCTCAGAAATGAGCATTTACGAACAACTTACAGTTTGGATTATCTCGTTCTAAACCGAACATATGACGAGGTTTTAAGGCCTAAAATGAATGTCAAACTTTAAACCAATGTACCAGAAATGGATTAGGTTAGAAACAGTGAAGAAAGATTGGTTGAAATGTCACGAAATAGAAGGAAAAGAAAACCTGCAAATTAGGGCAACGTAGGGGCGAAATGAAGAAGATGACGATGAGTTAACTCGGTTTAAAATGGCCGAGTTGACTCGGACAGGTGGCAGCCTCTGGGCTTGCCACCGATTAAATCCAACGACGTCGTTTTGGACTGTCGGTTAATTTAAATGAGATTTAGGGCTGACGTCATGATGACGTCAGCCACATGTAAGCAGACCGGCTAAACCGGTTGGTTTATGACTAGACCGGACGGTTCACTTAAAATTAAACCAAACCCTTTGGTTTTCAAGTTTATTTAAAAATAAATAAACCATGACTTTCTATAATTACGGATTGGCCCCAACTGTTTAAAGAAATTCTACTATTGCCCAAATTATGAAGTTTTTATGCATTTAGACCCCTGGAAAAATAATTAAATAATTAAATAATTAATTTAATTATTTAATAAATAAAGTAAAATGACTATTTTGCCCTTGGGTCATAAATAGAGTAAACGAAGTCCAAATTAAGCATATGAATAGTGTATTTTTACTATTTTGGACATTCTGAGATCAATGGTAGGGTCCGTTTTATGAGACGGAGCCTGAAAAATAAATACACGTAAGGGGTAAATGACCAAAATACCCCTTGACCAAAATTTAACAAGTTATTAGTGTACTCTTACTATCTCGGACCTTCTGAGTCCAATGGTGAGGTCCACGACACGAGATGGGGTCCCAAAAAATAAAGACACGTAAAGGGGTAAAATGACCAAAATACCCCTGGTACCCCTAAAGCCAAAATGAAATCAGAGAAGGTCTAAATTAACTTTCCTTGACATCCCGGACTCAAAAATGGAGTCCAAATTACGAAACGAAGTACAGAAAAATATGACACGTAAAACGATAAATGACCATTTTGCCCTTTTACATATAACAGTCCGAATTAAATGTTACGAAAGCCTAAACCGACTTTCTTGGACACTCCGGACTCAATGGTAGAGTCTATTCGACCTAAAGAAATGTCTAAAATAAAAAGACATAAAATTTGATGAATAGCATCTGTTAGATGACTATGAACTGAAGTATTGCCAAAGAACTAAACTGAGGCAAGTACGAGAAACGAAATACGAAAAGACACGACACGTAAACACGTCAAATAAATAACTTTAAATTAAAGTTAATGGAACTCCCAGAAGAGTATAAATTGAAGTAGATTCAATTTCTAACACATTAAATTGTGTCATAGGTTAAGAATACGAGTTACATTAAGTACATACGAAATTACGAAATCGTTTTAGGATCTAATACGATTTAAGCATAAGTTAAGGAATATCATGATGATATTACAATGAATGTGAAGTTGATGAGATGTTTATGAATTGTTCTTAGGAACTACCAGGAAAGTGGGAAAGCGCATTTTTAGCACTAACCCTAAAGAACCAAGGTGAGTAACCCTGTGTTTGAATTGGAAATTTGACTCCATGATTTAAAAAGGGTTTTAAGTATAAGATATGAAGTATTTGAAGTTTCAAATTCAGTATTTACATGATTCAGTTTTTAATTGCTCTGTTTTAGAAATTCATTGTGACATGCTTAGTGATTGGTTTCTGCAACAGTTTTTCCTTCAAATACTTTTTAGCATGTCTAGTTAAAATGCAATTATTGTTAAATATTCTGAATTTGCTTATTTCAAGTATACGAATGTTATTTACGAATTTATGAAAAGTATCTATGAGACAAGTCACATGATAAATGTTTTATAAGATAATGGTGCATAAGCACACAGGCAGTATTTTGGGTTTCTTCGGATCCCATTGACCTGTCAAAAAACCACATAGTCAGTATTTTGGGTTCTTATTGTAACTCATTGACCTGTCATGTGAAATGCCCGGTAGCAGGATCTAATCCCCCAGGCAAATGAGATATCTCCATTTATAAGTAAGATGGGAGTCCGGTTCGAAACGGATTCCACTAATGAAAGTGATAAAATGACAAATGATTTGAAAATGGAAGCAGGTTTTACCCTTATTTTCAATATGCATATGTTTTGAGTTTTATATACTCTATTTAAGAAATACATGTTATGTTATATGTTTTGAAGTTCATGAGTATAAGTATAGCTTGGATACTTTAAATGTTTCAAAGCTATTGTTTTACGAAATGTATATGTTTGAGTTACATACTCTATTTGACGAAGTATAAGTATAGCTTGAATACTTTAAATGTTTCAAAGCTATTGTTTTACGAAATGCAATATGTTTTGAGTTATATACTCTATTGACAAAGTATGAGTTTAGCTTGAATACTTTAAATGTTTCAAAGCTACATGATTTAAGGAATACATATATTCTGTATTCAAAGTATACGAACAATTGGCGGTGATTATTTTACAAACTCTTATGTACTAAACCACTGCTAATTGAAAACCCCATGACGAATGCTGGAATTGCTCACAAGCTTAGATTAGCTTACCCGGACTTTGTTCGGACCGCCCCTTTCAGGTAATTAGCAGCAGTCTTGACTTGAGGACGTTGATGATGAATCTGCTGATTTTGGGAAGATATGTTTAAATAGTTTCTCTTCAGAAACCTATGAACTCTAGTGGTACATTTTGTATTAGTAGACAATGTAAGAATATGTATTAAGCCCTCAGGGCAACTGAACATGTATTGTATTAATGTTATAAGTCTTTAAGTTTTCGTTATACTCTGAATGTGTAACCATGTATGCTATGTATGGAGCAGCAGTATCGGACGGATGTGCATAATTTAAAAATGAGAAAAGAAAAAAAAAAGTTTTTCACGCTTCCGCAAAACGTATGTTGCACATCTATTCGATACCGCTGCATATGCGAGCCTTGTCTCGGGGCCCTCGGGTCTCGGGGCGGCGATCGCGATCCGGTGATCCGCTTAGGGTGGGTTTCGGGTCGTGACACTCGCAACCATTCAGTCATACAGAGAGAGAAAGATAAAGAATTTCTGAGAAGAAGAAAGAAAGGAGAAACAGAAAAGGGAAGAGAGCTGAGTTCTCAGACCCGTGAGGTAAAATCACCAAACCAACCATTTTTCTCTCTCTAAAATTTGAGCATGTATACAAGTTGTTTTAAAGTTTTTTTTTTTTGTTTCATGCATGGCATTAGGACTTGTTATTTTGAATAAGGGGAAGAAATAGGAACCTAAAACAACTCCAGAGTCGTACACCCGTACACAAACTGCCATGGATGGACCTTAGATGGAACAGGTCTAAAATCATATGAACCAAAACCCATTTGGTTTAAGGAAACCTTAACTAGACCCCCAAAGTGTTTCAAAAACACTTAGACGTGACCTTATAACTCAAAGAAAATTTTAGGAGTTGGAGTTGCAGGTTCGGATTTTAAGACCTAACCTCACAAACTCGCTCTAAACCTCACTTTGGAGAATGAGAATTTGAAGTGTCACATCCTGAACCCCACCCTAAGTGGATGTCGAGGACGTGATGCCAGTTAGCCGCCTTGCCGGTTTGTCGACCGACAATGCGACCAACCAAAAGCAAACTTCTGAACTTACCGATGAATCGCATTCCAAAATGTAGGGTCAGAGCAGCGGAATTTAAAACCTTTTTCATCTCGAGAATGCAACTTATTTATAAATACCATCGAGGTATGTACCACAGAGCAAGTCTAAAATCAAACAGCTAATAACTTTATCCATAGAGTACGTCTAACATCTCTAGAGTACCATTACCATGAGCCATGTCCCAATACATCTAATGCATATCAATGAAGTCAATCATATCATATCACTCACTTGAATAACCAAATTCAATCCACAAGAGTCCACGTCTCCACAAATCAGTGCCATCAGATCTTTACTTGGGATGCCACTCGGCCTATCCACGTCATATCATAGTGCCTTATAGTCCAATAAAGATAAGTCCTGAAAAATGTTAGGATAATAAGGTGAGCTTAAATAAGCCCAGTGAGTAACACAGGTTCCTTGTCAAGGGTTTCAAAACCCGTTCTTGTTTACAAATCACATGGATAGTTTAGTGATTTCAAAAATAGCAGTTTTATAAATTCACTTAATGCAGTTAAGTAGAATAAAATAGAACCAATCTAAATGGAACAATCGATCAGAACAGCACAGGATGCTAGCACATCAATCAAGAGTATAGGCCAATAATTCAAAGAAGACCAACATTATTCCATGTGTAAGGTAATACGAAAGGGTATGCATTTAAGTATTTGCATTTAAACAGTATAGCATACAAAACGGTACAGTGTATCAAAATATAGTATTAAATAGTAAAACTTATACACCAAGTCAAAAGTTCCAAGCTACTCACAAACTGTTCGTTTATCTCCTTGTAGAAATAATCTGATAATCTCCAAATGCGTCAGGTACCTCCTTGCATATCCTGAATAATCATCATTAATCATAGACAAATCAGAATTTATCCATTCATGTCTTATTCATCATCTTAGGCGTCTATCGAATTACCTAAGATGGCCTAGTAGCCTATTGCCCTTTCATTGGGTTTCATCCGAGGCTATTTCATTCTTTAATTAGGCTTAGTAGTTATTAGGATTATAACCTAAGCCATTTAGACTCAATCGTTACCAGTTAAGTATTTATTCAACCTTAGGGGCAAAATTGTAATTTCACCATTCTTGTCCCGAACCATATCATGGTCCTCAGAATAGTCCACATATCTTAAATATAAAGTTTTGAGTCTTTTAGACTCCAATTGTTATCAGTTATGTACTTATTTAACCTTAGGGGCAAAATGGTAATTTTACCATTCTTGTCTCGGACCCTGTCGTGGTCCTCAAAATAGTCCACATATCTTAAATATGAAGTTCTAAGTCTTTTGGACTCAAATCGTTATTAGTTAAGTACTTATTTAACCTTAGGGGCAAAATGGTAATTTCACCATTCTTGTCCCGGACCCTATCGTGGTCCTCAGAATAGTCCACATATCTTAAATATGAAGTTATAAGTCTTTTAGACTCAAATCGTTATTAGTTAAGCACTTATTTAACCTTAGGGGCAAAATGGTAATTTCACCATTCTTGTCCCGGACCCTATCGTGGTCCTCAAAATGTTCCATATATCTTATATATAAATTCTTAAGTTCTTTGGACTTCATTTGGTATCTGCTTTTGATCATCGGGACACATCAGTCATTTCTCACTTTACACGTTGACTATTCCGGAGTCGTAGTTAGCCTCTCAATTTCCATAATTGGGCTTACAAAAATTTATTAGATCAGATCAGCCTTTATTCGGCCTCTACTTGTACTTACCACGCTTAAGGGCATTTTGGTTATTTTACGTTTTGTGAAATTCTGACCTTGATTCATCATTTAATCATGTGTACAGTTTCATGAGTGTTTGGGCCTCTATCAGTATCAATTTCGCCCCATTTGGACTTCGTATAGCATTAGGGGCATTTTGATAATTTTACGTTTTGTAAGATTTTGACCCTGATTTGTCATTTAATCATGTATACAATTTCACGAGTATCCAGGCTTCTATCAGTATTAATTTCATCCCAATCGGACTTCATTTAGGCTTCGTATGACATCAGGGGCATTTTGGTAATTTCACATGTTGTGTAGCTAATTTTTCGGGACCTCAGTTCATAAAATGGACCTCATCATTAGGTCCAGAATGTTCGACATAGTTAGATTGGACTATCTTTTATTTTTAATTAACCCTGGGTATCATCAAGGGTAGTACAGTCATTTACCATTTGCGTGTCTTTATTTTTCGGGACTTAATTTCTCAAATCGGACTCCACCATTGAGTCTAGAATGCCCGAGATAGTCAAAATGCACTATTTACTTATTTTATTTGGGCTTCGTTTGACTGATTTAATGTCCAAGGGTAAAATAGTAGTTTTACCCAATTAATAAAATAATTATTTTATTATTTATTTATTTTTTAGGGGCTCATATGCATAAAGTTTTCAGAAGCTGGGCCAGAACATAAATGTTCAGAACAATTGGGGTCAATCCGTAATTTAGAACAGTTCTGGTTTATTTGGGATTAAAATAAACCCCAAACCAGTTGGTTTTTAATTGGAAACCCTAAACCGGACTAGCAACATTGTGAACCAACCGGTTCAGTTAGGCCAGAGAACCGGAATACAATATCCCTATTGTCTCCCTTATCCACGGTTTGGGTTATCCTTAAGCCAAATTCAATTTTAATTTTAATTTCCAGTTCCTGTAACCAAACAGAAGCAAAGTCTTTTAAGTTTTTATTCAAAACGACGTCACTCAACTTAACCGAATCTGCGCATGGTCGAGTCCTGACCTGACCCGATCTAGACTCGACCTATGTCCGGTACTGTTCATCGTCTTCCCTATGACGATGAACAGTAACCCTAATTTCCAGTTTCAATTTTTCCATTTTCGTGGGTTTTCCAACACCGATTCCCTCTGCTCTTTATTCCGAATCATTTCTGGGAGTCAGGCCAACATTTTGGCATTCATTTTGAGGTTCAAATCTACGGATGGAGTTCAATTCAACTCCATTATCGTGGGACCTGCATGTCACACCCCAGACTTCCACAAACTCGGGGGTGAGTGAAAAGAAATTAAAAGAAATAAATAAATGGGCAATTAAAGAAATTAAAGTGAAGTTCACCCATTATTCCCTCAAATTTAAAACCAAACCCTTATCCCGACATGCGTTCCAATTAATTTAAGTTATATTTAAAAATGGTCCTTGGTATAGCCCACAACGGACCAAGAAACCCACCAAGAAGTGTCCAAGAAAGAGGGCCTAAAACAGCCCATTTTGGTGGCCAAACATGGCCCCAAAAGATTTCTAAAACAGCCCCTAGATGGGCCCAAACATGGCCCAAAAATTGGCCAAACATAGCCCAAAATATTGTCCAATTATAGCCCAAGAGGTGTCCCAAAAATGGCTCAAAGAAGTGGCCAAAAGGTAGGCGAAACAGGACGGGACAGCAGGTGAACAGCAGGTGGAACAGCAGTAGGCCACGCCGGGCCAAGGGCAGGCACGCGCGCGCAGGGGGCATGGCGCAGGCGCGCGCCCGCGCGGGGCAGTGACTGGGCGACAGGGGCTTGGTGCAGTCTAATTTTCTAATTTTTGTTTTTTTTTTTCAGAGTTACTTTCAGCCCATTTTTTTCCAGTTTTTAAGCCCCTATTTTAGACATCTTTTCCCACCATTTTAAGGGTGTTTTACACCCATGTCTAGTACTCAAGTTTTTCCGGAAATTTGGGCATAATTTCTTTGGTTTTTCCAAGGCTTTTCCACCTAATAATCACAATTTCAGGTACAAAACAATTCAAGCTATCCACCTTCACTCGGTGGCCACAACATCCATAGTTCAGTATATATCTATCAATTACTTTTAATACACCATATAATACATATTCAAATAAAAGAAATATCGTACATCCTTTACAAAAATGGCCCTAGGCCTCATGTTTACAAATTGTTCAAATAAGAACCAAAGTAAAATGGGCTCATCCCTTACATCAAAAAAAAATTTCCCCAAGGGCTAAATCTTCAACAAAAATCTATTTCCATCCATTTCCTTCTATGCCCAAGGGATTCTCAAACAGCTGGTGCATCATCTGAAAATAGTGTCCCACGAATGGGTCAGCACAACTGCTGGTATAATATAGCACTAATTCTAGAAACAAATTTAAGGGCGTGACGTGTGCACGTGTACATTTTAAAAGCTAAATCCCTCTATCCCCCAATGCTATGCAATGTTAAAATGCATGACGCACACATGCACTCCATGTCACCAGTGTCCCACTTCACGGTCTACCCCCGTCAGCCCGTGGGTACTGATGTTGGCCAGATTTGGGTTTTTCACCGCAGGACCTACGCCCCCATAATGCAAAGCACCTCGTGCTCAACTCACGCCATGTTTTCAAGAAATTACCCCATGCCAAAATGCCATGTTTTCATCATCCAATTTCAATGTGGCAATGCATCAAGCATATGGTGTTCCCTTTCCAAATTGTTGAAATTTGTCCCCACAAAACACATAATTTAAAACTCCAAATTATCATGCTCATAATGCACATCAAGGCTAATAATATCAACACACAATTAAGTCACAAATCTCACAATTTCACAATTCACAAGGAACACATGAATTCCATAAAGTATAAAGGCATCTATTCATCACATGGCTCATGTCACAAGGTGTGTCAACATGTACATAGGCTCACAATATAATAATACGACTCTATCAATGAATTAAACACCAATCAAGGCAACAAATCACTCAAAAACATCCAAAAACACATATATGCCTAAACTACCAACTCTAAACTTTTCAAAGGAGCTATCACCTAGGTGCTTTCTTAACCTTAATTATACACTTACAGCAGTTCAAACTTAATTAAAAACACAAGGGAACTTAAATCTATTTCTAGATTAGTACTACATCATACCTAAAATCAGTTTTTCTTAAACTGAGAAGGCTGTACTTTCTGGATGTCTAAACTGTTTGGTGAGTCTATAGTACTCGTTGAGCTGAACACTTTCTCAGAAGGAAGTTCTGTCATGCCCCGAATTTTTGCAAACCCGAGGCGCGACTGACGAGACAGAAAATAAAATAAATAAAAGGACAAATGTAAATAAATTCACTAAACAAGCATCCATTCCCATCAATACATAAAATAACATAAAATACATTTCACAACTGCATTGTTCATAGGTCATTCGGGCTTAAGCCCTTACATTACAAAACATAAGTCCCATGGACCAAAAATATACCAAGTGCTTCATCCTATCAAGGTATCATTGAGTCTCAAGTAGCTGGAGTATCCTCATCTGAAAATGTTGCCCACGAATGGGTCAGCTCAACTGTTGGTATGATGAAGTGCTAATGCAAGAAATAAAGCTAAGGCGTGGCATGTGCAAATTTTACATTTATATCTAAATGTCATTCAAGGCATCGCAGTAATATATGAGTGGTATGCAAGACGCACCCATGCACAACTCTATGCCACACCCATGTCTCATTTACGGGTACTCCCCGATGGCGTCGAAGTACCAATGCAATGGCCAATTTTGGGTATTTCACCACAGGATCTACACCCTCATAATGCATAGCACCACGTGCTCAACTCACGCCATGTTCTCAAGGATTCACCATATGCCAATATGCTAATGTAATCTCAATGAACATGGTTTTCAATAATATATCATGCTCGGACAATAACATATAAATCATCAATCAGTTCCATATGTATGCATATCTCATGTGTTCATATATCATAGTTCATGTTCTTCACTTTACTAAACTCTCAAAGAACGCAAGTAACACATAAACATGTGAACAACCAACTTCAAATTATCAAGTGAACACATTCCAAATAAACACATAAATCATTCTAGTCACTCACAAAATATTCCTAACTTAACTTCATTTCTAACATTAGTAAAACACCATACCTGACGGGTTAGTCACAACCCAAGTAAACTGCGCTCGTAATGTAGTGGCTAGTAGTGAGAATGTGGAAGGATCAGACTGCCTTTTCGTGTCCCTAAAATCATAACAAGTGACTTAGTTCATTTGTTTCCTAAATGATGCTATTCAACAAATTTTATGTCTTTATTTTATAAGTTTCTATTCTGCTAAATTAAACTCTGCTATTGAGTCCAGGACGTCGAAGAAAATAAGTTTAGGTTTTCGTAGAACTCAATTCGGACATCTGGGTTCAAAAGGGCAAAACAGTCATTTTACACTTTTCACGGGTCCTTACATTTCGTGACCTCTTTTAACAAATCGGACTCCACGATTGAGTCCGGAATGCTCGAGATAATAAAGTTTCACTATTTGTTTACTTAATTCGGAGTTCATTTGACTGTACTTCAATTCAGGGGCATTTTGGTAATTTTAAAGATTACTACGGGTCTTTTATTTTTCGGGACCCTGTCTTGTAAAATGGACCTCCCCATTGGTCTCAGAATGGTCGAGATAGTCAAGATACACTAATGACTTGTCCCATTTGGACTCCGGATTATTTTAGAATATTTAAATAATTTAATTAATTTAATTAACTAATTAATTAATTAATTTAATTAATATTTTATTAATATTTTATTCTGGTGGGTCAAATTATAATAATTAACAGTTGGGGGGTCAGTTTGTAAATTCTGAAAGTCTTGGGTCAAAGTTAATTCCCAAAAAGTCCAAGGGTTAATTTGTAAATTTCAATTCTCCTATTCTCAATTCGGTTACCCAAACAGGGATTAGTCCAGAACAGGGATAGGATATCCCTGTTCCTGTTTCAATTTCAATTTTCAATTTCTTAAACCTGTAACCAAACAGCCCCTTTCATCTTTTAATTTAAAACAACAGGGCGACACGTGGCAGGGGCGGATCGCCCAAGCCCGACCCGAACCCGAACCGGACCCGGACCCGACCCGAACAGTCCCCCTTCTTCCCCGTTTTTTCGGCGAGACACCAGTAGGGTTCCGCCACCTTCTCCGGCGCCGGCGACATTTTTTCGGTGAGATTTTCATGGTTTCTGAATGTGGTTCTCTTCGGTTTTTCACGTAGATTCCATAGCTAAGGTTGGTTTTGGATCTAAGCCACTAGATTTTCACGAAATAGGGTTCAAAGATTCCGATCAACCCTCCGGCCGACCCTACTCTTTTATTTTCGTGACTTTTGGGTCACAGTTTAATCTCCATTTTTACCCTAAAGTGTTTCTGCACTATGGAGGAACAATTTCTCATTCCCAAAACCAAGTTTTAAACCAAAAATTTCCACCCAACCGATTATTCTACGCGACCTGCAACTCAATGTTTCTTTCTCATTTCTTAATCGTTTTCTTTCATTCTTTTTGCAAAATGAACCTTACAACATGCTCTTTAAGACCCTATACATCAAATTAATTATCATGCTTTAAAAAAAATAAAACAGAACTGGGTCACTTACGGTTTTTGTTGGGTTTCTCTCTCTAGCCGTGCACCTCCTTCACCTTCTGGTTCCAAGCTTGAATCAAGCTCCAAAATCTCTTCTCCCTTCCAGAACTCTCTCTCTCCCTTGCTCTTTGTTTTTCTTTCCTTTCTCTCCTCCCAACCGAGACCAAAATATATAAACACTCACACATCAACTCCCTCACGTCTCCCACTACCAGCCCCTTTTCTTGACCTCCTCTCCTCCGTCCAGCCCTTCTCTTTCCTCTACAAAGCAGCTTTGCATTAAATGCAAAGCTGCTGTAATACCCCGACCCGGGGTACGGCACAAATATCGAGGTAAGTCGATACAATAATAAAACCCGAACTGTTTTAAGTTATGTCGCATAATTAAATGGATATGTGTATATGAATATGTATGCATAATAATGTATTAGGTGATCTCATGAATACATATGTATATATAATTTGAGTACGGTATATAAATATATATATGGTAAATTGAATAATATGTATATATATATATGTATATATATATATAAGAAAAGTTGGTGAGGTGTCTTGGGTGCTCGGGTATGCTGCCACCGCAGCTACAGGTGGCAAGGGCCACCGACTGAGGGTCGGTTAAGGAATAAAGAAGGTGTTTGAAGAGAGAAAAAAAAAATAGAATCAGATTAGAGATAGAGAGAGAAAGCTGAAAATTGAGGGATAGCAGTTGCTTGAGAACAGGTAAACCCCTACGCCTTTGTTCTTTAAATTCACTTGGTATAATTATAGAATTGCTTACTGGAATAGTAGGATCTGAAACAAAGAAGGAAAAACAAAAGAAAAAAGAAGAAATTGAGTTTCGGTTAGAAATGGTGATTTAAAATAGGTGAACCTAAATGGAAAATTGAACCATAATATGCATAGGAAATTACCCCAGGATCTCAAAACACTTTAAATTAGATTAAATGGTCAAGAAATGGCCATTTTATGGCCGGTTATTCCCTCACCGGTGCAACGCCGGAAACTGGGAATGGGTGCATGAAACCGATGAGGTTGGAGGTTAAAAACAGTCCTAAAGTATTCCTTGCAATTTTAGATTTCATTGGGAAGAAAAACAGTGAATTTTGGACGTAAAACCATGAAGATCCGTGAAGAATTGCATTTTTCCGGTGACCGTGGTCGGAAAACCAACCGGAGAAGACGACCGGATAGTCGGGGGCTTCTTCGGGTCATAACGGGACCGGGTTTGGGTCGGACCGGGTCGGGACCCGACCGAAAACGATTAGGGGCAGTGATGCTATGTCGTTTTGAATGAAAAATTAAAATCAATTGGGCTGTTTGGTTGCAGAGACAATAAATAGAAATGGGGTTTAGGGGTTAACCGAACCATGGATAGGGATAGGGAATTGGGTTATTGTATTCCGGTTCTTGTATGAAACTGAACCGTTTGGTTCAGGTGAAAGGCTGACCGGTTTAGGGTTTTGGGGTCTGAACCAACTGGTTCAGACCGCAGCTTATGGGATTTATGAACCGGCCCCAAAAGTTTTGAATAATTACACTAAGGCCCAACAGAAAAATGTTAATTTTACAAAAATACCCCTGACTCAAAAGTGGGTCAAACGAGGTCCAAATAAGGTAAATGATTAGTCAATTTTTATTATCTCGGATGCTCTGAGTCCAATGGTGAGGTCCGTTTCACGAGACGGAGTCCCGAAAAGTTACAACTTGTAAAAATGACCAAAATACCCCTGCTTCATAAGTGAGTCAAATGGACTCCGATTAAATTAAAGAACTAGTGAATTTTTATTATTCCGAACCCTATGGACTCAATGGTGAAGTCTAAATTGGCATTAGAGATACTTAAGATGACGAGACGTAAGATTGATGAATGAACATTTATTCTGAAACACGTTTATTGATATATAGGGAACTTGAAGGGGAAGGGCCCACTCACGAATTTCTAAGCTAAGATTTCATTAGAGGTAAGTAGATACCCTTTCTCTTCCATGTGGTGTTATCAAGCCAAGTTCATTCTTTTACTGCCAAACTTGTACTCCTGAGCGTATCTGATGTTATTGTCTCCACAATGTGATATTGTTCTATCTGGTGGACATTGATTTATTGTTGTACTATTGTTATCATGTTGAACCGTGCTTTGAAATGCCTATTGTTATGTTTCCATTGAATTGATGATATTCCATTTTTATATACTCCTATGGAATCATTTATGATCATGAAATGTTTATGTATACTGGATTTGTGCTCAGTCACAATGTCCATCCGATGCTTTTAAATTCACTGAAGACCTTCAGGTCGAGTCCGTGAACGGACATATGGCCATACACTGGAATGCACTGAAGGGGGTAAACCGGGCCCCCAAGGACCGAGGGCATATCAAGCCCTGACACAGAACAAAAGCATCTCTTACACGATTGCTCAACTATAATTGTTGAATTACATTATTCTTGTGATTATCTTGTATTGCGAGATATTCCTTTATTGATTTATTGTGATCAATTATATTGGCAGAAATTTCTTGTTATTGTATTATCGTCGAGAATTTCAGGACATTGTTATGCCATTCCTACTGATTACCCATTGTGATTCCACTGTTCATTTGCCATCATGACAATTGTTTTCATTGGCTATTATAGCATCTTATTTTTATGATTGGCTATCATATTCTTATCCTTGGATTCATATTCTTTTATGATCCTCGATACCAGTGTCGGAGATCTGTATTTACTTGCTGGGCTCTTGTAGCTCATTCCACCCTACTTACCCCTTTTCAGGTAATGACACCGCAAGACCCCAATAGGAGTCTGGAAGCATAGGGGGATATTTTGAAGAATTGTATCAGACTATGTTTTAATTCTCCCATGTATTCACCACCCACGGGTGCTGGTTATGTTTAGTTTTGACTCGGTACTGTAAAACCATATGATGTATGTTAAGACTTCCGCTGACTATTGTAGTGATAAACTTCCGTTGTTATTGTTTTAAGAATTTGGTACTTTGCATATTAGTACTATGATACAGGAATGGAAAAAGTAGGGACGGCCTTAGGGTCGGCCCCGCGACACGAAATCCGCATAGGGTGGGTTTTGGGTCGTGACAGCTTGGTATCAGAGCTATAGGTTCGACTGTGAGTCATGGGAGATAGGACTAGAATTAGAAGGGTTAGATAAAACTGACGTTTATGTTCTAGAGGCATTGATTGTTATCTTACACATTGACTGATCCTCTCATTGGTTATCTTCATTGGTTATTCTTACAGACATGGTAAACACAAGGCAAGGTCCGTTGCCTATGGATCGTCTGGAACAGTTGGAAAGGTTGATGCAGGGCGTCATTGAGTCGTTGCCACGGATGCAGGCCGGTATTGATCGGCCGGTACAACTGGAACAACAGGAGCAGCCTATCAATATAGGCGGCAACATAGGTGGTCGTCAGGGGAACGAGCGCGACCCTGCATACTTATATGAACGTTTTCAGAAAATGAAACCCCCGATATTTGATGGTACGGGTGGGGCCACCAGAGCTGAAGAGTGGATGTTAGAAATGAACAGGATTTATGAGATCCTGATGTGTACTGACATTCAGAAAGTGGCCTATGCCACATATATGCTCAAGGGAATGGCTCATAAGTGGTGGATAAATGAGAAGGCTAGAGAACCAGGGATGAACTGGCAGAGGTTTACCGAGATCTTCTATAAGAAGTACTTTTCCCAAGAAGTACAAAACTGAAAAGTTGCTGAGTTCATGACATTGCATCAGGGGAATATGACGGTGGAGTAGTACGAGGCCACATTTACTGAATTGGCCAGGTTTGCCCCAGAGGCTATCAATAATGAGAATCGAAAAGCTCGCAAGTTTGAGGAGGGATTGAGGTGGTCCATCAAGGATAGACTGGTGCCCCATCGTCTGGCTACCTACGATGATGTGGTAGAGACAGCTCGGATCATAGAGAGGAGTGGCGAGGAATTCGCCAAGAGAAGGGGGAATCAGAAACAGGGAGGTAATCAGAATAAGAGGCAAGGGCCTTCTTCTTCCGGACTGGGACCCACATTTACCAGACCTGGAGCTGTGTCACAAGCAACAGGGTCCGGTCAGAAGAAACAGGGCAACACTAAGGAGGGTGCAATCAAATGCCCTCGTTGCGAGAAGGTCCATAAAGGCTAGTGCCTCAAGGATAGCAATATTTGTTACTACTGTGGCCAGGAAGGACATTTTGCGAGGGATTTCCCCAAGAAGGGTCAGGCCACGACAAGTACTACTTCGGTTAAAGCGCCGGGACCTGGAGCAGCAGCACCTAGATCTCAGATCCAGAGGAGTGGACAAGGAAGCGTCCAGCAGCAAGCAGGACGGGTTTTCTCCATCGTGCCAGGAGACATGCAGGCTACAACCTCTGTAGTCGCAGGTACCCTTTTAGTCTGCTCACAGCCTGCTCGTGTTTTATTTGACACTGGATCTACACATTCATTTATATCCCCTACATATGCTGCTAGATTGAACATAGTGACAGAACCCTTAGGATATTTACTGAATGTTTCTATACCATCGGGGAAATCTTTGTTGGGAGATACCATGTATAAGAATTGTGCAATACAGATTGGGGATATACAATTGCTAGCTGACCTGATACCATTGGGAATTTGTGGGTTTGATGTTATCCTTGGAATGGACTGGCTGGCCGCCAACTACGCCACGATAGACTGTGAGGCCAAGCGAGTTCTCATACAAAATCCTCGATTTCCGATCGTTGATTTTAAAGGGACAGAGGTGGCTTCACCACCCTACTTTGTTTCCTCTATCCAGGCTAGGCGTCTGCTTCGCAAGGGATGCCACGGGTTCTTATGCAGTGTCCAAAATGTTGAATCACAACAGCCTGAACTAGGGAAGATTCCTATTGCCAGGGAATTTCCCGAGGTATTTCTGGATGATCTTCCGGGGATGCCCATAGATAGGGAGATAGAGTTTTGCATTGATATATTGCCAGGCACTACACCAATATCCAAAACCCCATATAGGATGGCACCAGCAGAATTAAAAGAGCTGAAGCTCCAGTTACAGGAATTATTGGACAAAGGTTTTATACGACCTAGTTCATCACCATGGGGTGCACCTGTATTGTTTGTAAAGAAAAAGGATGGAACCATGAGGTTATGTATTGACTATCGTGAACTGAACAAGGTTACCGTCAAGAACAGGTATCCACTGCCTAGAATAGATGATCTGTTCGATCAGTTGAAGGGGGCTCAAGTATTCTCGAAAATTGACCTGAGATCCGGTTATCACCAGTTGAAGGTCAAGCCCGCTGATATTCAGAAGACGGCATTTAGAACACGGTATGGACATTATGAGTTTCTTGTTATGCCGTTTGGGGTGACTAATGCCCCAGCTGCATTTATGGATATGATGAACCGTGTATTCAAGCCGTACTTGGATGACTTCGTGATTGTGTTCATAGATGATATATTGGTTTATTCTAAGAACCAGGAAGAACACGAGGTACATCTGAGGAGAGTTCTACAGAAGCTAGAGGAGCAGAAGTTGTACGCTAAGTTGAAGAAGTGTGAGTTCTGGCTCCCTAGTATAGCATTTCTGGGACACGTGATCAGTAAGGAAGGAATCTCTGTCGATTCGAAAAAGATTGAAGCGATCATGAATTGGCCTCAACCCACTAGCGTCACAGAAGTGTGAAGTTTCATGGGGTTAGCAGGCTACTATAGGAGATTTGTGAAAGACTTCTCCAAGATAGCTACGCCAATTACCCAACTGACTAGGAAGGGTGTTCCTTTTGATTGGACCGAGGAGCAAGAGAGGAGTTTTCAAGAATTGAAGGAACGTCTAGTTACAGCTCCTATATTAACAGTGCCGGATGGAACTGACGGGTTTGTGATTTATAGTGATGCCTCATTCAAAGGCTTGGGGTGTGTGTTGATGCAGAACGGAAAGGTGATAGCGTATGCTTCACGACAGTTGAGACCCCACGAGGGGAACTATCCGACACACGATCTCGAGCTGGCAGCTATTGTTTTCGCTTTGAAAATGTGGAGGCATTACTTGTATGGAACCACGTGTGAGATCTTTACTGACCATAAGAGCCTTAAGTATCTGTTTACACAGAAAGAACTCAATATGAGACAGCGCCGTTGGTTGGAACTGTTAAAGGACTATGAGGTCAGCATACAATACCACCCGGGGAAAGCAAATGTGGTAGCTGATGCTTTGAGTAGGAAGTCATCAGGTAGTATGGCTTGCCTGTTAACAATACAGACAGAAATACTGAAGGACTTGGAAAGTATGGAAATAGAGGTAATTTTGCCCATCTCTGAGGCAAGATGTGCCAACGTCACAATCAGTCTATTAATTGTGGACAAGATCAAAGAGCAGCAAACTCATGATGAGAAGTTGACTAAGCTTCGTCAAGAAGCCGAGACAGGCATTGACTCCGAGTTTACTGTACGAGAGGGGATGTTGTGCTACCAGGGTAGGATCTGCGTACCCGACGTGCCCGAGCTCAAGAAAGAGATCCTGGATGAGGCACATAGTTCAAGATTCGCTTTGCATCCAGGGAGCACCAAAATGTATCACAATGTTAAAGGTACTTATTGGTGGTCTGGGATGAAGCGGGATATAGCCAAGTACATATTACAATGTGTCGAGTGCCAGCGGGTCAAGGTAGAGCACCAGAAGCCGGGAGGACTTTTGCAGTCGCTACCTATTCCTGAGTGGAAATGGGAACACATTACAATGGACTTTGTGTCAGGGTTACCAAAGACAGTAAGAGGGAATGATTCGATTTGGGTCATCGTGGATAGGTTGACTAAAACAACGCATTTCCTGGCAACTAAAACGACACAAAGCCTACAGCGACTAGCCGAGTTATACATCCGAGAGATTGTTAGACTTCATGGAATTCCAGTCTCAATTGTATCTGATAGAGATCCACGGTTTGTGTCAAGATTCTGGAGAGGTCTACAGAGTGCTATGGGTACGGAGTTGAGTTTTAGCACTGCATACCATCCTGAGACTGATGGACAGTCAGAAAGAACAATACAAACTTTAGAAGACTTGTTACGTTTCTGTGTCATAGATTTCAAAGGAAGTTGGGAAGATCAGTTGCCCTTGGTAGAATTCACATACAATAATAGCTATCAAGTTAGTATTGGTATGGCACCATATGAGGCATTATACGGCAGGAAGTGTCGATCACCACTGTGCTGGACAGAGGTGGGTGAAAGGAAACTCTATGGGCCAGAAATAGTAGAACAGACTACCGGGAAAATACAACTGATCAAGCAACATTTACTAGCAACTCAAAGTCGATAGAAAAGCTATGCGAATGTTCACCGACGAGAGTTGCAGTTCACAGTGGGCGATTACGTGTTTGTGAAAGTGTCGCCCATGAAGGGAGTGGTGAGATTTGGCAAACGAGGGAAGCTAGGGCCAAGGTATATTGGACCATTCAGGATCATGGGGAGAATTGGGCCTGTAGCCTACCAACTTGTCTTACCTCCGGAGTTAGCACACGTACATGACGTATTCCATGTTTCAATGTTAAGGAAATGTGTACAGAGTGAAGACCAGGTAATTAAACATGAGCCTCTAGATGTTCAAGAGGATCTGAGCTATATAGAACACCCAGTGAAGATTTTGGATCATCGAGATCAGGTTCTACGGAACAAGACTATTCCATTAGTCAAGGTCCTGTGGAGGAACCATCAGATAGAAGAAGCTACCTGGGAGCGGGAAGATGACATACGCGCCAAATATCCGCAATTATTTTCATAGTTGTGTATGCTAAGTTTGGGGACAAACTTATTTTTAAGGGGGTAAGGATGTAATACCCCGACCCGGGGTACGGCACAAATATCGAGGTAAGTCGATACAATAATAAAACCCGAACTGTTTTAAGTTATGTCGCATAATTAAATGGATATGTGTATATGAATATGTATGCATAATAATGTATTAGGTGATCTCATGAATACATATGTATATATAATTTGAGTACGGTATATAAATATATATATGGTAAATTGAATAATATGTATATATATATATGTATATATATATATATATAAAAGAAAAGTTGGTGAGGTGTCTTGGGTGCTCGGGTATGCTGCCACCGCAGCTACAGGTGGCAAGGGCCACCGACTGAGGGTCGGTTAAGGAATAAAGAAGGTGTTTGAAGAGAGAAAAAAAAAATAGAATCAGATTAGAGATAGAGAGAGAAAGCTGAAAATTGAGGGATAGCAGTTGCTTGAGAACAGGTAAACCCCTACGCCTTTGTTCTTTAAATTCACTTGGTATAATTATAGAATTGCTTACTGGAATAGTAGGATCTGAAACAAAGAAGGAAAAACAAAAGAAAAAAGAAGAAATTGAGTTTCGGTTAGAAATGGTGATTTAAAATAGGTGAACCTAAATGGAAAATTGAACCATAATATGCATAGGAAATTACCCCAGGATCTCAAAACACTTTAAATTAGATTAAATGGTCAAGAAATGGCCATTTTATGGCCGGTTATTCCCTCACCGGTGCAACGCCGGAAACTGGGAATGGGTGCATGAAACCGATGAGGTTGGAGGTTAAAAACAGTCCTAAAGTATTCCTTGCAATTTTAGATTTCATTGGGAAGAAAAACAGTGAATTTTGGACGTAAAACCATGAAGATCCGTGAAGAATTGCATTTTTCCGGTGACCGTGGTCGGAAAACCAACCGGAGAAGACGACCGGATAGTCGGGGGCTTCTTCGGGTCATAACGGGACCGGGTTTGGGTCGGACCGGGTCGGGACCCGACCGAAAACGATTAGGGGCAGTGATGCTATGTCGTTTTGAATGAAAAATTAAAATCAATTGGGCTGTTTGGTTGCAGAGACAATAAATAGAAATGGGGTTTAGGGGTTAACCGAACCATGGATAGGGATAAGGAATTGGGTTATTGTATTCCGGTTCTTGTATGAAACTGAACCGTTTGGTTCAGGTGAAAGGCTGACCGGTTTAGGGTTTTGGGGTCTGAACCAACTGGTTCAGACCGCAGCTTATGGGATTTATGAACCGGCCCCAAAAGTTTTGAATAATTACACTAAGGCCCAACAGAAAAATGTTAATTTTACAAAAATACCCCTGACTCAAAAGTGGGTCAAACGAGGTCCAAATAAGGTAAATGATTAGTCAATTTTTATTATCTCGGATGCTCTGAGTCCAATGGTGAGGTCCGTTTCACGAGACGGAGTCCCAAAAAGTTACAACTTGTAAAAATGACCAAAATACCCCTGCTTCATAAGTGAGTCAAATGGACTCCGATTAAATTAAAGAACTAGTGAATTTTTATTATTCCGAACCCTATGGACTCAATGGTGAAGTCTAAATTGGCATTAGAGATACTTAAGATGACGAGACGTAAGATTGATGAATGAACATTTATTCTGAAACACGTTTATTGATATATAGGGAACTTGAAGGGGAAGGGCCCACTCACGAATTTCTAAGCTAAGATTTCATTAGAGGTAAGTAGATACCCTTTCTCTTCCATGTGGTGTTATCAAGCCAAGTTCATTCTTTTATTGCCAAACTTGTACTCCTGAGCGTATCTGATGTTATTGTCTCCACAATGTGATATTGTTCTATCTGGTGGACATTGATTTATTGTTGTACTATTGTTATCATGTTGAACCGTGCTTTGAAATGCCTATTGTTATGTTTCCATTGAATTGATGATATTCCATTTTTATATACTCCTATGGAATCATTTATGATCATGAAATGTTTATGTATACTGGATTTGTGCTCAGTCACAATGTCCATCCGATGCTTTTAAATTCACTGAAGACCTTCAGGTCGAGTCCGTGAACGGACATATGGCCATACACTGGAATGCACTGAAGGGGGTAAACCGGGCCCCCAAGGACCGAGGGCATATCAAGCCCTGACACAGAACAAAAGCATCTCTTACACGATTGCTCAACTATAATTGTTGAATTACATTATTCTTGTGATTATCTTGTATTGCGAGATATTCCTTTATTGATTTATTGTGATCAATTATATTGGCAGAAATTTCTTGTTATTGTATTATCGTCGAGAATTTCAGGACATTGTTATGCCATTCCTACTGATTACCCATTGTGATTCCACTGTTCATTTGCCATCATGACAATTGTTTTCATTGGCTATTATAGCATCTTATTTTTATGATTGGCTATCATATTCTTATCCTTGGATTCATATTCTTTTATGATCCTCGATACCAGTGTCGGAGATCTGTATTTACTTGCTGGGCTCTTGTAGCTCATTCCACCCTACTTACCCCTTTTCAGGTAATGACACCGCAAGACCCCAATAGGAGTCTGGAAGCATAGGGGGATATTTTGAAGAATTGTATCAGACTATGTTTTAATTCTCCCATGTATTCACCACCCACGGGTGCTGGTTATGTTTAGTTTTGACTCGGTACTGTAAAACCATATAATGTATGTTAAGACTTCCGCTGACTATTGTAGTGATAAACTTCCGTTGTTATTGTTTTAAGAATTTGGTACTTTGCATATTAGTACTATGATACAGGAATGGAAAAAGTAGGGACGGCCTTAGGGTCGGCCCCGCGACACGAAATCCGCATAGGGTGGGTTTTGGGTCGTGACAGCTGCCCTATATATATATACCTATATATATCACTCATTACACACACTCTAAACACACACACACTTACACGACATCACATATACACACACACCAGATCTGTTGCACACACACACATAGTGCACTGTTATATATACATATGCACATACACATATACATGTAATACATCATCCCATACATGTACACATACATATAATATTCCACACATCATCCATTTATTTAATATACACATTACATTCATTTCACACTTTTAATAATAATAATAATATTAATAATAAAAATAATAAATAATAATAATAATAACCACAAAATTTTATATAAAAAAAAAATTTGAGGTTATTACAAGTTCGGCCAAATTCCCGCTTGAAATGTGTGTTCCGGCAGCTTGAAAATGTGGAATTTTAGAGATTTTCTCTCCCTCTCTCTATACGGACGAGATTTCTGAAATCTCCAAATGTATATGTGATAAGGATGGACTAGATGAGCTGTATTTATAGTGGGGAATCAAAGGGGCAAGGGCAAATGACCATTTTGCCCTTAATGAGGCCGTAACCCCGTCACTCTACAGCTCATTCCTAAACGCGTCAAATTGAAATTCTATTTTAACCAATATTCATAAAATTATTTTAAATGAAAATTATTAGAAGGAAAGATTTTCATTTGAGGTCGGCTTAGACCCGTTCCACCCGGGTCACCCGAATACCCTTTTTGTCCAATTCCGGAAACCATTTCCGTTTCAGTTAATTTTCATACAGCGGATTCTTCACATTATTCTAAGCACTTTACTCTTCTATGACACACTCTAAATATGTCTCTAAATAGGTCGTTCGGTGAAAACAGTGTAAAAAGGTACTTTACCGATAAAACCGACAAAAGTGATAAACTATGCATGCAAAGTGTTTTACCTCAAAAACGAAAAATTTACCCTCATTTTTTGGATCTCTACACTGCAACTCGGTCGTATACCTTTATTTCTTAACCAAATGTGATAATTTTTGGCTTGTTATAACCGTACAATCATAGGGATTAATATTGCATTCATAAAACTGAGATTGGGGTTCGTTTTGAGGTACCCCAAATCAGACCCGTGACCTGCAACTCGACGATTCTCCCTGGTCTTAGGGCCATTTCACCTAATTTTTGTTGTTTTGTGAACCATTTAGCATCTAGTTTTAATCCCTATCCTTTAATCATAGTTTAACCCAAGTTAAATCAGACCCAGTTTGAAGGTGGTCGACCATGGTGGTTGCATACAGCCGTGTGCTTCTTGGATTATTCCAAGCAATTTAGGGTTCCATCTTACTCTTTATTCAAGATTTCAAACTTAAACTATCATGCATGCAAAATAAAACCTTTAAACAGTAGGTTTAACAGAATTTTTCTAGAGAGAGAGAAACTTATGGGTTAGGGTTTTACCTTACTTTGGTGCCCTTCCCCTCTTCCTGTTTGGTTGAGGATCTTCTCAACAGCACCATCTTTCTTCCTCTTGCATTCCCATGTGAGTTACACACACCATGCATATACAATATCACTTTCTCTCTCTAGACCTCTCACCCACAAGATAACCCACACTTACACAAATCTGTCACACACACACACACACTGTTTTTGGAGTAGCACCTCCTCTTCACTCATATACACAGCACGTACATATATACATATATTACCTCATGTATATATATAAAATTATTTCTCCCTTCCTTTTTGTCTCTTGCATGAAAAGGGATTGGTGGAAGTGGTGGTCCAATTAGGGCTCCCTAATCCAACAGATCTGTTTTTATATATATAAATGTATATATATATATATATAAATATATATATATATACATATAATTATATTTTATATTTTGCTAGCTGCATGAAATCTCATTGGCCCATTTGGGAGGTGGGAAGGGCTTATTTTGAGCATATATACATTTTTGTAGCATATTAGGCATAAAGTTGTTGGCAGCCCACTTGGTAATATTTTGGGTGCCTAAAATCTTGCCCCACTTGGTCAAGGGTTCAAATCCCTTTGGCGTCAGTTTTGGGCATTGTTCCATATTTTGGGCTTATGCCCTGTTTGGCTGGCACAGAATTCTGTTTTGGCTATTTCCATTATATTTTCTTTTTCAGTGCTCGTTTTACGAAACCGTTTCTTCTGAGGGTTTCGTATTTCAGTTAGCTTCGATGTTAAAGGCCTCGTGTCAGTTACTATTCACTTGTGGTCGTCGTAGTTCGCCAATTCGAGTTTTCACAGTGTTAAAACGACATCATTTCACCTAATTAATTAGTAATTAGGTTCAAGTATTACTCCCTCATTTCTGACATGTTTAATTACTTTATTAGTCTATCGTGACCGTCGAGAGATTCCTGATTAAATTTCTTAATTACTCTTTATGTCGGTGCTAATTAATAATTAGCTTGCTAATTATTAATTAAGCAAGGTCGGGATGTTACATGAAGCCCCTTAAACAAGGAACAAAAAAAACCAAGAATCACCTTAGATGGTCTAGAAACAAGCATAAATGATCAAGTTGCAGGTTTGATTATCAAACCCTTAATTGAGCACTTGAGCTCGGTTTGAGCTCTTATATGAATGCCAAATCTTACCTTGAAGTCCCAGAAACAATTTAGAATCAAAAACAGAGAGATTGGAGGATTTAAAATTCACGAATTAAAAATAAAAAGTTGTTGGGATTAGGGCAACAGTAACTCGATTGAGGAAAAAGACGATGAGTCAACTCAGTAACTCAATTGAGTTGGGCTTGTTGACTCAGACACGTGTTGGGAGGCGGGATAGCCACCGTATAAATGGAACGGTGTCGTTTGGGCTTAAGGGTTTTTAAATTTTAAAACCTGAATATAGGTTGTTTGGCTATACGATTTTTGGGCCTAATTTGATAACCCTGATAGGAATAAGATAGCTTATCCCTGAATGGTTGCCTTATCCGTCGTTTGGATCAGAAATCCCTTGAAAAATAAAAGAGATTGCAGCCCCTGGGAATCGAACAGCCGACCTTCCACACGCGTACAACCCTAACCACACACCCAAACCCACTGTGACAGGCACGCCCGTGGGTATATTTGTCATAATATATATATATATATATATATATATTATATAAATGCAATAACTAATTAATTAAATAATAGTGAAATAATCTGATGTCCAAATAAAACATATGAATAATGTATTTTAACTATTTCAGACATTTTGAACCCAATGGTGCGGTTCATTTTGGGAGACAGGACCCCGAAAAATGAAGACACGTAAAGGGGTAAAATTACCATTTTGCCCCTAGTGCCCCTAAAGCCAAATAGGAATCCAAGGGGATCTAAATTGACTTTCTCTGATGTTCCAGACCCAATGGTGAGGTCCATATTTCAAAAACAAGTACGAAAAATATGCGAAGTAATAGAAACAAACTTAAAATAAATAGAGCTACCAGAAGAGTATAGTTTAAAATGGAATTAATTTCTAACACATTAAACTGTGTCGTAGGTTAAGACCGACGTAAATCGTCATGGATAAGCTAATTTGGGAGGGAAAAGTAATCAAAAGAAAAATAAATACTACCAAGAAGTTTCAAACCCTCTCTCTGAAGCCGTTTATGTTTAAAACCACTATTGTTCCAATGGGGCGATTTATAAAAGAAGAAGCTGCAAGAAAACTTGCTGAAGAAGCATTAAAAGAAGAAAAAGAATGGGAAAATACTGAAACACTAAATGATATGCTTCGAAGGTAATAACTATTTATCATTAAAGCACATAAAGTAAATAGATATGTAATACAACTATAAATCACTATGAGTTAGTCCGATTCTAAAGAATAAAACCTATCATAGAATTAGGCTAACACAGTCTAAGAATAGATTAAGATCACAAGTTGATTTAAGAACATGTGAAATTTATGGAATTTTCATAAATTGTTTTAGGCTTATAAAAGGAAAGGGAAAGACACATCTGTAGCGCCAACCCCGAAGCTTAAAGGTGAGTAATCCTATTTTTGAAGTCGAGATTTAACTCCATGAATTTGAAAAAGTTTAAAAGTTCAAAATATCTTAAGCATTTGAATATCAAATTCAATATTTATGTAGCATTTTCGCTCTTATTAAAATCTTACTGTGACATGCCCAGTGACTGTTTTCTACTACAGTTTTCCTTGAATTATGTTTCAGCATGTCTAAGTTTAAAAATGCCAAATCTTGTTAAATATTCTAAATTTACATATTCCAAGTATTCTAAAACTCTAACATGAAGTCATGAACATCATGTTTTGAATGCTCATAAAAGCATCTATTTGACGAAATCATGTGTTAAGTGTTTCAAGTATTATCCTCCAAGTGTTTAAAAACTTCGTTAAATTGTCTATGTTTTGAATTCTCATGAAAATTCATTCTTTTATTAAAACCATGTTTTTAAATGTTCATCAAAAGCATTTCTTGAAAAAGCCATTTTTTTTATGCTCATAAAAAGCTTTTCTTGAAAAATCTTGTTTTTAATGCTCTTGAAAAGCACATATTTGAAGAAACCATATTTTCAAAGCTCTTTGAAAAGCATCATAGAATAATTAAAAAGTTTTGCAAGATAATGGTGCATAAGCACCACAACTGATATTGGGTTCTTTCGAAACTCAATTGACATGAAGAATGCCCGGTAGCAGGATCTGATCCCCTAGGCATGAGATCTCTTTGAAGTAAGACTGGAATCTGGTTCAAAACAGATTTCCACCTAATCAAAGTAAAAAGATGAGACGTTTAGAAATGGTGGCAGGTTTATCACTCTATTCTTGAATGTGCTATATATGTTGATTTCATGAACTAATGTTTTCATGTTTTCATAAGAAATGGCAGAAGGTTTTTCAAACCCCTTTCACATGAAGAAGCATTTGTTTTTAAGGAAATGACCTAGTTTAAAACAAAGGGTCATATCCTCATGTTTACAAGAAGAATGATTTTTATTCATCCAATGGGTAAGCAAAAGATTTAAACTCTTTTGGTCACACTGGCCACCTTACACATGTTTACAAGTTTACATTGCATATCCCACTCGAGTGCTTTAAATGCTCCGTGTTATATGTTTTGAAGATTCTTACATTTTGTATACGTGAAACATCTATTTAATCGAATGCTTTAAATTGCTTCGTGTTACGTGTTTTGAAGCTTCCTATACTCTATTGAAGAAGTACATGTTTAGCTTGAATACCTTGAATATTTCAAAGTTATCTATTGAAAATAATTCCTATATTCTTATTTGAAGCATGCGAACAATTGGTAGTAATGTTTTATAAACTCTCTTATACTAACCATTACCAATTGAAAACCCATGACAAATGCTGGAATTACTCACAAGCTTAGATTAGCTAACCTGGATTTATATCTGACCTACATTTCAGGTAACTAAAAGCAATCCTGATTTTGATGATGAAGATGGTTAGAGCTTTGCCCATTTTGAGGAAGGGCGTAGAAAACATCTTACAGGACTAGCAGTTTTTGGGGAGTACTAAGGACTTATAGTTAGTCACTTCTTGTTATAAAAGATATTTAAATTTTATGTAATTAAGTCCTGAGGGACAACTGAACATGTATTGTTTGTAAAGTCTTAAAGTTTTTATTATGCTCTGAATGTATAATCATTTGTACCGTTCTGAAGAGTGGCAGTACCGGGTGGATGTGCAAAAAATTTAAAAGAAGAAAAGAAAAGAAAATTTTTTTCACTCTTCTGCAAATACCAGCCGCACTGCCATGGCGCTCGGGCCAAAGGGTGGCGGTCTCAATTCGAGATCCGCATAGGGTGGGTTTTGGGTCGTGACAAGAAGTACATGAATTGATTTGAAGACAGGGTATGGGACCTGCATTTGAGTAAAGTAAGTAATTAGAAGTACTTGTTCGATAGGAAGGTGGGGTATGGGACCCATAGTTAAATAAAGGTAGTAAAACGAAGACAAGAAGTAAAAGTGGACTATAAAACCACTACGAAAATAAAAAAAAATGATAAACTTTAAACTTTGATTTACAAAGTAGATGAATATAACCTTATGTGATTATAGCATGAGATAAAAAAAACTAACAATACTTTTTTTACAGCGAAAATGGCTAATATAAAAGGAGACACGAGTAAATTAGAAGAACGTGTAGACAGAATTGAACAGATCCTAAAAGAAATAGTTCAAACTGTGTACGATGCCCAAACCCAGCATGGAACACAACAAAAAGCACAGGACCCCCAGGCACAGGGACCACCTACTATAAGCAAGAATAGGGAGATAGGAGGAAGTAATGACAATAGGACAACTCCACTATGCCCCATCTGCAATAGGAAGCATTTTGCGCCCTGTCGAACACTTACTGGGACTTACTACAAGTGTGAAAAAGCTGGGCATTGCATAAAGAATTTCCCAAAGTGGAATTAGGCCAACAAGGGAACCATCTGAAGGCCAGCTAGGTATTCTGTCTTAATACTTAAAATTCTATCTAATATATATGTTTATCATTTAAACTTGACTACTAGACATATGGAAATGATGAATAAAAATAACGAAGAAGGAAAAGAGAATAGAAACTTATAAAGATCGGAAACTCACGAGTTTTGAGGAAAAAACTCTAATAAGAAGGGGAGAATGTAATACCCCGACCCAAAGTAACCAAGCATACTGGCACATTTTACGAGATTTTAAAACGATAGTTAAAAATTAACTACAAAAGGACTGAGAGTCGAGCAATTTACAAATATGTATATTTTAATATATATTTATGTTATGTGTATACAAGTATATAGTAATAAACATATTATTATATATGTATATTAGCACCTGTAAAATACACACCCTAAAGTGTGTATTTTGTGTGTATAGCTAAATGTATATATAAATGTAATAATTCATATAAATATATATACATATAATTACATATATAAATACTAAAGTGTGTATATGTGTATGTATATGTGATGGTATATGTAATAATACATGTATATACATATACATATATATATATATAAGAAAGTTAAAAAGCATGTGAGAAGTGTGATTGTGTGTGTGAGTGTCGGTAGCACACACTCACATGGCTGAATAATGGCCTGCTCAAACAGCAGGCCTATAGATATAGAAGCACTCATTTAGGCTGCTGCAAGAAGCAAGGTGGAGTACCATGGTGGTTAGGGCAGACAACAACAGTGAATGATTATATATATATATATATAACTATATATAAAGATACATATTTATATACACACACCCACACAATCGTTCAGTCATACAGAGAGAGAGGGATAGAAAAATTTTTGAGAAGGAGAAGGAAGAATGATAACAAGAAGAAGGAGGAAGAAGCAAGGGAGGGGAGACACCACCAAGGTATAAAACCTACAACTGATTTTCCTCTCTTTAAAAATCTCCCATTTTCACAACTGTTTAAGCCTTTTTAATACATGCATGGCATTTAGGAATTGTAAACTTAAGTATGGCATAAAAATTTACCTAGACAACCCAAGAAACCCCTAAACTCGTACACATCCACCATTAATAAACCTCCAAAATACGGGTCTGAGATCATTTGAACCAAAACCTATTTGGTTTGATGAAACCTTAACTAGACCCCCAAAGTGTTTTAAAAACACTAAGCCATGACCTTGAAACTCAAAGGAAACCACAGAAATTGGAGTTGTAGGTTCGGGTTTTAAAACCCGACCTCACAAACTCACTGTAAAACCCACTTTTGAGAATAAGGATTTAAAGCCTCTTAAACAAGGAGCAAAACAAGCCAAGAATCACCTGAAATGGTTTAAAAACAATCATAAATGATCGAGTTGCAGGTTTAATTATCAAACCTTTAACTGAGCACTTGATCTCAGTTTGAGCTCTTATATGATGCCAAATCTTACCCTGAAGTCCTAGAAACACGTTAGAATAAAAAACAGAGAGAAAAACCTCTCAAAAACTCACAAAATTGAAAGACTAGAATTTCATAAATTAGGGCAACAGTGGCCCTAGGTGATGAAGAAAATGACGGGTTGACTCGCTCAACTCGCTTGAACCAAGTGTATTGACTCTGACATGTGTAGGGTGGCGGGTTAGCTGCCGCATAAGTTGAACGGTGCCATTTTGAGGGTTATTATATTTTAATTTTAAAAACCTGGATATAGGTTGTTTGGTTATGCGGTTTTTGGCCGATTTAATAACCTATGCACGAATAAGATAGCTTATCCCAATTTTAAAACATTATCCGCTGTTTGGATTAAAAATTCTTTGAAAAATAAAAAGGGCCGCAGCCCTTGGGACTCGAACGCCCAACCTCTCAACCCAAACCCCTCATTTCTACCACTATGACAGGCACGCCCATAGTATATATGGTGGCCGAATATATATATATATATATATATATATATATATATTATAAAAGAAAATTTTAATTAATTAAATAATAGTAAATTGATCTGATGTCCAAATTAAACATATCAAAAGTGTATTTTAACTATTTCGGACATTCTGAAACCAATGGTGAGGTCCGTTTTGTGAGACAGGACCCCAAAAAATAAAGACACTTAAAAAGGGTAAAAATGACCATTTGGCCCCTAGTACCCTAAAGCCAAATAGAAATCTGAGAGGATCTAAATTGACCTTTTTTGACATTCCAGGCCCAATGGTGAGGTCCATATTATGAAATAAAGTATGAAAAAATATGACACGTAAACATATGAAGTCATAGAATCAAACTTAAAATTAATGAAGCTACTAGAAGAGTATACTTTAAGATTAAAACGCCTAAGATGAAAATTAAGATTTAAACATGATCTAAGTATAAGTTAAGAGCATCAATAGGTGTATTTGAAGTGAATATAAAGTTAATAGACTCTTTATGAATTGTTCTTAGGAACTACAGAGAAAGAGGGAAAGCACATTAGTAGCACTAACCCTAAAGACAGAGGTGATTAATATTTGAAGTGGAGATTTAACTCCATGAATTTGAAGAAGTTTAAAGTTCAAAATATCTGAAGCATTTGAATATCAAATTCAGTATTTACATGATTCATGTTTTAAAGTATTTCTGTTCTTATAAACCCTATTGTGACATGCTCAGTAAATGGTTTCTACTACAGTCTTCCTTAAAAATATGCTTCAGTATGTCTAAGTTTAAAATACCAAATCTCTTTAAATATTCTGAATTTGCGTATTTCAAGTATTTGAAGACTCTATCTTGAAGCTATGAACATCATGTTTTAAATACTCATAAAAAGTATCTATCTGAAGAAGGCATATTTCAAATGCTCTTAAATGCATATATTTGAAGAAGTCATATTTTAAATGCTCATGAAAAGCATCTATTTGAAGAAGTCATGTGTTAAATTTATTTAAATGCAACTTCAAGGAGGCAAAGTTTAATTCTTTTAAATAGCATCTACTTGCAAATATTTTATATACCTCATGTTGCTACTAGAAATGCAAGATAAAGCGTGCATAAGCACCTTACGAGGACGTTGGGTTCCTTCAGGACTCAATCATGATATGAAGAAATGCCAGGTAGCAGGATCTAATCCCCCTAAGCATGAGAATCTCTACGTGAAGTCAGACTTGGAGTCTGGTTCGAAACAGATTTCCACCTAATCAAATTGAAAAGATGAGACGTTTAGAAATGGTAGCAGGTTTATCCCTCCATTCCTAAATGTACTATATATGTTGATTTCATAAACTAACGTTTTCATGTTTTCACAAGAAATGGCAAAAGGTTTTTCAAACCCTGTTACATAAAAAAGTATTTGTTTTCCAGAAAATGACCCAGTTTTAAAATAAAGGGTCATACCCTCATGTTTACAAGAAGAATGATTTTTTTTCATCCTATTCAGAAGCAAAAGATTTAAACTCCTTTGGTCATATTGGCCACCATATACACGTTTACGAGTTTAGATTGCATATTGCATATCCTACTCGAGTGCTTTAAATACTCCGTGTTATATGTTTTGAAGATTCTTACATTTTGTATACGTGAAATATCTATTTTACTCGAATGCTTTAAATTGCTTTGTGTTACATGTTTTGAAGCTTCATATACTCTATTGAAGAAGTACATGTTTAGCTTGAATACCTTGAATGTTTCAAAGCTATCTGTTTAAAAGAATTCCTATATTCGTATTTGAAGTATGCGAGCAATTGGTGGTGAATGTTTTATAAACTCTCTTGTACTAACCACTACCAATTGAAAACCCATGAAAAATGCTGAAATTACTCACAAGCTTAGATTAGCTTACCCAGATTTATATCCGACCCACATTTCAGGTAATTAAAAGCAGTCCTGAATTTTGATGATTATGATGGTTGGAGCTTTGCCCATTTTGAGGAAAGGCGTAGGAAGCTCCTTACAAGACTAGCAGTTCTTGGGAAACACTATGGATTTATAGTTAGTCACCTTTTGTTATACAAGTTATTAAATGTTATGTAACTAAGTCGTTGTCACGCCCCGAATTTCTCACGAACACGAGGCACGACTATCGAGATAGTAAATGAAATAAAATAAAGGATAACTTAACCAAATTTAACTAAACATGCTTCCATTCCCATCAATACATCAAAATAACATAAGGTACATCCCACCAATACAGTGTTCACAGGTCATTTGGGCTTAAGCCCTACATTTCAAAATATGCCCCAAGGGCCAAAAATACTCCAAGTACATTCTTTCACTAAGACACCATTGAATCTCATGTAGCTAGAGCGTCATCTGTAATATTATCCCACGAATGGGTCAGCTCAACTGCTGGTACAATGTACTACTAATGTAAGAAATAAAGCTAAGGCGTGGCATGTGCAAAGTGTACATTTATATCTACATGGCATTCAATATCATCAATGCAATATATGAACAGTATGCATGACACACCCATGCACTCCATGCCACACCCATGTCTCGTTTACGGGTCTCGCCCGATGGCTCGAAGTACCAATGCAATGGCCAATTTTGGGTTTTTCACCATAGGATCTGCACCCTCATAATGCAAAGCACCACGTGCTCAACTCACGCTATATGCCCAAGGAATTCACCCAATGCCAATATGCTATGCATTCATCACACAACAACATAATCTCGATGAGGCATGCTTTCAATGATATACCACATTCAAGGCAACAATAATATTTAAATCACCAATTCATTCCACATGAATACATATCTCATGCTATCAATCTAATCACATGACCATAATCACATTCATCACTTTACCAATTCTCAAGAATATAAGAAAACACAAAACACGTAAACAGCCAATCCCAAGTCATCAAATGAACATAATCCAAATAACTCCATAACAACAATTAAACATATAAGTCATGCAATTCATTCACAAAATGTTCCTAAACTTAACCCCATTTCTTACATTAGCAAAACACCGTACCTGACGGGTTGGTCTCAACCCAAATGAACAGCGCTCGTAGTGTAGTGGCTAGCAGTTAGAATGTGGAAGGATCAGACTGCCTTCTCTTTGCCTTTCGATGCTCCTAAAACCACAAAATGTAACTCAGTCGGTTTGTCACTTGAACGATGCTATTCATCAAATCTTATGTCTTTATTTTATAAGTTTCTATTTTGTTAAAATAAATTCTAAAATTGGGTCCGAAACGTCGAAGAAAATAGGTTTAGGCTTTTACGGAATTTAATTTGGACATCCGGGTTGAAAAGGACAAAACGGTCATTTTGTACTTTCACGGTTTCCCATTTCCCGAGGCCTCTCCTCATAAATTAGACTCCACGGTTGAATCCAAAATATTCGAGATAATAAGATTTCACTATTTGTTTATTGAAATCGGGGTTCGTTTGACTAGTTTTTAACTCAGGGGTATTTTGGTAATTTTTAAGGGTTCTACGGGTCTTTTATTTTTTGGGACCTTATCTCGTGTCACGGATCTCACCATTGGCCTTAGGAGGTCCAAGATAGTCAGAAAACATATATGGCTTGTCTTAATTGGGCTTCGGGCCATTTTGTGATGTTTAAAATGATTAAATTAATTTATTAATTAAATTAATTTAATATTTTATTAATATTTCATTCAGAGGGGTCAGACCGTAATTAATTAAAGTTCTGGGGGTCAAATTAAATTTTCAAAGGGGCTGGGGTTAAATTGAAATTTCTAAATCCCCTATTCCAACCATGGATAACCAAACAATGGTTAATGCCCCAAACATAGGGATAGAGTATCCCTATCCTTAATTCCAATTTCTAACTTATTAAGCTTGCAGCCAAACAGCCCCTACCCCTTTTTAACCCATATCAGGCGGCCCATCAAGAGGCCTAATAATCTCCAATTAAATGGCCCAATCTTTTGAATTTAAAACTAGCCCAAAGATTAAAATTGAGTTGGCCCAACAAAAATCAAAACAGGCCCAAGGCCTTTTAAAACAAAAGGCCCAAGGTAGCCATTGCCCCGTCGCCCCCACCGAACTTCCGGTCATCCTCTCCAGTGAGGATGCCCGGCCGATTGCATAACTGCGCGCCACCACCGCCTTCTTTCGCCATTTTAGCTCATTTTCACGCCCTTTTCTCGAGGTTTTCGCCCCTATCCAATCCTAAGATCTCCTAGCATCTACTCAGAATCCTTTAAGGGCCTTGCGCCGCCCCCATGCACAACCCAAACCAATTTTCCAGTGATCTTTCCGGCAACATTGTCTCTTCATTTTTCAACCTCTTTTTTCCCACCGTTTCAACTCAATTTATTTTCTAAATAATTCCTGCATGCTAGAGGAACATTCCCTCCCATTTTAAACAAGTTTCATACATGAAATGTAAGTGACCCATTTTATTTTTTAACCACCTGTAAATGCCTCTAACTCTGTTGTTTTTAAACCATTTGAACCGATCCTTTTTGTAAACTAACCCATATTTCATACTTAACATGATTCCATGATTCAAACTACTTAACATGCTTTGAAAAAAATCAAGATCAAAATGACCCACTCACCTTTGTTGGCTGATTTTCTTAGTGCCGAACTCTCTTTCTCTCTTCTGCTCCAACTCTGGTTCAAGCTCCCAAGTCCCTCTTTTTCTCTCTTTCTCTTTGATTTTCTTTCAACTTCATGCAGTGTATACATATATACATATATATATATATAAACTATTGAACGATTCCTTCTCTCTCTACTCTCTCTCTCTACGGTCTGACTTGCCCATTCCCATATATGATACACACACACACACTCATAGAACACCCTACACATACACCTAACTCACGCCACCATCTACAACAGCCCCATTTCCCTGACCTTCTCACTGTCCAAGCCACTCCTTCCCTTCACCAAGCAGCTTTGCATTTCATGCAAAGCTGACTTGTGCAATATATCTATATATCTATATATATATATATATATATGTCATTCACTACACATGCATACACCCACCCCACACACACGTCCACTTGGCTAGGCACACCTACACCCTGCCATACACAGTCCCACATATATATATACCCATATAAATATTTAAACACATATATATGTATATATATATATATATTCATCACATACATACCTGCACACCATACATGCATATCATATGTATATATATAAATATATACATATACACACATTTATATTTTTCTATGCACAACAGATTAATAATAATAATAATAATAAAGGTAATAATAATAACACTAATAATAATTAACAATAGAAAAAGAAAAAAAAAATTTCCATTCAAAAAAAAAAAAATTTTGAGTCTTTACATAAGTCCTGAGGGACAACTAAGCATGTATTATTTATAAAGTCTTAAAGTTTTTATTATGCTCTGAATGTATAATCATGTGTATCGCTTTGAAGAGCGGCAATATCGGACGGATGTGCAGAAAATTTAAAAGAAGAAAAAGGAAAGAAAAAGTTTTTCACGCTTCTGCAAACACAGGCCGCACCGCCGTCCGATACCGTCACTTCTGCGAGCCTTGCTAGACGATCCTCGGGCCGAAGGGTGGCGATCGCGATTCGAGATCCACATAGGTTGTTTACGGGTCATGACACTATTCATGTCTTATTCATCATCTTAGGAATCTATCAGATGGCCTAATTAGGTCCATTAGCCTATTACTCACTCATTGGGTTTCAACTTATGCTCTTAAGTTCCTTAAGTAGGCTTAGTAGCTATTAGGATTGTAATCTAAGTCATTTGACTTCATTCATTATCAATTAAGTACTTATTTAACCTTAAGGCAAAATAGTAATTTTTTCATTCTCGCCCCGGACCTTATCTTGGTCCTCAGAATATTCCCAATAGCTTATATATAAAGTTCTAAGTCTTTTGGACTTCATTTGGTATCTGCTTTAGATCATCAGGACACATCAATCATTTCTCATTTTATACGTTGACTGTTCTGGAGTCTTATTTAGCCTTTCAATTTCCATAATTATGTTTATGACAATTTATTAGATCAGATTGGCCTTTATTCGACCTCTACTTTGCACTTACCATGCTCAGGGGTATTTTGGTCATTTTATGTTTTGCAAAATTCTGACCCCAATTCGTCATTTAATCATGTGTACAGTTTCACGAGTATCTGGGCTTCTATCGGTATCAATTTCGTCCTATTTGGACTTCGTATAGCATCGGGGGTATCTTGGTACTTTCACATGTTATATAGCTTAATCTTTTGGGACCTCGGTTCATAAAATGAACCACACTATTTGGTCCAGAATGTCCGACATAGTTAAAATGGACTATCTTCTATGTTTAATTTGCCCTAGGTGTCATTAGGGGCAATATAGTCATTTATAATTTACGTGTTTACATTTTTTGGGACTTAATTTCACAAATTAGACTCCACCGTTGAGTCCGGAATGCCCGAAATAGTAAAAATACACTACTTATTTATTTTATTTGGACTTCGTTTGGTTTATTTAGTGTCCAATGGTAAAATAATCATTTTATCCTATTTATAGAATAATTAAGTTAATTATTAAATTATTAAATTATTTTTCCAAAGGTATATTTGAAAGAATTTTCCAAATCTTGGGCCAGAACCGAATTCTGTAGGACTATTGGGGTCAAAGTGCAATTTCCCAAAATTTTGGTTTTTCCAATTTTAAATTTAATTAGTAAACCCAAGGGTTCTTTGTTTGGAACCCTAAACAGGCCCACGAGCACAGTGAACCAACAGGTTCAGGCTCCTTCAGAAAAACTGGAATACAATATCCAATGTCCTGTCCTATTCTTGGTTTGGTTATATTTCGAACCTGATTTTGATTTCTTATTCTTGCACCAAAACAAGCCTAAATTAGTTTTAAAAACCAATTCAAAATGACGTCACTGAACTTAACCCTATCTACGTATAGTCGGGTCCTGACCCAACCTGACCCGAGGTCCGGCCCAACAGAGTCATCTCTCTCACCCAACATTCTAGCACTGTTCCTGCATCGTCTCTGGCGTCGGTGCCAGAGACCGCAAGTAATTTCTTCATTTTTCTTCCTAATTTCACATCTAATTCTCTCTGTTTTTGCACCGATTTACTCTTAAGACCTTAAGCATTCATTTAGAATCCTTTTTGAACCTCAAACAGCTCACATGCACAGACCTAGATCAATTTTTTGACCAAATTATCCTTGGCCCTATCATGGTCATTTCTTGACCATTTTTTATGATTCCAACTGTTTTGGAATCCTGGAACCATTTTTACATGTTTTGATTCATAAAATCCAGGTTAGTTCAACTTAAATGTTTTCTTATTTTTGACAGTGGGTTACAAAAGTAGTTCTAGGGTTTTTCTTGGTGTTTCCTGGTCGGGGTTTGGCGGTTTCTTAATGCTAATAAGGTCTATTTTTGGTTAAATTGCCAGAAATAAGTTTTATATAAGTTGCCTCAGACTTGCTTTATTGGAAATCCAACAATGGACGTCCTTCTCGGTTTAGGGCTTTTCAAGCCCCTCAACCCTCTCAATTCATTTATACATTTCAATCTTTCATGCATGCAATTTATATGGCTTAAATAAACTGAATCAGTGAGTAAAATTAAAAAGAAAATTCTAAGTTTATGATGGTTTATACCTTCAACCGTGTCTCCCTCTCCTCTCTTAGGCTCAATGTGAGATCTTTGGTTGTTGGCTCAGTTTTGGGGTGTACTTCTTAGTCCCTTCATTCATTGTGCACTTAAGTAAAGCACACACATGCATGCACACACACTTTCTTACACACAATGTCTCTCTCCCTCTCTCACAATCACTCACACACATATGCTCTCATGGCTTCTCACCCACACGGTAAACCCCCCCCCCCCCCACACACACATTGTCTGATTATACAAGCACAAGACTTGAAGTGACCTCACAAACTTCTCTCTCTCTCTCTCTACTCTCTCTCTAGTCTGAATGTTCACTCCCATACGCAATAGGTTTAGGTATATATAATTGCAAATCTTAATTTTATATTTTAGTTTGCTGCATGAAATCTCATTGACTCATTTCGGAGGTGGGTTTGGTTAAATTGAGCATATATACATTTTTGCTGCATAATTAAGCACAAAAGTGCTAGCAGCCCACTTAGTTAAATTTTGGATGCTTAAAATCTTGCCCCACTTGGTCAAGGGTTCAAATCCCCTTGGCCTCACTTTTGGCATTTTTCCCTTTTTTTGGGCTTAAGCCTCATTTGGTTGGCGCAGATTTCTATTTTAGCTATTTTCGTTATATTTTCTTTTCCATTGCTCTTGTTACGGAGTGGTTTCTTCTGATCACTTCCTATTTCTGTAATAACCTGGAAAATTTTTTTTTTATATATGAAAATTTTCCTTGGTTATTAATTTTTATTATAATTATTATTATTAATCTTTTTTTTTTTTTTACATATGTATGATATGTATGTATGTATGTGTAGCATGTATATATATGTGTGTGGGATACATTATGTGTATGTATATGTGTGTAGGTATATGTACACATTACAACTGCATGTGTGCACTGTGTGTGGGTGTAACTGGACGGCTGTGTGTGTGTGTTTGTGACCAATTGAGTGTGTGTGAGGTGTCGGCTGTGTGTGTGTGTCTAGTGTGTGTGTGTGTGATGATTGATATATATATATATATAGGTGTATAGGGCAGCTTTGCATTAAATGCAAAGCTGCATTTGGGGAGAAGCAAGGGGCTGACAGAGGGAGAAAGGTCAAGGAAGGCTGCAAGTGGAGAGGGATAGAGAGAGAAAGAGAGGAGAGAGAAAAGGATCGGTTGTGTTTTGTGCATACATACGGACGTGTGTGTTGAGTTAGAAAAGAAAACAGAAGGAAAGAATGGAAGAAGGGAGAAACTGAGAGTGGATTGAAGTGGAACAGAAGAGAAAAGAGGAGACCTGCAACTAAAGAGAAAAACAGAAATTATAGGTAAGTGGGTTTGTTTCTGTTTTAAATTTTAAAGCATGATTTGTTTAGTTTAAATTAGAGGGTTTTATAAAGCATGTTATAAGGAAAATAATGCAAAAAGAATGAAGGAAAATGGTTGAGAAACGGGGTAGAAACAGTGAGTTGCAGGTAGGTTAGATAATCGGTGGTTGGGAAAAATATTGGGTTAAAGCTTGGTTTAAACGATAGGGAATGAACCCTAGGAAGTGCAGAAATACTTTAGGACTAAAATGGGGATTGAACAGTGACTGAACTGTCACAAAAATGAAGGGGAAAGAGTCGGCCAAAGGTTTGACCGAGGGGTTGACCCTCTATTTCGTGAAGGTCTGGTGACTTGAACCCAAAACTGACCCTAGATATGGAAACCTTAGAAGAAAATGAAGAGGATAGCATTTAGAAACCTTTAAAATATCGCCGGAAAAATGTCACCGGCGCCGGAGAAGGTGCCGGAACCCTACTGCTACATCGTCGAAAAAACGGGGAAGAAGGGGGGGCAGTTGGGCCGGGTCCGGGTCCGGTTCGGGTTCGGATCGGGCCAAGGGCAACCCGCCCCTGCCACGTGTCGGTCACAAGTTTTAAATTAAAATGGGATTGGGAGTGTTTGGCAATAGGGGTAAGAAATTGAAATTGAAATTGATTTGAGGGGTGGGGATATCCTATTCCAGGTTTGAGCGATAGCCACTGTTTGGCTATCCATAGTGAGAATAGAGTTTTCTTAAATTACAAATTGGCCCCCTGACTTTTAGTTATTATAATTTGACCCAGAAAGTTACAGAAATTACAATTTGACCCCCAAACTGTTGGTTATTCTAATTTGACCCCTCATGAATTAAATATTAATAAAATAATAATTTAATTAATTAATTAATTAATTAATTTAATTATTTAAATATGCTAAAATAATCCGGAGTCCAAATGAGGCAAGTCATTAGTGTATTTTGACTATCTCGACCATTCTGAGACCAATGGTCAGGTCCATTTTACTAGACGGGGTCCCAAAAAATAAAAGACCCGTAGTAACCTTTGAAATTACCAAAATGCCCCTGAATTGAAGTACAGTCAAACGAACTCCGAATTAGGTAAACAAATAGTGAAAATTTATTATCTCGAACATTCCGGACTCAACCGTAGAGTCCGATTTGTGAAAAGAGGTCACAAAATCTAAGGACCCGTGAAAAGTGCAAAATGACTGTTTTGCCCTTTTGAACCCAGATGTCCGAATTGAGTTCTACGAAAACCTAAGCTTATTTTCTTCGACGTCCTAGACTCAATGGCGGAGTTTAATTTATCAGAATAGAAACCTATGAATTAAAAGACATAAAATTTGATGAATAGCATAAATTCAAATGACAATAGACTGAGTTGTAATTTATGCTTTTAGGGACACTGACAGGATAGGAGAGGGCGATCGGATCTCCTGCATTTTCATTGACCAGTTTAGTTACATATCGTACACGTTCTTCTAGGGTTGAGACTACCCGACAGGTATGGTGTTTTGCTAATGTTAGAAATGAAGTTAAGTTAGGAATGTTTTGTGAATGACTGAAATGACTTATGTGTTTATGTGGAATGTGCTTACTTGATGATTTAGAGTTAGTTGTTCACATGCCTACATGTTACTTGTACTTTATGAATGTTTAGTGAATGATGAACGTAAATCATGACATGTGTATATGTTGATTGTATGAGATATGCTTGCATGTGGAATCAGCTGGTGATTTATGTATTTATTGTCTCGAGCATGCTATATTGTGGAAACCATGTTTCATTGACATTGCATTGGCATATTGGCATATGATGAATCCTTTGAGAACATGACGTGGGTAAGCACGTGGTGCTTTGCATTATGAGGGTGTAGATCCTGTGGTGAAAAACCCAAAATTGGCCATTGCATTGGTACTTCGTACCATCGAGGAGTACCCGTAAACGAGACATGGGTTGTGGCATAGAGTTGTGCATGGGTGCGTCACGCATACCATTCATATATATATTACTGCGATGCTTTGAATGTCATTTAGATATAAATGTACACTTTGCACATGCCACGCCTTAGCTTTATTTCTTGCATTAGCATCTCATCGTACCAGTAGTTGAGCTGACCCATTCGTGGGCAACATTTTTCAGATGAGGACCCTCCAGTTACTTAAGACTCCATGATACTCTGATAGGGTGAAGCAACTGTTATATTTTTGGTCCTTGGGACTTATGTTGTGTAATGTAAGGGCTTAAGCCCGAATGACCTATGAACAATGCAGTTGTGAGATGTATTTATGTTATTATATGTATTGATGGGAATCGAAGCATGTTTAGTGGATTTATTTATATTTGTCCTTTATTTTATTTTATTTCCTGTCTCGTCAGTCGCGCCTCGGGTTCGCGAGAATTCGGGGCGTGACAACGTGGTATCAGAGCATAGGTTCGAATACCTAGAGACTGTGGGGTGTTGTTTAACACCATGAGACCCGAGAGAAAAGAGTGAGACTTAGTGTGAACTGTTAGTAGCATGCGATAGGATTTCGTGTGTTATATGATTTTATACACCTAAAGCATGAGTTGTTGAAATTACGTGTCGATTGATGCTATACTGTGATGCATGCCTATGTGATTTTATGTGGTAAGATGCATGACATGTATAATGTGTGAGAATTTGTTAAGTGTACATTATGATATGCTATACGTACTCCCTAGTCACTGATAAGGACATGACTAAACTTTTATCTAAAATATTTTATATACACATGTTGTATTGGTGTGCACGAGTATGCACTATACTTGATTTCCCGGTAGATAGGGAGCATGTGAATTTTGTTTTTGTGGTAGTGGTTGACTAGGATTAGAAACTCGTGTCCATGTGATAGACCGTATACTTTATGGGATGGACGGTGTGCCTAGTTATTTGAAGTGTAGGTTGTACACTTAGTTATCTACGCGATAGACATTATGCCTAGTTACTTAGGAGACAGGTTGTGAACTTGGTTGTTTACCTGGTTGACCGTTGTTTGTGGATTTTGGATAAGTGTGCTAGGTTAGTAACCAATTTTCATGGATTATAGTACTATGACTATGATATTTGTACAGACTGGATTGGTCTCAGGTCTTGAGTTACAGTTGATGGATGGCGCCCCATCAGCCAGTAATAAAAGGAGTTGTGATACATGAAGGGTTATCACCTAGCTATAAAAGTAAGGGATAATAAAAGGCACATCAAACCTTAAAATGCTAGAATAAGGATTTGGACTTGTGGAGCCCTTTTGTATATAGATGGATACTTAGAGTGTTTATCTTTAGATTTTTTTTTAAAAGATGTTCTTGTGTTAAACCCTGGTTGTGGAGAGATGTATTGTTTGGATAGTATTCACTGGGAGTTAAACCTTGCTAGTGTCCAAACGTTTAAGTATGCGTGTGTTACATTGTTTAGATAAAATCCTTCTTAGTAGAGGGCTATGTTAGAACTCGGTGTAAATTGTTTAATGTAACCAATGGGTGGTGATGATTGACATTAGTTATGTAGGTATTGATTAGGCAAGGGTGTCATGACATATTGTGGTTGTTACTTCGAAATGGTGAAGTGTTGACGAGTACCTAATTAATGTTCTTTTAACACAAATGTCTAAAAAAAAATGGGGTATTAATTTTTCCTTTCTTTGAACTTGTAGACATGCCACCGAGACAAGCTACTCCCAGACTTATGCCACCTAGACACGATGAGCCTAGGACCACTGCACCACCGTGGCATAGTTGGCCTCGAGCTGCTGCTTCTGCAGATGGTGCAGTTGAGGAGGCCGTCACTTTTACACCTGCTCCAATGGAGGTAGGGCAGACTAGTGGTTCCAGGGGCATAGCAATCATTATGCAGGAATGCCTTCACACTATACAGGAGGTAGTGACGAGAGCGGTCAGGGCTGAGAGAGAGTTGGCTAAGCGTAGGGGAGTTAGAGAACCCCAGACCCAGAGCGGGGCGACTCCAGCACAGATCCTTAGGTCTACCCCGATATACACTGGTAAGAGACCATCGAAGAGGTCTCGAGCTCGTGCTTCTTCAGCACAGATATCTATACCCACCCAGACTCGCACTGGTAGGAGACCATTTAAGAGGTTCCGAACTGGTGCTTCTTCCACATCCACGTGCACGTCCACATCCCAAGGGACCATTATATGTTTTTATTGTAGACAACCTGGCCACAAGATGGTCACTTGTCCTTTGAGGGACCCCAGCTTGGGACAGAGGATCGAGTCTAGTCAGGAGTCATTTCCATCACCAGTACAGAGTCAAGGACAGGGGACTCCATGACTTTGTTTTGTATGCCACGAAGCTGGCCATGTTAGGGCCAATTGTCCTCGGAGGCCGATTTCCCAGGACTTAGAGGAGCCACATTACTATCCGTATACCCAAGTGCCTCTGCCACGACCACTATTGGGTCAGGGACCTCCGGCACCGTATTTTCAACATGCACCTATAGCATTGAGTGTCAGGACTCTCAGTCAAAAGGGTGGTAGGCAGGACCAGACCACTCAGAGTGGCGTTATACAGTAGCCAGCCTAGAGTCACCTATTCTTTTGGACCTTCAGAGCCTTGAGGTACATTTTTTTGTGTTTAGTTTATGGACTAGCATATTGATAGACCATAGTGCATCTCATTCATTCATATTTACTATGTTGACATGACATTAGGGGGTAGAGTGATGCTGACGAGAATCTGTAGAGATTACTGGATAGAGGTAGCTGACCGCATGCCCTATTTGCATTCTTCATCTTATTTGATGCGTCTAGTATTAGTATTATGTTGGAGATAGATCGGTTATTTACACTTTAAACGAGTATAGGCTGCTACAGGGGAAGAGAAACAGTGTGTACTCCTGAGAGAGATGTTTTCTTTATTTCATGGGGTGTCCGTAGACCTTTTTAGATTGACTTTATTGTGGGTTAAGAGGGGTTAGACTTTAAGTTGAATTGGGTTGGTTTGGGATTGCATGATTAGATGAGTGCTTGTTACCTTAGTTTGTGAAATTGTACCATGTATGGTACACTTGGTTATTGATGATCTAGGATTTAATGCTTGCCTTTATACAAGTATAACGAATGGGGTTAAATAGTAGACAGTATGCTTGTTGTCTGTGAGATAGGCTATGAGCCTGAATATCAGTAAGGTTGGGAATATGCCTGATTACCTGTACAACGGATTATGTACTTATTTATGCATATGTGTATTCCGGGAATGAAATTTTATACTGGGTGCTGATGTGGTAAGCTACGTGTTAGCTATTGAATGTTGCATGTTTACTCTATATAAGCATGCTAGTTTACTGACCGTTATAGTACTGCGAATTATGATTTTTTTATATGTACAAACTGGTTATTATTAATGCATGTATAAGAGAATGCTTAAATGTATTTATATGTGTGCGTTGATACATGTGTGTGAAAATTGATATATGTTCGTAGAGGAAATTGGTGAAGAGTTTCACTAATGTTTTATTCTTCTGAACCTTGGTATATTGACTTAAACTTCATGATTAGAGTACATGAACTACACTGTCTACATTTGTATACCCAGTCGACATATGCGTACATGAAATGGATAGCCTAGTCCTCATCAGTACATGACACTTAGTCTCGGTTATATATAGACTAAGGTGAGAGATGATAGCTTTACTTTTAGATTGCACTGTTGATGTCTTGTGGGTGATTAGGGTGCTTAGAAAATATTGGATGATAGATTACATTGTGGTACAGATGATGTGTATTTATGCCATTGAGATAAATCACTAGGTGATTTCATAGATTAATTTAAAGTGGGTTAGATGACATCACATGTGTGAGAGACCTTGGAGTATCCTTGTGAACAGTGAGAGGTTTCCTTTACTTTTATTGTGTTAAATTATTGAGGTGAGCGATCCATAGGTAAGGCTGCACGTCTACATGTTACAATGCATTTTGCATTGATCTTTTATTACTATGTCGAGAGATAGTACGACTACATGGAATTCCCTTATCCATTGTTTTAGGCAGGGACCCATGTTTCACTGCCCGGTTTTGGCAGAGCCCCAGACAGCCTTGGGGACTCAGCTAAGTTTAGTACTACCTTTCATCCTCAGACTGATGGTCAGTCAGAGCGCACTATTCAGATCTTGGAGGATATACTCAGGGCTTGTGTCATAGACTTTAGAGGTAGCTAGGAGGATCACCTTGCTTTGGTAGAGTTAGCCTACAACCGTAGCTAGCAGTCCAGTATTGAGATGGCACCATTTGAAACATTGTACGGTAGGCCGTGTCGTTCACCGGTGTGTTGGACTGGGGTAGGGGAGACAATTGTTTTGGGACCCGGTATAGTCCGTGAGACCACAGACAAGATACAAGTGATCAGACAGCGATTGTTGGGAGCCCAGAGTCGCCAGAGGAGTTACGCAGATAGGAGGCGGCGGCCCTTGTAATTTGAGGTGGGGGACTATGAGTTCCTCAAGGTATCTCCCAGACGAGGTTTGAGGGGATTTGGGCGCGGTGGGAAGCTGTCGCCACGATTTATAGGCCCCTTTGAAATTCTTGGGAGAGTTGGTGAGGTGGCTTATAAGCTGGCATTACCACCGCAGCTATCAGGAGTTTATGATGCCTTTCATATGTCGACGCTGAGGAAGTACCATCCCGACCCCTCCCATGTATTAGATTGGGTAGATCTTCAGTTAGAGGGGGACGCTTCCTACGACCAGAGACCCGTAGAGATATTAGACTCGAAGGACCAGGTTTTGCGAGGCAGGACCATCACTTTAGTCAAGGTTCGTTGGAACCATCATGGGGTTGAGGAGGCTACTTGGGAGCGTGAGGCTGAAGTCCGTGCTAGGTATCCCGAGTTATTTGATCTTTGATCTTTGATGTATTTTATTTTAAATTTCGGGACGAAATTTCTGTAAGGAGGGAAGGATGTAATAACCCGAAATTTTTTTTTTTTATATATGAAAATTTTCCTTGGTTATTAATTTTTATTATAATTATTATTATTAATCTTTTTTTTTTTTACATATGTATGATATGTATGTATGTATGTGTAGCATGTATATATGTGTGTGGGATACATTATGTGTATGTATATGTGTGTAGGTACATGTATACATAACAAGTGCATGTGTGCACTGTGTGTGGGTGTAACTGGACGGCTGTGTATGTGTGTTTGTGACCAACTGAGTGTGTGTGAGGTGTCGGTTGTGTGTGTGTGTCTAGTGTGTGTGTGTGATGATTGATATATATATATATAGGTGTATAGGGCAGCTTTGCATTAAATGCAAAGCTGCATTTGGGGAGAAGCAAGGGGCTGACAGAGGGAGAAAGGTCAAGGAAGGCTGCAAGTGGAGAGGAATAGAGAGAGAAAGAGAGGAGAGAGAAAAGGGTCGGTTGTGTTTTGTGCATACATACGGACGTGTGTGTTGAGTTAGAAAAGAAAACAGAAGGAAAGAATGGAAGAAGAGAGAAACTGAGAGTGGATTGAAGTGGAACAGAAGAGAAAAGAGGAAACCTGCAACCAAAGAGAAAAACAGAAATTATAGGTAAGTGGTTTTGTTTCTGTTTTAAATTTTAAAGCATGATTTGTTTAGTTTAAATTAGAGGGTTTTATAAAGCATGTTATAAGGAAAATAATGCAAAAAGAATGAAGGAAAATGGTTGAGAAACGGGGTAGAAACAGTGAGTTGCAGGTAGGTTAGATAATCGGTGGTTGGGAAAAATATTGGGTTAAAGCTTGCTTTAAACGATAGGGAATGAACCCTAGGAAGTGCAGAAATACTTTGGGACTAAAATGGGGATTGAACAGTGACTGAACTGTCACAAAAATGAAGGAGAAAGAGTCGGCCGGAGGTTTGACCGAGGGGTTGACCCTCTATTTCGTGAAGGTCTGGTGACTTGAACCCAAAACTGACCCTAGATATGGAAACCTTGGAAGAAAATGAAGAGGATAGCATTTAGAAACCTTTAAAATATCGCCGGAAAAATGTCACCGGCGCCGGAGAAGGCGCCGGAACCCTACTGCTACATTGCCGAAAAAACGGGGAAGAAGGGGGGGCAGTTGGGTCGGGTCCGAGTCCGGTTCGGGTTCGAATCGGGCCAAGGGCAACCCGCCCCTGCCACGTGTCGGTCACAGGTTTTAATTTAAAATGGGATTGGGAATGTTTGGAAACAGGGGTAAGAAATTGAAATTGAAATTGATTTGAGGGGTGGGGATATCCTATTCCAGGTTTGAGGGATAGCCACTGTTTGGCTATCCATAGTGAGAATAGAGTTTTCTTAAATTACAAATTGGCCCCCTGACTTTTAGTTATTATAATTTGACCCAGAAAGTTACAGAAATTACAATTTGACCCCCCAACTGTTGGTTATTCTAATTTGACCCCTCATGAATTAAATATTAATAAAATAATAATTAAATTAATTAATTAATTAATTAATTAATTTAATTATTTAAATATGCTAAAATAATCTGGAGTCCAAATGAGGCAAGTCATTAGTGTATTTTGACTATCTCGACCATTCTGAGACCAATGGTGAGGTCCATTTTATGAGACGGGGTCCCAAAAAATAAAAGACCCGTAGTAACCTTTGAAATTACCAAAATGCCCCTGAATTGAAGTACAGTCAAACGAACTCCGAATTAGGTAAACAAATAGTGAAACTTTATTATCTCGACCATTCCGGACTCAACCGTGGAGTCTGATTTGTGAAAAGAGGTCATGAAATGTAAGGACCCGTGAAAAGTGCAAAATGACTGTTTTGCCATTTTGAACCCAGATGTCCGAATTGAGTTCTACGAAAACCTAAGCTTATTTTCTTCGACGTCCTAGACTCAATGGCGGAGTTTAATTTAGAAGAATAGAAACCTATGAATTAAAAGACATAAAATTTGATGAATAGCATAAATTCAAATGACAATAGACTGAGTTGTAATTTATGCTTTTAGGGACACTGACAGGATAGGAGAGGGCGATCGGATCTCCTGCATTTTCATTGACCAGTTCAGTTACATATCGTACACGTTCTTCTAGGGTTGAGACTACCCGACAGGTATGGTGTTTTGCTAATGTTAGAAATGAAGTTAAGTTAGGAATGTTTTGTGAATGACTGAAATGACTTATGTGTTTATGTGGAATGTGCTTACTTGATGATTTAGAGTTGGTTGTTCACATGCCTACATGTTACTTGTACTTTATGAATGTTTAGTGAATGATGAACGTAAATCATGACATGTGTATATGTTGATTGTATGAGATATGCTTGCATGTGGAATCAGCTGGTGATTTATGTATTTATTGTCTCGAGCATGCTATATTGTGGAAACCATGTTTCATTGACATTGCATTGGCATATTGGCATATGATGAATCCTTTGAGAACATGGCGTGGGTAAGCACGTGGTGCTTTGCATTATGAGGGTGTAGATCCTGTGGTGAAAAACCCAAAATTGGATATTGCATTGGTACTTCGTGCCATCGAGGAGTACCCGTAAACGAGACATGGGTTGTGGCATAGAGTTGTGAATGGGTGCGTCACGCATACCATTCATATATATATTACTGCGATGCTTTGAATGTCATTTAGATATAAATGTACACTTTGCACATGCCACGCCTTAGCTTTATTTCTTGCATTAGCATCTCATCGTACCAGCAGTTGAGCTGACCCATTCGTGGGCAACATTTTTCAGATGAGGACCCTCCAGCTACTTAAGACTCCATGATACTCTGATAGGGTGAAGCAACTGTTATATTTTTGATCCTTGGGACTTATGTTGTGTAATGTAAGGGCTTAAGCCCGAATGACCTATGAACAATGCAGTTGTGAGATGTATTTATGTTATTGTATGTATTGATGGGAATTGAAGCATGTTTAGTGGATTTATTTATATTTGTCCTTTATTTTATTTTATTTCCTGTCTCGTCAGTCGCGCCTCGGGTTCACGAGAATTCAGGGCGTGACAATTTCGATTAGCTTCGATGTCGAATGCCACGTGTCGGTTATTATTTGTTTGTGTTCTCCGTAGCTCGTTAATTTGAATTTTTGTAGCGTTAAAATCAGGCTAAGAGGACTAAATTAAGCCTTCCTCTATTGACGTATTAAATTATTTTATTGTCTATCGTGACTATCGAGAGATTTTCGATTAATTCCCTTAATTATTCTTTATCTTGTTTCTAATTAATAATTAGCAAACTAATTATTAATTAATCAAGGTCGAGGTGTTACAAGTTTGCCTCTTGGCGCTCTAAATTTTGTCTCAAGATGACGCACTATTTTAAAAAATATATTTATTTCAATAAGTAGCGTCATGTCAGTTTTTTTTTTTTTTGAAAAAGAAAAAATAAATGCGAGCCAAGTTACTATGTGGCAAGAATTTGCTGCTCATCAAAGGCAAGTCAATAATTGTCATAGAACTAATCCAAATAATTTTTCAATGAGATTTTTTTTTATATGTTGCTCTACGTAATAAAGCGCATTTAACAATTTAATTAATTATGACAGACTTCCATGTCTCATGGTATTGGACTATGTTTCCTATTGGTCAATGTCTACACATATGCTATATGTGTGATGTGGTCATTCTAAGCATTTATGTTGGTCAAGTCGGAATTCACATTCATTTAGGTTATTTCACTACTATCATAGTGCGCAAGGTGACATTTAATCATACATTCATCATATTATTCTGCTACCAAAAATTCAATTAAAAATATTATTTTTTAAACACTATGAGATCGAAAATCTCGCTAGGCTCATAATCATCTCCCACTTATGTAAATAGAAATATATTTTTAAATAATTTCAAGTAAAATAATTTTGAATTAAAACAAATTTAATTCATCCACACAATAATTTCTGAATTAAAATAAATTTAATTCATCCACATAATAATCAATGTGTATATTCTAAAGCGCATGGACTCCACTTGAGCCCAATTGGCATTCTAGTACATCATGGCAAGGTAATTTATGGACATATGAGTTTGCAACGAAAACACTTCCCGTTACAAGGATTCATAAATAAATACAACCCTTTCCAAAATTTATTTCATTATAAAATGAACTTATTACATCAATCTACTAGAAATAATAAAATAAATGGGGATGCTACGTCAATATCACATATATCACAAAATTAACCTCTTTATTCTATACATCACAACAACACGTATACTGGAATATCAATTCAATAAGTTCATCCAATTACAACATACATCCACATGCATAATAATATAATGGGTCTTGATGGATGGCTTTACCACACTTCGCCACAATGGGAGTGGGTATTTGGGTCTTACAATTAATGGAGATCAATATTACACAATAATGATGCAATAAACAATATTCTATAATAATTAATTCATAAATGATCCATACATGACCCTAAAAATATGATCCACACATAATATAATTGTTCCTAATTTTCAAAGCCTTTCCAAGAACTTTTCACATTTAAAATAAATTTTCTAAAATTTTTAACCAATTTTTGGGATAAAAAACTAATTTTTAAAGTCGCAAAAATATAAAAAAAAAATACGTAAAACAATTCACCAAAAAATAATTTGGACCCCCAACAGTATACTAAATACTGATATGTGATTTTAATCTCAAATATAACTCCCTGAAATTTGTGAAAAAATATTTAAACAAATTTTTGACACTTTTTCATAATAAAAATTAATTTAAACTAATTTTCAAAAGTGAAAAAATTATAAAAAATATGTCACGGGTTCACAAATTCCGTGCATAAGGCCCACTCTCCGAAAATGTTAAAAAATAGGCCCCGTAAGATGATGCACGCACCCCGCTGAGAGTGGAAGTTGCATTCTCTACAATTCACCTTCTCCAAAAATAAGGTTTGGCCATGGCTCTTGTCAAATTTTGGGACTTTATATCTCACTCATTTTTTGACAAAAAATTGTGTACCATATATTGTTAGAAATCTCTCGTGACAAAGAACAATTTGATATAAATTTCATGTATAATAATAAAGGTTTTATAGATCATATTAAAACCTAAAAATTCATATTAAAGTAATGTTTTCTTGAAAAATTATAATTTTAAACTCAGATCTCTCACAGATCCGACAGTGGATCGTCATTAAATTGTAAGGGTTACATACTGGGTTTATCAAAAATACATCCACCATGACGGATCGTTCAAAAGGTGTTCGTATAATAATCTTTTAAAAATTTGGCATGTGGGTTAAATACATGATTTTCTCTCTTAATAAATATACATGCACACGACACATATATTAGCGAACACAAGTTTATGACTCTGATACCAATGAAGGAAATATATGAAATAATAATAGGGTTGAACCCGGTTACCTCTTGTAGTCGAGGTTTGCGTAAGCGAAAAGAACCAGCTTGTGTTACGAGTTTCTCTGTCATGTACATCAATGTAAAAATCTTTCTCGTCAATAGAACGGTTACAAAATCGAGTCGCCTATATATTTTCAGAATCTAAGTCTAGAGGTCTCGCGATGGTAATCTCGAAAAAATCTCATAGAAAAAACGGAAAGAGGATCCAGGAGAGTTGACGGATAACCAAAAATCCTCCCACACCCATCGCATAAGTAAAAACACAGTATATATCTGCGTTGGTTGAAATTCAAAACCAACCAGATAATGATAATAATTTTAATCTTATCACAACTCTCATTCAAATATTGTGAATGCCCAAATGATTAAGATGGTAACATTGGATTATATATAAGTTTTAGTAATTATATATGGACCTACTGTTGACTATTCTGATCAATACAGTTAATAAGTGAGTGTTTATATATGATATACCACAAAGTGACAGACCAATCCTCATGTGACACGTATACCTACAGACTAGGTAATGCTCGGCCATTTAGAGCAGACCCAAGCCTCTCCAAAACTTACACTCCATTCAGAGCAGATCTACATTCTTACAGAACTCATAGGTCTGAGCATAGACCTTCAGAGTACTCCTCGTGGTTCAGAGCTCATCACCGCCTTAACACCTGCCGAGTAGAGAATAAGGAAACAATTTTCTACAAGGAAATTGCCACACACAGTTATCTCTTTGGTGCAGTATCCAACATTGTAACTGCCATTCTCCGATGATCAAATCCCTACTTCATGACTCCAAATCCTAATCAACTTAGGAATCACCAAGCTTATAAATAAAACCCTAAGGTACGCTTTTAGATTCATGCTCATTCTTTGGCTTACATTACAGTCTTTTTAATTTAGTTCATTAACTTAAGCATCAGAGCGGCTACCGCCGAAGCCAATCCGATAGTCCTCTGATCTTCTTCTTTGAGTGTTCTTGAGGAAGCCGAGCTCGGAATACACATCAGCCAAAAAGTACAGCATCAGTTTGGCGTCGTCTGTGGGAACGACAATCACTGAGTGTAATAACCTCAAAATTTTTTTAAAAAAAAAATTAATTTTGTTGGTTATTATTATTATTATTATTATTATTATTATTATTATTATTATTATTATTAATATTATGTGTAAACATATGTGTGAGGATATGTTTATAATTAAAGATGTGTAATATGTGTGTGTGTGTGTGTGTTTACAAATATTTAAATGTGTGTGCATTATATGTGTGTGTTATATATATATAGGTGTATATAAATATACATAGGTGGGTCAGAGTTGTGCACGGGTGTGCGTGTATGTGTCTGATTGTGTGTGTGCAAGAAACTTGAGTGTGTAACACTCAAAGAGGAGGAGTGAGGGTGATTGTGTGTGACAGTGAATTTCAGAGCATGGGGAGGAGCAGATCTGAACAGAAGAGTGGTTTGACTTAGAGAGAGAGAGAGAGAGAGAGAGAGAGACATGAGGTGGTATATGTGTATCCGTATGTGTGTATATAGAGTGTCGGTTAGAGAGACAAAGGAAAGAAAGGTAGAAGAGATAGGAAGGAGACATAGAAGCTGAGAAGCAGAGGCAAGGCAAAGAGTGAGGCGCACCCTTGTTGAGGTAAACAACCGAACCCATTATTTTCTCTCTCTAGAAATCTCCATGTACACAATCTATTTCGTTCATTTTTCTTGCATGATGGCTGCATTAAATTATAGGGGCTTATAGAGGGTGAAAAATAGAGATTAAAGCAAGAAGAATTAAATAAAATGGTTAAGGGGAGAGGGAGAACTTCCCAGTTGCAGGTCAAAGTTATGGGGGAGTGGGTTTTGATATTTTATGTGTAAAGCTTTGTTTAAAAGGTGGGAAACTCATAGAGTGAGGTACAGAAAGAAATCTAGAAAAGGAGAGGGGGAAAAACAGCAAAGAATCATGAGAATGGAGGGTCGGCCGGAGAGTTGACCGACATGTTTGACCCCCTATTCGTGAAGATCTAATGGCTAGAACTCAAAACCAACCCTAGATATGAAATCTACATGAAAAACCTAAGAAAATAGCATTTTAAAAACAATGAAATCTCACCGGAAAATGGTCGCCGGCGCCAGAACCCTACCAGAGTTTCGTCGAAAAATTGGGAAAAAAGGAACTATTCCGGGTCGGGTTCGGTTTCGGGTCGGGTTCGGGTCGATCTTGGGTCGACTCACCCCTGCCACGTGTCACCTCCTGGTTTTAAATTAAATTGGGTTAGAGGCTGTTTGGTTACTAGTTTATAAAATTAGAAATTAAAAATTAAATTGGGAACAGGGATATCCTATCCCTGTTCTGGGATTGGCCCCTGTTTGGTTAACCGAATTGGGAATAAAGGAATTTAAAATTACAAATCGACCCCACACCTTTTTGGAATTAGGTTTGACCCCTAGCACTTTTAAATAATTATATTTTCACCCAGAACTTTCAGAATTTACAAACTGACCTCCCAACTGTCAATTATTATAATTTGACCCCACCAGAATAAAATATTAATTAGATTAATTAATTAATTAATTAATTTAAATATTTAAATATTCCAAAATAATCCGGAGTCCAAATGGGACAAGTCATTAGTGTATTTTGACTATCTCGACCATTCTGAGGCCAACGGTGAGGTCCGTTTTACGAGATGGGGTCTCAAAAAATAAAAGACCCGTAATAACTTTTAAAATTATCAAAATGCCCCTGAATTGAAACGTAGTCAAACGAACTCCGAATTAAGTAAACAAATAGTGAAACTTTATTATCTCGACCATTCCAGACTCAACCGTGGAGTCCAATTTGTGAAAAGAGGTCTCGGGATGTAAGGACCCGTGAAAGTACAAAATGACCGTTTTGTCCTTTTTAGCTCGGATGTCTGAATTGAATTCCACGAAAGCCTAAACCTACTTTCTTCGACGCTTCGAACCCAATTGTAGAATTTATTTTAGCAAAATAGAAACAAATAAAATAAAGACATAAAATTTGATGAATAGCATCATTTAAGGGACGAACCAACTGAGTTATATTTTGTGATTTTAGGGACACCGAAAGGCAAGGGGAAGGTAGCCTGATCCTTCCACATTCTCATTTTTAGCCACTACACTACGAGCGCTGTTTATTTGGGTTGAGACCAACCCATCAGGTATGGTGTTTTGCTAATGTTAGAAATGAAGTTAAGTTAGGAATATTTTGTGAATGACTTGAATGACTTATGTGTTTCTTTGGAATGTGTTTACTTGATAACTTGAAGTTGATTGTTCACATACTCATGTGTTACTTGCGTTTCTTAAGAATTTAGTAAAGTGAAGAATATGAAACTTGAAATATGTTTAGATTGACCGTATGAAAAATGTACGCATATGGAACTGGTTGGTGATATACATATTATTGTCTTGAGCATGCCATATTAATCAAACCTTGTTGCATTGAGATTGCATGAGCATATTGGCATATGGTGATTCCTTGAGAACATGGTGTGAGTTGAGCACGTGGTGCTTTGCATTATGAGGGTGCAGATCTTGTGGTGAAAAACCCAAAATTGGCCATCGCATTGGTATTTCGAGCCATCGGGGAGTACCCGTAAATGAGACATGGGTGTGGCATTGAGTGCATAGGTGCGTCATGCATGCTTTCATTGCATCATATTAATGGGACTGGAATGCATTTAGAGATAAATGTACACTTTGCACATGCCACGCCTTAGCTTTATTTCTTGCATTAGCACTTCATTATACCAGCAGTTGAGCTGACTCATTCGTGGGACATATATTACAGATGAGGATGCTCCAGCTACTTGAGACTCCATGACACCTTGATAAGATGAAGCACTTGGTGTATTTTTGGTCCATGGGACTTATGTTTTGTAATGTAAGGGCTTAAGCCCGAATGACCCGTGAACACTGTAATGGCGGGATGTATTTCATGTTATTTTGATGTATTGATGGTAATGGATGCATGCTTGGTTAAATTTGTTTAAGTTGTCCTTTATTTTATTTTATTTACTGTCTCGTCAGTCCCGCCTCGGGTTCACGGGAATTTGGGGCGTGACACTGAGTGCTCTACTTACACGAAACTCATTCTCCTTTTCACTAAAGGATTATGGCTCCCAATCTCCGACCAAGGAAGAATACTCAAAATTCTTAAGACCCTCAACCCCAACCGCCTGTCGGATGAGGAAGAGGACAAACAAGTGATCCCGTGCGGCAAGAGCTCGACCAAGTCAAACGACAAAACTAGTTGATGCAAGAACAACTTCTAGCCATGTCTAAACCCTGGCAATGCTCACTCAGGATCGTGAAGCAATTCCTTTAAATCCACCCATCAACATGACCAATCAACAACCTCCTACTACTGCTCACATTCATGGAGATCCCCAACTGTCGGCAGCCGCAGGCAGAGAGATACCAACCTTTATTCCAGAGGTCCATTATCGAAGCACCACTAGGGTTCTAGCCCTTGGGGCTTCGGGAGTGAATCCGCTACCATAAGAGTCTCAACCTCAAGTAGCTCCTGCGCCTCTAGTCTAGGAGGACCGAAGTAATCTCTCTGCCATGGGACGGGATCATTCTATCCATATAGGCCCTGAAACCGCAAGGCTTGACTCACAACAACCAATCTTTCCTAGGGGCCCATAAAGAGCTGAAGAAGTTGTAGAGTCTATGGACCATACTGTTGTTCTGAGGGATGCTCAAAACCCTCCAAAACAGGATGAGTTAGTCAAGCTGCTCGGAAGGTTTGCCACACCATTCACTCTTGCTATCATGGCCGAGGAGAGACCAAAGAAATTATTGTCCCGAAGTTCACTCCTTATGATGGGACAGGGGATCTAGGGGACCACCTTTCCCATTACCAGCACACCATGGCCCTACATGGCGCCTCTGACGCCTTTATGTGTCGAACATTTGTAACCAGCGTCAATGGTACTGCTCTGAAGTGGTTTCATCACCTTCTACCGAACTCTGTCACCAGCTTCTACGAGCTCGGTAGGAAATTCCTGGACAGGTTCATGACTAGCAAGAGGATGAGAAAGGGCCCTAAATTCCTGTTAAACGTGAAACAAACCAAAGAGGGGCCTCTCAGAAAGTACATTGCGCGCTTCAATGCCGAACTTACCGAGATTACAGATTGTCGTTTAGGCTTTCTAGTGGCCGCTCTGACTGTTGGTCTTGCTCAAGGAGGTTTTAGGGATTCTCTGACTAAGAGTTTTCCTACCGACATGGCAGCCCTCATGGATCGAGCCAGAAAGTACATTAACTTAGAAGAGGCAAAAGACACCTCCCGAAAGGTTAAAGAGCAAGCCAGAAAGATGACCAGAAGAGGGACGACCAGAAGAAGGACGACCAGAAGAAGGATGACCAGAAGAAGGACCCTAGTACGACCAGGAAGAGGGTTAGAAGCCTAGAAAAAAGAATGGCGTCCAGAACTCCATATAATTCAGGACTAAGAGAGTTCACCAATTTTACTCCTCTGAACACCTCTCCAAACAACATACTTTGGCAAGTAAGATCTCGAGAAAACTTATGGTAGCCAGAGCCCTTAAAGGGTGACCCCAGCTACAGAGATCAAAGCAAGTTCTATGATTTCTACAAAGACTGTGGGCATACAACTAATACATTTAAAGCCCTCAAACATGAGATCAAGCAGCTTATAAGGAGAGGATGACTGCAAGAATTTGTCAGGCATGACGGAAGGCAGAACCCCTGTGACGATAGGCCTCAGCAGAGGAGGCCGAATCAGAGGCCTGACCAGAGATAGGAGCAAAGAGAAGGTCGAAATGAGCCTCAACGGCAGAACAACCAAGTAATCTTCGTCCTTCATGCAGACTCCCCTATAACGGGAATGTCAAATAGGTCAAGAAAATGATATGCTCGGGAGGCCAGAGCTACTCCTAACATCATATAGATCTCTAATGTCGAGAAAAGATTGAGGCCAGTACCTGAAATCCAGTTCTCGGATCAAGATCTTGAAGGGGTACACTGTCCTCACAGTGATGCCCTCGTCATCTCCCTCAAAATTGCCAACTTTGAGATTCGAAGAGTCCTCGTGGATACTGGGAGTTCGACGAATGTGCTGTTCTTCGAACCTTTCAAACAGATGAAGCTAAACCCCAGTGACATCAAGGCCATTGGTGTAATCATGGCAGGATTTGACAGAAATCTCAATACTCAATTAGGAAGGATTGACCTCGCCACCACAGTAGGAGAGGGAGACGGATAAAAAATCACAATAACTGAATACATGGTTCTGAACACCAAATCCCCTTACAATGTCATAATTGGGAGACCTTGGCTACACCAGATAGGAGCAGTCACCTCGACCCTCCACCAATGCCTAAAATACGTCCACAATCAGGCTGTCTACTCTATCAGAGGATGCCAACCAACTTCTAGAGAATGTCATGCTCTCGCACTCAAGGTAAAGGTTCCCAAATAGCAATTACTGCATGCCCGTGAATGTAGGGATCTAGTCCTCTCCCACTATCATGAGATAGAAGACTGCCCTTCTAGAATTGATGAACCACTAAGCCCTTGTTATGACATGAAAATTTTTTTTTTATTATTATTCTTGGTTATTAAATTTTATTTTTTATTATTATTATTATTATTATTATTATTATTATTATAATTATTATTATTATTAAAAATTGATGAATGTATGTATGGTATGTGTATATATATATGTGTGTATGCATATGTGAATGTGTATGGATTATATATGTATGTGTAGCATATGTATATGTGTGTGGGATACAACATGTGTATGTATATGGGGATGTGTATATGTATAAAACAGTGCATGTGTGCACTGTGTGTGGGTGAAACTGGATGAGTGTGTGTGTGTGTGTGTGAGAGGTGTCGGCTAAGTGTGTGTGTGTTTAGTGTGTGTGCCTAGTGTGTGATGAGTAATATATATATATATATATATGTAGGCTTATATAGGCAGCTTTGCATTTAATGCAAAGCTGCATTTTGGGGGAGGCAAAGTGGCTGAACAGAGGTGATAGAAGTCAGGAAAGAGGGGCTGTGAGAGAGAGAGAGAGACGTGTGAGAGTTGGATGTGTTGGGTATATGTGTAGTCTCGGGTGGGAAGAAAAGAGAAAGGAAAGAAAAACTGAGAGCAAGGGAGAAGAGAGTTCTGGAAGGGAGAAGAGCTCTGTGAAGCTCAACTTAGGCTTAGAACCAGAAGTGAGAGAGGGGCACGGCTAGAGAGAGAAATCCAACAGAAAACCCGTAAGTGACCTCCTTCTGTTTTGATTTTTTTTAAAAGCATGTTAATTGATTTAATGTATAGGATCTTAGAGAGCATATTGTAAGGATTAATTTGCAAAAAGAATGAAAGAAAATGGTTGAAAGATGAGGGAGAAATGGGGATTTGCAGGTCACGGCCATGATAGATGGGTGTTGTCATTTTATGTATGAAACCTTGTTTAAATGACCTAGAAATAATCCCCTTAGGTGCAGAAACTCTTTAGGGTGAAAATGGGGATCGAACCATGAACAAACAGTCACAAAAATGAAAGGGGAAGGGTCGGCCGGAGTTTTGACCGAGGGATTGACCCTCTATTTCGTGAAGATTGGGAAGGCTTTGAGGGAAATGGAGGATGGATATGGAATCTACGCGAAAAACCCTAGAAAACTGCATTTTAAAAACCTTAAAAAGTCGCCGGAGAAGGGTCGCCGGCGCCGGAGAAGGTGCCGGAACCCTACCGGAAGCTCACCGGAAATTCGGGGAAGAAGGGTGACTGTGCGGGTCGGGTTTCGGGTCCGGTTCGGGCGGGGCTGAACCGCCCCTGCCACGTGTCGCGCTGATGTTTTAAATCAAAAAGGGATTGGGTCTGTTTGGTTACGGACTTAAGAAATCAAAACTTTAAATTGAAATAGGAACAGGGATATCCTATCCCTGTTCTGGATAAATCCCTGTTTGGTTAACCTGATTGAGAATAGTAAATTTGACTAATTTCAATTTGACCTTGAACCTTTTGGAAATTGAACCTTAACCCCAGAACTCTAGGAAATCTGATTTTGAACCCCAGAACTTTGATTAATTATGTTTGACCCCCCATGAATAAAATATTGATAAATTATTAATTAAATTAATTAATTAATTTAATTAATTAAATATTCTAAAATAATCCGGAGTCCAAATGAGACAAGTCATTAGTGTATTTTGACTATCTCGACCATTCTGGGACCAATGGTGAGGTCCGTTTTACAAGACGGGGTCCCAAAAAATAAAAGACACGTAGTGACATATAAAATTACCAAAATGCCCCTGAATTGAAGTACAGTCAAACGAACTCCGAATTAGGTAAACAAATAGTGAAATTTTATTATCTCGAGCATTCCGGACTCAACCATGGAGTCCGATTTGTGAAAAGAGGTCACGAAATGTAAGGACCCGTGTAAGGTACAAAATGACTGTTTTGCCCTTTTGAACCCCGATGTCCGAATTCAGTACTACAAAAACCTAAACTTATTTTCTTCGACATCCCGGATTCAATAGTAGAGTTTAATTTAGCAAAATAGAAACTTATAAGATGAAGACATAAAATTTGATGAATAGCATAATTCAAGTGACAATTGAACTGAGTCTCATGTTATGATTTTAGGGACACGGAAAGGCAAAGAGAAGGTAATCTGACCTTCGGTGTTCTTACAGTGATTTCACTATACTACGAGTACACTCTCCCTATTTGAGATCGATTATCAGGTACGATATATTGTGCTAAGTAAGAAATAGAACTGAGATTAGGAATACTTGTTCTGCTGCCTTGATTGTTCACATGTTTGTTTGAGTGTTAACCTGCTTATGTGCTTCCTGCTGTCTTGCTAAAGTTGGGTGATGATGTGGATGATGATTATGTGTATATTGCATGTGTTAGCGTAGTGTGAGAATTATATGTTTTGAGAACTGTTGACATTATGAAATATGTGATTTAAAGCATGCTTTATGTATGAATGAGATGCATCATTGAGATTATATCATGATATGATGAAATCAGAGCATATTGGCATAGTGGGATTCCTTGGACATGGCGTGAGTTAAGCACTTGGTGCTTTGCATTATGAGGGTGCAGATCCTGTGGTGAAAAACCCAAAATCGGCCATTAGGTACTTGCGAGCCTGACGGATTCCGGACCGTGAAGCGAGACATATTTGGCGGTACTCATGCCAGCGGGGAAGGGCCGTATCATGAGACATGGGTGGCATAGAGTTGCATGGGTGTGTCACGCATATTGCTCATATATTGTATGCTGTTCATATATTGTCATCATGATATCGAATGCCATATAGAAATAACTGTACACTTGCACATGCCACGACCTTAGTTTTGTTTCTTGCATTAGCATTATATTATACCAGCATGTTGAGCTGACCCCTTCAATGGGGCAAACATTTCAGATGATGTCCCAGCTGTACAAGATATGGAGATGATCTGATTAGGGACTATATTAGGCCCAAGGGGCGCTTTGAGATTGTATAAGGGCATAAGCCCGAGATTGTATCTTATTTTGTATATTGTAAATTAATGGACTAGATCTTGTGTATGTATCAGAATAGTGTACGGAATGTATGTAATTTTACTTAATCGTCTTTATTTCTTTATTATTTTCTTTCCTTTTTGTCTCATTACTCGTGCCTCGGGTTCGCTGGAATTCGAGGCGTGACAGCCCCAGAGGAAGGGATAGTAGGGCCAAGCCCATAGGAGACCCCATTAGAGTACTGGTCAGCTCAGAATCCCAAAGGCGCTACCTGCAGATAGGTCCAGACCTGACGCTTGCCGAGCAGGATGAGATGATTGAATTCCTAAAGAAAAACCTCTCGATGTTCACTTGGGAAACAAAGGATATGGAGGGTATAGATCTAGACCTCATCACTCATAGACTGATGGTAGATCCAGACCACCCACTAGTGAGACAGAAAAGAAGGCCACTTGCTCCAGTACGGCATCATGTCATCAATGAAGAGGTCCAAAGGCTGCTTGAGGCCAAGATGGTACGAGAGGTATTTTACCCTAATTGGCTAGCCAACACCGTTTTAGTCAAGAAGAAAAATGGCAAGTGGAGAGTCTGTGTCGACTATATAGACCTCAATAAAGCATGTCCCAAAGATAGCTTTCCTTTACAGATGATAGATCAGCTAGTTGATGCTACTGCAGGGCACGAACTCATGAGCTTCATGGATGCCTATTCAAGATATAATCAAATCCAAATGTACCCTCTTGACCAGGAAAAGACAGCATTCATAACCGAACAAGGTCTCTATTGCTATAAAGTGATGTCGTTCGAACTAAAAAATGTTAGGGCCACATACCAGCATCTGGTTAATAAGATGTTCAGCCCTTTGATCGGCAGCACCATAGAAGTTTATATTGATGATATGCTGGTCAAAAGCTTACGAAAGAGCAGCCACCTCCAGTACCTGGCTCAAACATTTGACATCCTGAGGCAATACAAGATGAAGCTCAATCCCTCAAAATGCACCTTTGGTGTAACGAAGGGAAAATTCTTGGGATACATTGTCTCCCAAAGGGGTATAGAAGCAGACCCCACTCAGATTGGGGCTCTGGTTGGACTGGAGTCACCGAAGACCAAGAAAAACATTCAGGCTCTGAATGGCAGAATTGCAGCTCTAAGCAGATTTATCTCCAAATCTACTGATCGCTGCCTACTGTTCTTCAAAGCTCTGAAGGGTAACAAAGCTCTACAATGGATAGAAGAGTGTGAAAAAGCCTTTCAAGAACTGAAGGAGTACCTAGCTTCACCTGAGCTCTTATCAAAGCCAATCTAGGGGGAAAAGCTACTTCTCTACCTTGCTGTCTCTGAGAACGCCGTCAGTTCCATACTAGTCAGGCAGGACAGGGGCGTTCAGAGGCCCATATTTTATGTCAGTAGGGCATTGTTAGACACAGAGAAGAGGTACCCTGAGATTAAAAAGTCGGCCCTTGCGCTTATAGTATCTGCTCGGAAGCTCCGGCCTTATTTCCAAGCACATCCCATTGAAATTTCAACTTCTTACCCCCTGAAGTCAGTTCTGAGGAAACTTGAGGTCTCAGGGCGATTAGTCAAATGGTCAGTGGAACTAGGAGAGTTCAACATATCCTATATTCCACGGATCTCAATTAAAGGGCAAGCCTTGTCCGGTTTTGTTGCTGAGTTTACCCCAACACTGCAGGACAGAGCACAGCTTTGCGAAAGTTTGGGAACATGGCAGTTTTACACTGACGAATCGTCCACCGACCGTGGTTCTGAAGTTGGTTTGGTATTACAATCCTTTGATGGGTTCATGACAAAAAAGGCAGTTAACCTAGGGTTCAGAGCCTCCAACAATGAAGCAAAATATGAAGCCCTTGTTTTGGGGATGAAGCTTGCACAGGAATGTGAGGTCAGAACCTCGAAGTATTCTCTGATTCCTAATTGGTGGTTAGCCAAGTTCTGGGAGAGTTTGTCATTAAAGATGACAGGATGCTTTGGTATTCAAAACTAGTCAACTCACTGAAACGTTCCTTCCAAGGATTCTCTATCCAAAAAATAGAAAGAGGCCAGAACTGCAGAGCTGATGCTTTGGCAAACATGGCGTCTCATATGAAAGCAGAAGGAGACGCTATGCTAAAAATCTCCCACCAGCCAAGACCGAGCATCGAAGAGATCCAAATCGCCCAAATCACAAAACAACCTCAGAACTGAATGACTCTCATCCTTTAATACCTGGAAGAAGGGCTCCTTCTAGAGGATAAAAGCAAGGCAAAAAGGATCCAAATCAGGGCAGCTCGGTACCTTATTATGAATGGGAGGCTTTATCGAAGGTCTTATTCCCAACCCTTATTGAAATGCCTATCTCCAGAAGAGTCTCAGTATGTCGTGGCAGAAATTCATGAAGGAATATGTGGAAACCATAATGGGGGCAGAACCATAGCACACCGAGCTCTGATGCAAGGCTATTATTGGCCTGAAATGCTGAGGCAGGCTAAGGAATACGTCCGGAAGTGTGACAAGTGCCAAAGGTTTGCTCCCTACCAACACCAACCCCGCCATGAGCTCATCCCTATCACAAGCCCATGGTCTTTTGCTCAATGGGGGATGGGCATCATAGGCCCATTGCCTAAAGCCACACCGAACAGGAAATATCTACTGGTAGCCATTGACTACTTCTCCAAGTGGGCGGAAGCAGAACCTCTAACACACATTACTGAGAAAGAAGTCAAGAGTTTCACTTGGAAGAATATAGTCTGCAGGTTCGGCATGCCACACGTGATCGTCTCAGACAACGGTATGCAATTTACTGGTAAAAATTTTAAGAAATTCTGCCAAAACCTGCATATCAATCAACACTTTTCCTCCCCTGGTCATCCCCAAGCCAACAGGTAAGCAGAGGTCACCAACCGAACAATCCTTGATGCTCTTAAAAAGAGGTTGGAGGAAGCCAAGGGAAGATGGGCTGAAGAACTCCCTAGAGTACTCTAGGCCTATAGAACAACTAGAAGAACGCCAACCTCTGAAACTCCCTTTTCGTTTGCCTATGGTACTGAAGCGGTGATCCCTATTGAGATCGGTATGCCCACTCTGAAGACCAAAACTTTCAACCAAGAAGCCAATGATCAACAACTTGCAGAAAACTTGGACTTACTTGAAGAAAAGAGGGAAAAGCCAGGGTTAAGATGGAGGCATATCAACACAGAATGGCCAGCAACTCTAAACTAGGGCTAAAGCCTGTCAGCTTTCAGGTCGGAGACCTTGTCCTAAGAAGAGTATTTCAGAACACCAAGGATCCCACTATGGGAAAGTTATCACCCAACTGGGAAGGCCCTTACAGAGTAACGAAGACTTTTAGACCTACCACTTATTGGTTAGAAAACATGGATGGGAAACCTGTTCCCAGGCCTTGGAATATAGAGCACTTACGAAAATATTATCAATAAAGATTTTTTCTTTTAATATTCCATGAAATGTCTCCATCTTAATGTACAGACCTTATGTCTGGTCCATCTAAATACACAGACTTCACGTCTGGTCCATCTTAATGTACAGACCTTATGTCTAGTCCATCTAAATGCACAGATTTCACGTCTGGTCCATCTTAATGTACAGACCTTGTGTCTGGTCCATCTAAATGCACAGACTTCACGTCTGGTCCATCTTAATGTACAAACCTTGTGTCTGGTCCATCTTAATGTACAGACCTTATGTCTGGTCCATATTAATACGCAGACTTCACGTCTGGTCCATCTTAATGTACAGACCTCGTGTCTGGTCCATGTTAATATACAGACCTTCAAGACTGGTCCATCTCATTAAAACTACTCGGTTATTCCCAAACTAGAGGGAAAGGACTTAACTCAACTGCTCAGCTACACGATACCATCAGTCCAGTTATTATTACAAGTCTTTCAGCTCGGCAACTAGTGTAATATCCCGACCCGGGATACCGGGTCATATGACACGTATTTCGAGATTAAAGAAAATTAGTGTAAAAACATTTACACTCAAAGAGAATAATTAATTAAATAAATATTTTAATTAATTATTTATATGAAATAATTAGTTTTAATTATAATTAAATAAATATTTTAACACACATTTATAGCAACATGGAAGGTGTATCATGTATGCATAAATATATATGTGATCTAATATGTATGCATGTATGTATATAATTAAATTAAAAATATATAAGTAAATATATGTAAGGTGTGAATAGTGCAATGTGTGTGTGTCGGCTATATAGTGTGTGTGTGTGTGTGTGTGTCTTCATGTGTAAGTGTGTGTATTATATTATATGTATATGTATATAAAATATCTTGCAAAAAACCAAGAGAAAGCTGAATGGGAAAAGGTAAAATTTAATTTGTGTAAGGAAATTAATTGAGAAGTGAAGGGTTTCGGCTGTGAGGTCATGAGGGAAGAGAGAGAATGGAGGAGAGAGAAAGGTCGGTCACTTTCTCTTTAAAAAGCCAAGCATGCAAATCATGCTTTCTTCTTGCAAAAGAAACCAAAAAGAAGAAGAACTAAGGAGAATAGAGGAAGAGTCGGAAGTAGAACAACAGAGAAATCACTGTAAACAGGTAAAGTTTCAAATTTTTACATTTTTCTCTCTCTAAGATTTTGAGCATGATAGGAACTGTTTTGAGTTTGTTATGTATATATGATGCTTAATATATGTCTAGACGTGTATCAAGCATGAAAATTGGCTAAGAAAACGACTAACAACATGAAACCCAGAAACATCCGCCATTGAAGACCATGCTATAGCAGGTCTGAAACAATGGAAGCCAAACTATCTTTGGTTCATATGGACTTCAAGAAGAAGTCACGAGGGTCATGAAAACGTAAATCCGCGATCAAAACTCAAAAGAACCGACCCTCAAATGTCAAGTTGCAGGTTACGGGTTTACACCCCAAACCTTTAAACTCATGATCCAATCCATATTTTTGAACGAAAACTAAATCCCCATGAAGAGGGGATCAAAACAAGCTAAACTTCATGAAAAACCATCAAGAAATAGGCATGAACGACCAACTTATAGTTTGGATTATCCAGTCCTAAACCGAACATATGAAGAGGTTTTAAAGTCTAAAATGAATGCCAAACTCTTAACCAATGTTCCAGAAATGGATTAGGTTAGAAACAGTAGAGATTGGTTGAGTAGAAGCTCACGAAAATGGAAGAAAAGGGAAACGGGATTAGGGTTTCAGTCGGGGTCGACGTGGGGAAGAAGAAGACGGGTCAACTCGGCTTTTAAATGAGGCTGAGTCAACTCGGACAGGTGGCAGCCTCTGGGCTTGCCACCGAGTTAATGGGACGACGGCGTTTTGAATGTGGGTAAATTAAATTGAATGCTAGGGCTGACATCATCATGACATCAGCCACATGTAAATAAACTGACTGAGCCGGTTGGTTTATGACTAGACCAGACCGGTTCACTTAAGATTCAATTGAACCCTTTGGTTTTCTGGTTTTAATTTAAATCAATAAACCAAGACTTTTGGTTATTACGGATTGACCCCTTAGCTTCAGAAAAATTATTCTGAGGCCCAACTGAGGGAAGATTTATGCGATAAAGCCCCTGAAAAATAATTAAATAATTAATTTAATTATTTAATAAATAAAACAAAATTACTATTTTGCCCCTAAGTCATATATGAAGTAAATGAAGTCCAAATCAAACATATGAATAGTGTATTTTTACTATTTTGGACATTCTGAGATCAATGGTAGGGTCCGTTTTACGAGACGATGCCCAAAAAATAAAGACACGTAAAGGGATAAATGACCAAAATACCCCTTAACCAAAAATTAACAAGCTATTAGTGTATTCTTACTATCTCGGACCTTCTGAGTCCAATGGTGAGATCCACGACACGAGACGGGGTCCCGAAAAATAAAGACACGTAAAAGGCTAAAATGACCAAAATGCCCTTGGGACCCCAAAAGCCAAAATGAAACCAGAGAAGGTCTAAATTGACTTTCTTTGACATCCCAGACTCAATAATGGAGTCCAAATTACGAAACGAAATACAGAAAAATATGACACATAAAATGATAAATGACCATTTTGCCCTTTTACATATAAAGGCCCGAATTAAATTCTAAGAAAGCCTAAACCGACTTTCTTCGACACTCTGGACTCAATGGTAGAGTCTATTCGATCAAAAGAAATGTCTAAAATAAAAAGACATAAAATTTGATGAATAGCATCTGTCAGATGACTATAAATTAAAGTAATGCCAAAGTACTAATACTAAGGCGTATACGAGAAAATGAAATACAAAAAGACACGACACGTAAACATATGAAGTAAATAAACTTTAAAGTTAATGGAGTTACCAGAAGAGTATAATTGTAGAAATCTATTTTTCCTGACACGTTAAATTGTGTTTTAGGCAGAGAATTAAATAGACACGAAAATGAACCAAAAACGAGAAGTTCTTCCAATGATGACAAGGGCTCAAATAGCAAATGACCCAAAACAACAAGTCTTCCGAGAGAAGCTGCAAAAGCAACTCCAGGTAATTCTGAAACATATTCGAATTGCCGAAACGAACGAAGTGGTCTCTGTTAGCCCCTTCATGTACAAGACCATAACCAAGGAACAATTGGCAGAGAAAAAAATTAAGAAACAAGAGGACACGGAAACGCTGCAAGAATGGCTCCACAGGTAACACTATTATCATTAAGTACATGAATAACTAGTCTATGATATAGCTAAGAATCTGATCTTATACAGTCTGGGTATGGGTAAGATTTTAAGTTAAGTAAGTGTATATGAGATTCATGCAATCTTTCATAAATTATGATAGGTTGAGAGAAGCCAAAGGAAAGGCATCTAAGTAGAGCGAAACCAGGAGCACGAGGTGAGTAACCCTGTGTTTGAAGTGGAGATTTAACTCCATGGATTTAAAAAGGTTTTAAATGCAAAGATATGAAATGTTTGAAATTTTAAATTCAGTGTTTACATGATTCAGTTTTTAATTGTTCTGTTTTATAACCCCATTGTGACATGCTCAGTGATTGGTTTCCGCAACAGTTTTTCCTTCAAATACTTTTCAGCATGTCTAGTTAAAATGCAATTATTGTTAAATATTCTGAATTTGCTTATTTCAAGTATACGAATGTTTATCACGAAGTTATGAATGTTATGTTTTAAAGTGCTCACGAGAAATATCTACTTTGATCTACTCATATGTTAAATGTATTTTAAATGCAAGATGAAAGGTGCATAAGCACTTAGACAGGATTCTGAGTTTTCAGTTGCCCTGTAAAATAGGCAGGATTTTGGGTTGCACGGAACTCAATTGCCCTGTAAAATGCCAGGTAGCAAGATCTAATCCCCCAGGCATGAGATATCTCCATTTATAAGTAATATGGGAGTCCGGTTCGAAACGGATTTCACTAATGGAAGTGATAAGATGACAAATGATTTGAAAATGGAAGCAGGTTTTACCCTCATTTTCAATATGCATATGTTTTGAGTTTTATATACTCTATTTAAGAAATACATGATATGTTATATGTTTTGAAGTTCATATGTATAAGTTTAGCTTGAATACTTTAAATGTTTCAAAGCTACATGTTTTTAAGGAATGCATATATTCTGTATTCAAGTATACGAACAATTGGCGATGATTATTTTACAAACTCTTATGTACTAAAAACCACTGCTAATTGAAAACCCCATGACGAATACTGGAATTGCTCACAAGCTTAGATTAGCTTACCCGGACTTTGTTCGGACCCCCCTTTCAGGTGATTCACAGCAGACAGGGTCTTGAGGACGATGGCGAAGAGTCTAGCTGTTTTTGGGAAGATATGTTTTAAGTAGTTTCTTTTGAGGAACCTATGAACTCTAGTAGTACATTTTGTATTAGTAGACAATGTATGAATATGTATTAAGCCCTCTGGGCAACCGAACATATATTGTATTAATGTTATAAGTCTTTAAGTTTTAGTTATACTCTGAATGTGTAATCATGTATTCTATGTATGGAGCGGCAGTATCGGACGGATGTGCATAATTTAAAATGAGAAAAGAAAAGAAAAAGTTTTTCACGCTTCCGCAAAACGCATGTCGCACATCTATTCGATACCGCTGCCTATGTGAGCCTTCACCCAAGGTTCCTCGGACCTGAGGGTGGTGGTCGCGATCCGGTGATCCGCAGAGGGTGGGTTTCGGGTCGTGACAACTAGCTTCCATAAAACCTGTTGTTCAGGTTATTCAGTACAAGTTCAGATTCAAATGCCCCCAATTTCAAGCTCAATTGCTTACTTTGATTTTTCTACTTTCAAAGAAACTTACAGAGTTATTACAATTTTGTTCAAATTATTGCAAGTTATGCAGCTCCGAAAACAACCCACTACTCATGACCTATCAAAGAGTTATAGTTATTTCTCAAGCAACTTTACTTACGTCAAATTGCAAGTTTGAAGGGCTGAAGCCCATTTATACACTACAGAAGAGTGGGACTTGCGACAATGCTTGATCAACCTCAAAATTTGCAAGTATTATCATTCAAGAGAGAAAGAAGGCAAGAAGCTGAGGAAAAGATATTATCATTAATAAAAATGTTCGAGTACATCAAAAGAAAAAAGAAAAAGGTAGAACTACAAAGGTTTGTCTCCTATGCTGGAGGACCATCAGGATCATCATCATCATCATCCTCTTCAATACCCGACAGATCAATATCTGGGAATTTGGCAAGAAGCTTGGACTTAAAGTTGTCATAACCAAACTGCACAAACTCCCTACCCATCTCCTCCACCTCATTCCTCATCTCAACTTCGGTCTCAGCCCTGGCTTCCTCGACCTTCAGAATAAGGAAGACTTGAAGTGCGACATTTGCCTTCCTAAGACCCTCCAGCTCCTGAAGGAGGTATGTCCTCTCCGACTGCAAGGAATCCCTCTTAGACTCTATGATAGAGAGGGAATTCCTCACTTTCTTGAGTTCTTCCTCGACAGTAGTGGCATTAGATTGAGCAGTGCCGAGCTGAAGCCTAGCGTCGTCCAGGTCGTCTTGAAGTTTCTCCACAGCCTGAGGATCCAGGGCAGAGTCCACCAAAGCAACCAGGTTATACAAGGTCTATAAAATAACAAAAAAATAGATGAGAACAGGAAGTAAAGCAAAAATACCAAAAAGAACAGCAAGGCAATTACCTGTAGCTGCGAGCTCATCGCGTCACCAATGGTCTGCCGAGTGCTCTGAGCCTTATGCTTCTCTGGGGCATCCTTCCAAAAGTTTTCAATGGCCTCTTGAACGGCCTTGTACCCGTCAGGCATCAAGTCCAATTCAATTGCCACCCTCGTTTTCCCCTTTTTGAGGACCTTTGGAGCCAAAGAGGGAGCAGGCTCAGAAATCACAATGCCCTTTTTGGGCGGGGCCGAAGAGGAGGGGTCGGTAATCACCACACCTTTCTTAGGTGGGGCAGAAGAAGAAGGCTCAGAGATCACCAACCCCTTCTTGGGTGGTGCAGAGCTGCAGAGGACGGTAGGGGTTTTCCTCTTCTTGGTTTGAGGAGAACCCACAATAGGAGAGGGATTTGCCACTCTCTTCTTCTTTACTGGGGCCCAACTATTGAACACAAATTTCTTCACATCTTCAACTCTATTTTTATTCTTTGGGGCCATTGGACTGCTCGGCTTAAGGATAGCCCTGAAGTCCCGGTTACTAGTTTGAAGAAGTCTGTTGTACTGGTCCTTGAGGACAGGAGTGAAGAACGGCCTCTTCTTAGCGCTTTTACCTGCACAGGAGATACAATAGCAACAGTCAATTAAATAATACAAAAGTGGAGACATAAACAAAGGCAAAAATTACAAAAGAGGGGGGTCTCACCCATAAACCCCATGCTCCGAGGGAATGTAGAGATATGATCCTCAAGGTCTTCCATCTCCCAACCTCCACTAATGAAGAAATACCGTCTCTTCCAGGTCTTGTTGGAAGTTGGTACGAAAGAAAGAGGTCTGAATCCCTTATCAAAATACATATAGTAGAGGCTCTCCGACCTCATATACTTGAGATCCATTTTACTACGGATCAAGTCTAGGGAGACCTCAACGTTGTTCAAATGACCTAAGGCTATAAACCCTAACAGGTGCCTTCAATTATTCAAGATCAGGTCGGCAGGGCAAAGATTGAACCAATAGAAAAACTCCCTCAGCAACTTAAGGAAAGGAAGACGTAACCTCATCTCAAACCAAGCAGTATAAACACAAATCTCGCCTTCCCTAACGTCTGAAGGATGATCAATGGAATCAGGAACCCTAAGGGTGACATTTTGAGGGAAATCGAATTCCTCCCTTATACTATCTAATAGGGAAGAAGTTACAGTGCTCTATCCCTCTTCTCTTTGGGAGAGCCTACCAAAGATCTCCCCCTTTGTGTTCCTAGTCTCTAAAAACACATCTATGATCCTAACCTCAGGACTAGAACGGGCTCCTTCTGACCTATCCCCCGAGGAACTACTATTTCTAGTAAGGGTTTGGGATGAAGCAGAAGTCTCCAAAAGACTTCCTGAACTACTGCCAACACCAAAAGACACGGTGGAGGTAGACATTTCAAAAATAACCAGAAAAGGAGAAAAAGAAAAACAATGAAAATATGAACGTAGGGGCCAAAATCAAACCTGAAGAGAGAGAGAAGCTTTAGACGACAAGTACTCTTCACAGTTTGGCTTTCTGGTTCAACAATGGCGGATTCTTTCTTTCTTTCTTCCAAGTACAAGAGAAACAGTAAAAAAGGCGTACAAAGCTCCCTTCCCTCTTTATATACATTCAAAAACTAGGGCCCACCAAGGCGAACCATCGCGACGGTTACAAGCAATGATAACCTTGGAAGCCCAAAAATCGGCTGCACAATAAATGACGCGCCAACAGTCGTCTTGGAAAACGAGAAGACAGAACGCGTGACTTTTCGGAGGCTCATAACCTTAGTTACGTCATCAGCTCAAACTAAGGCTTAGGGGGGGGAGTAGCAGATATACCACAAAGTGATAGACCAATCCTCATGTGACACGTATGCCTACAGACCAGGCAATGCTCGGCCATTCAGAGCAAACCCACGCCCCTTCAGAACTTACACTCCATTCAGAGCAGATCTACATTCTTATAAAACTCACAGGTCTGAGCACAGACCTTCAGAGCACTCCCCGTGGTTCAGAGCTCATCACCGCCTTAACACCTGCCGAGCAAAGAATAAGGAAATAGTCTTATACAAGGAAACTGTCACACACAGTTATCTCTTTAGTGCAGTATCCAACATGGTAACTGCCATTTTTCGATGATCAAATCCCTACTTTCATGGCTCTAAATCCTAATCAACTTAGGAATCACCAAGCCTATAAATAAAACCCTAAGGTACGCCTTTAAATTCATGCTTATTCTTTGGCTTACATTACAGTCTTTTCAATTCAGTTTATTAACTTAAGCATCGGAGCGGCTACCGCCGAAGCCAATCCGGTGATCCTCTGATCTTCTTCCTTGAGTGTTTTTCAGGGAGCTGAGCTTGGAATACACATTAGTCAAAAAGTGCAGCATCAATATATATATATATATATATATATATATAGGATAGCGTTTTATTGTCCATACTTGTATTCAAAATATCTAAAATATTATCTTTTTCTAATTATCAAACACAAATTTTGTCTAATTAATACTGCAGAAAGACTACTCAACAGTCAATTGAACTCAATAAAGTCTTTTTCTAATTATATATTTAGATTCGGATATATGAAACAGAGATCAAATCAACCGTAGCAGCATTCTGACAATAATAACCACCATCTGTTCGTTGTCTGTTATATATGAAACATTTGCTCAAGTTTGTGAGTGAATACACTGCATTTTGGCCGCCTTAATGAAAAATACCCAATCATATTTTATATATTTTGCACAGATATGCCGTTTAAAATAAAACACAATGAGTGATATAAAAATATAACCTAATGATCGATATATGCACTTGGTACGTAGCTTCAGCTTCTTGTTAATATTACAGGGAAATTAATTTGCACTTTTAACATCAACTTCACTTCACACTAGCTTAATTGGTAGCTTCAGCTTAATTTTATTACTTTAACATCAAGTCTTAAGCTGATAATTTTTACACTTCGAAAAGATGATTTCACGTACCCATTAAATTTTGCTCTCATATGCTGTCTACAAGGTCTAACGTCTCCACATTTGCAGATAGCTTCAAGCGGTCACTGGCTTTTGCAACCTGCAGTTTGGCATCAAGAATAGTGACTAAACGATTAACAGTGACTGAATCAAAATTAAGATAGATAGGATTAATTACCTCTGCATCCCAATTTGTTTTCGCAGTTAGAATAAATAGAGTTGTGGTTTGTAAGAGAGTTCCAATTAGCATCCCCCACCAAATGCCCTGAACAAAATTTTGCATCATACACTTGATTGATTCCATGGTTGAAGTATTGCAATTTTAGAGTCAGAGAGACAGGAGTCCACTTACTGCTACTCCCAAACTTGTTTTGAAACTGAGGACACATCCAATGGGGAGAGCAACGATATAGTAAGTGGCCAGGTTAACATATGCCACTACAGCTTGCCATCCACTTCCAATGGCCACACCTAAGGAACACGAAGCACAACTGATAATGAAACCATAAAATGTTTGGTTCATTCTCATTGATATATAAAGCAAGCAAGAATACCAAAAATTAAAAATCCTTACCTGACAATATGGGTCGAATGCCATTCAAGAAAACAGATAAGGCAAGCAAGGGGGTCAGATTGGACACAGCCTGAGTCACTTGAGAGTCACTTGTAAATAGTTTGGTTAACCCAACCCTGAATATCAGTATAATGGCACTCAAGACTATACTAATGAGAATACTGGTTGTATTCACCACCACCACCGAAAACTTTGCTATCATTGGATGACCTGCCCCAAGCTCGTTACTCACACGAACACTGCATCGATCAGTTTTTATATATTACATTGTAATCCAATCAATATATCATGCCCCATTTTAATTAATAATTTATAATTGGTAGCAAACATTCATGGATTGTACCTGGCTGCTGCAGCCAAGCCCAACATAAACTGCATGTCCCAGTTCAAGTAATTCATACTGCGTACAAATTCATCAAGAAGCTGTGAATATTTGGTAATGCAATGCAAGAACTGAAAATGTTGCTTACATACCAAATGGAAATGGAGTCCAGTGAGATTTTGGGATCGGTGAGGAGGCCTGATATTAGGACAAGTCCCTGGAAGTACCATATCTCTAAACTACAATCTTATAAAATTACAAATCAATCATTGGAAGAAATTCAAAATCTATACATGCATGTGTGTATGTGTATGTCTATATATATATAAGGGGGGGGGGGGGGGGGCAGAGAGAGAATTGTACACTACACATACCACAGCATTATAGCAGAAGCAACTGTTAGCTTAAAATAAGGCCACATCCCTTTAAAAGCTTTCATAGAGAAACCAGTCCAAGTTTCCTTGCAGGATGGACTGAAAATAATGTAAAGGCCTTGTATGATGACTAGAAACCACCAAGAAAGACCAAGTGTAAGAGCAGCTCCTAGAAGGCCATAGTCCAAGACATAAACAACTAGCCATGTGAGAAGAATGTGGAAGATGAGCACCACAACTGCTATGCAAGCTAAAGGGTTTACAATGTTTTGTGCCTCCAGGAATCTCTGCATGGGAAAGCTTATAGCAAATGCATAAAGTTGAAGGATCAAGCCACGTGCAAAAACTTGGCCCTCCTCGGCTATGCTCTCTGACTGCCCGATTGCTTTGAGGGCTGCACCGGAATACCAATACACGAATGTGAGGAGGATGGCTGCTCCAACATGCAATACCATTGCTCTCTGGCATATGATCCCCATTGCTGCATATTTCTTTGCCCCATACGCTTGACCACAAACAGTTTGAACAGCACTAGCCATGCCCAGCTGCATGTGTTTAAGATAAAAATGTTATATATAAAAGCATTACATGAATAGCCTGCTTAAAAGAATGTTGTTTTTAGAATGCTGTAATTTATTTCAATGAGTGTTATTCACATCATTTTATGGTCATTCCATGCATATAGAATGTCAATGACTAGCAGAACTACTGTTGTCCTTGGGAGATAGGACATGATCTGATGTGAGTATGGATATAAAAAAAAAAGGGAATTCTCAACTTAACCCAACTCAACAAAGCCTTTGTGATCCTGATTATTTGGGATTGGTTACATAAATCATGTCTGCCATTATTCTCTGTTTAAGGCTGCTCCTTCAGTTAGACCACACACACAAAAAAAAAGGGTATTCTGTGTTTTTAAAAAAAAATTCATAATTGACAAGTGCACACGGTTGGATCAAATGAACCAGTCACATAATTTATTTATTTTTTGGTAATTAAGGGGCAATAGCTTTGTGCAAATGGTAATATATGCTCACACTATCAACCAGAATGAGAATGTGAGTTGGAGTGGTGAATGAAAGCAATTACCTTTTTTATTTTTTTTATAATAATGACCTTTTTATTTACTTATTTATAACATAATTAATTGAAGCACAGAAATGGAGCATCTCTGTTTTAATTTATTATTTGTACCACACAGGTGCAGCTGACTCTAGCCTCACATTAATAAGAAGTAGCTCTTCATAAAATAATTACTGAAATGAATGATCTTATTTTATGTTTCGACATTAATTTTCAGATACAAATGATAGAATGGCCATGTTGCTATGATTACAACTTAGGGATTTTTTTGAATTCAGTTTAATTAATTCACACTGACAGCGACTCAGAAACAGAGTCGCAACTCACAAACATTTCAAACTCTAATTTAGTGGAGTTTTTCAATTTCATTCTGTTTCATATGAAAATTAACACAGACTAACATAAAGAATTGTTCCATTTGAAGAGGGAGTTTGTAGAATTATAGTTGGAAATATATACATACCATGATCCCATATGCAAGCCCCTGAATTCCCACAGTGGCAATGGAGGCCCCGGCTAGCTCCAAGGCACCCAGGTGCCCCGTAAACATGAGAGTCACAAAACCAAGCATGTAATTAGAAACAGAAACAACGATGGAAGGCCATGATAGAAGCCAAAGGAGCCTCGACTCCCACCCGACAAGCCGAGGGTACCACCGGATGGCCACCGGCTTGTGTGACAAGAACTCTTCAACAGCATATGATGATATATCCGGTATCTGAGCATGAGAGTCGAGTCCCACCAGCAGTGTTTGATACTCTACCGCCGACCCCATATATATTGCAGATGTTCAAACAAACACACAGTTGATTAATTTATATGCAACGCCAAGAGTTTGGTACTCTTACTGCTGTGGAACAAAACATTGACTAATGCAAGTTGTAACTAACTACCCTTCTTTGTGGAAGCGCTGACAGGTAAGTGCCTGAAGCCGTCAGAGGGAGACAAGTAGCTAAAACTGCATAATATTGTTGGATTATTTGTTTGTTTGAATTTCAGGTGCAATTGTTAACTGTTCCATGTTTTATACAATAACAAGTATCCGAAAAACTTTTTTATTCAATTAAATGAAATAATAAATAAATTACTGTCAAAATAGTACTTTATTTTTATGTTGTGGGGGTCAAAATCTCCACAAGCGAAGTGCCCTAATGAGAAATGGAAAAAGCCTATCCAAAAGGGTTAAGGGATACCAGTGTGGTGGTTGCCATGGACTCTCCGATGGTCAAGTAAGTAAGATTACTTGAAGAAGCAATGAAAACAACAGAAAGGCTTGGGTTTAAGTGCAAGATGTTGTGTACCTTATTAGCTGTGGTATAGGGTTTAAATAATAGATGTTAACGTGTAGAAGATGTGTCAATGATTACAGGTAAATCCTTGATCATAGGAGGATATTGGACCATGGATGGTGCCTATAATAGGGGTAACATCTCCTATTATTTCAAGATCATGATTCCCTCTTGTTTTAGGATATTTGAATTGGGTTGACTTAGTCATACTGTCTCATTTGCTGATAGCCCAAGCTGGAAGTTTGTATGGGCTGATACCTAATCTGAGTCGCACCTAGTTCTGTCCGGGGTGGAGCACCGTACCACAGTTCAAACAAATCCAAACTACGGCATAGCTCACTCTGCTATGATGATGTGTTTGAGTTTTATTTGACAAAGGTGATTTGGTCACTACAAACCACCTTATACACGTGGCGTGACATGATTTGATGGGCGAAATTATGCCATTATAGATGCCCCTTGCCTTGCCACTTATGGCGCAGGAGTGGGAAGGACATTCTACATGGAAACATTGGTTTCACCAAAGTGAGTTTTTGTGCGTGCTTGATCAAAGCAAAGATTCTTAGTCTGGAGACTTGTTCAACTAGCTTGTAAAAATTTTTGAAACTACTAGGATCAAATTTTGGGCCAAAGTGGGATACCCACTAGTCGATAGAGATGTGATTCCTTGCCAATTATGTCTTCATTTAATGCAACCACTAGTGTTTTGCCTCTTTTCTAGGCATACCGTGTCAATTACCACCTTTTCAACATGTGAGGATAGGCCTTTATTTTTTGAACTTTCTGCCCACCCTTGCTTATAAATTGGCAATTTCGGGTGCTTGTTCCACTTTTTGATTTTTTAACGCTATCACGACTTGCTTTCAAGCCTGCTTTCTTTGTGGGTTTTCTTTGTATGTCCTTTCTTCTCCTTAAAACTCTTTCACTTTTTCTTTTCTTAAGGTGTCTAATGAGGAGGAAATAACTCCTTCCCTTGAGGGTACTAATAGAATGAGTAACAACACAAGTGATACTAGGAGTGAGAGTGAAAGTGGAAGCAATAGGAAGCTTGTAGAAGGTAGGGAAATAATCACTTCAAGCTCCTTTTTTCGTGTTGACCCTCTACTCCCAGGATTAGGGGTGATAGAGACTTGGTGGAGTTTCTTGTTGAAAGGTATGGAGTCGCCTTCCCTAAGGGTGTGACCATAGAACTTGTCAACGAGGACTCTAGGGCTGTTGAGTGTACTAGGCCGAGGTTTATCAAATTCCATCCATTGATCATGGCCTTAGGGTTTAAATTCCTTATACCCTATTTTTTCTGTCAATTCTTTAAACAATACGGTGTAGCTCTCGTTAATTGTGCTCAAGTAGTTATCGGATCCTCATGGGTTTTTTTAGCCCTAAAGAGGATTTATAACCTCAATTTGGACTTTGACAAGTTTAGAGATACCTACTTTTTTAAAAAGATAAAGGACGACTCTTACTATATTTTGTCTTATAGGAATAGGGTGTTAATCCAAAATTTTTCCTAGAGTGATAAAGATTGGGACAGATACACTCTAGAGATTGGGGGTGTTAGGACCATAGGATCCAATGTTGTAATTGGCTAATTCGGTTTGACCAAACGTGTTTTGATTGTAATCATTACATTAGTCCTAGGCTTAGAGTATCTTAGAGCTCGTTCTGCTCCAAGACGGTCCAAGCTTTATTGTTATGCACATCTTCAAGCCAACTTGGTTCATGAAGGGTAATTTAGGCATTTTGGACTTTTGTTTTGATTTGGATCTCACACACTCACACATTGCAAGCAGTGCATGTAAGTGATATCATATCATCGTGTGTATAGTTGACTTGTGATTGTGAAATTTTTTTTCCAAAAATTCATATTTCAAAACACTTAGGGAAATTGAGTTCACAAGGAAAGCATAAAATGGGCAACACTCTATTGCTCATTCGAACGAACCAATTAGCTCGTCCGAACGAACAACAGAAGGCTCATTTTTTCTTGTTTTTATTCGTTCAATAGGACTGCATTAAACGAAGAGCTACAACCTCCACATTTGGTCATTTGATATTTGTTCCCTACTTGTTTGAACGATCAATGATTTGTTCAAACGAACATTGCGCGAAAATAAAAAAATTTCTATTTTCAAGCCTTTTTTGAGATTCGTTCTTATTGATATAAAATCACGAAAATTTAGTTTCTATTAAGTGAGAACAGAGTTAGAAAAAGCTCAAATTGTGAGAGCTATACACTTGAGAGATCTAATAGCTTTCATGAGTGAACATTTATACTTGTATATCATGCATATCTCTACTCTAATCATTCATTGATTTAGATCAAATCACATTATTCAAGAGCCTCAATTCCATGTCAATTCACCTTTGAAGAGTTTGAAGTTCAACCTTGAGGATTCATTGTTAATCAATCGGTAGATACCGAGGTTGCGAGGAGTTGCAATTGTGAAATGGCCTAATTGGATGATTTCGATACCGTGAGGAGTTTCCAGTCATATAAAGATTCTAACTGTGGAGGAAGCTTGTGGATTCAAGGGAGATTGAAGATGGGAACGAGTAGAATGGTGCCAGAGGTATTTAGGCTGATTCTTCATCGCGTTGTAATTCAATCTAACTCTTAGTGGAACTCCTCTGTAGAGACTCGAAAAAAAAAAATATATATATATATATATATATATAATATAGGACCCGAACAGGAACCAATATTGGTAAATAAAAAAAATAAAATTGAGCCCCGACTTTATAGCAAATTTACTAGCATTTTATCATATTTTGTGGAATAATAGATTTATAAAATATTTAATATGGTAGGATAGAAAAAAAAAAAAAGATATTAGGTGGGTGTCGGCAGCCTTGGGATATGTAGTGTGTAGTGTGTGGTGTGTTAAACGTGGTTGTCTCTAGGTCGATGGAGAAGGAAAAACATAAAGGAGTGGTTATACAGAGAGAGAGGGAGAGAGAGAAAAGGAGAAACCGAGAGATAGAGAAATGGGATACAGGGGCGGTGCAGGTCGCGTGAAAACAGGGGAAGAAAAGAAAAAGAGAGAAAGAAGAAAGAGAGAAAGGGGAAAAGGGGAAAGAGAAACGGATTGGGCGATTACCGAGAGCAGGGGCCAACGTTCGGTGAATCAGGGGCCATGGGTTTTAGATTTCTTGCAACTGTTGCCTATTATGAAGTACTGCGATGAAGCGGATTTAGAGTAGATGGGTTTTGGCGATGGGTGAATCTCGCTGTCTTGCTGTTGGATGAGGTTGCGGCGTGTTGGTTTGGGGGTTTCATCATTGGAGTTGTGATAGGGGTGCGATGACGGTGCTGCCGCAAACGGTGTAGGGGATTTTGTTGGTTCGATTGATTCAGAAAGCAGGGACGCCACTGATTGAATCGTGGCAAGCAGAACTGTGGCAGTGTGTGGGTGTTAAACGAATCAGGAAAGAGGAGAGATTGGAAGAGAAAGAGTGTAGAAATGGGTGAACCGTATCTGGAATGTGCCGACGGGTGTACGAGATACGTGGTGACTAATTCCTATTTGAATTTTCGTCGATGGAAGAAGCCAAGAATGAGCTGTTGGATCAGGACAATAGTGCGAATCAGTCGTTCAAGGAAGGGTCGACGCACCAGTCCTTTTTCTTCTACGATGAGAGAGATCTCTGCCAGAGCATTGCTCACTTGTTGCCGTTTTGAATTTGGCAATTGTTCCTCTGTTGGAATGTGTTGCAAGAATTTATATGTGTATATATATATATATATATATTGTGTGGATGTTATGGATTCGTGACTCGAAGTTGTGCGTGGTTGTTGTGGTTGTGTGACTCGAGATTGTGCGTGTGGAGGTTACAGTTTTTGTGGCTCGGGATTGTGTGTGATGTTACGATTTTGTGGGGGTTTCCCTGTTTCCGCCATTTCCAGTTGAGAACAGAGGTGGATTAGGGGCTGGTTTGTGCAGCGGTATTGATCACCGTTTTGCCCCGGTTACATCTCGAGATCTTTGAGTGGGAATTAGGAAGTTCAGCCGGGATAAATTATATGTTGCTCTGATGATGCGAAGTTGGAATCCTACGCATTGTGTTGGGTCAGGAGGTGGTGTTTTTGTATAGCTTGTTGGGTTGTGAGTGCGATGTATTGCTTGGTGTTGGATGGCTCTTAAAGTCATTCTTTAACTAGTTATAGCTTCTCGGTGAGCACATGGAGTGTTGAATACGACCACCGGCAAGGCTCCCTGGAGCCAACAATACCAAGAGGTTGCTGCTACGGGAATTATGATAAGAAGTGAAGCACGTTGGTTGCTTCAATCAGTTTGGGTATTGAGTCTCTTGTTCGGGTGGAGATGGCTCACTCAATTTCAAACAGAGAAGTTATTGTCCGTTCATCTAGAAGGTTGACTGAGCCTGGAACTTTAGTCAAAAACTTAATAGCTATCCATCAGTTGATTAGACGACGTAGTGGACACGACTTCTTAGGGTTGAGATAACCTGATCAGGTATGGTACTTTGCTAAGTAAGGAATAGAATTAAATTAGGATTGATGTGCATATTGATTGAATGATTCTTGTGCTTATCTGCTGATAGAAGATCACATAGGAGTTATTGCTTTGAGACACTTTAAGTTGATTATTTATGTGCTTACGTGTTCTTTATGATTATTTGGGAGGTATGATTTACTTCTTGAGTTGTCATCATATGTGATTTATGTTTTAGAAGGATTGTTGATATTATGACATGTGGATTTGTGTAAGCGTTGAGATTGATCGAGCATGACACGTAGATTTGTGGATGAAATCTTGTGATTTAAATGCTATTGTTGATCTTAATTGTGATGCATTATTTAAAGCATGTTGCATATGCCTATGAAAGTGATGTTTCATTTGAACTGTGCTATTGCATGATGGAATCATGGCGTATTGGCATAGTGTGATTCCTTGACAGCATAGTGTGGGTCAGCACGAGGTGCTGTGCATTATGAGGGTATAGATCCTGTGGTGAAAAACCCAAAATTCGGCCGTTGGTACTCCGTTTCATCAGGGGCGCACCGAAAAGGAGACATACGTGGCGGTACTCATGCCAACGGGGAAGGACCGTATCATGAGACATGGGTGTGACATTGAGCTGCATGGGTGTGTCACGCATATCGCCTGTGTATTGTGTTGATGAATTTGTGAACGTGATATAGGGTTTTATACGGATGTAGTTTGTACATTGTCATTATATTGTATGCATGACTTGGAAGGCATATAGATATGAATGTACACTTGCACATGCCACGTCTTAATTTTGTTCCTTGCATTAGTATTGTACCATACCAGCAGTTGAGCTGACCCATTCATGGGAACCATATTTCAGATGACACTCCCAATACCTGAGATTTGAAGAAGTCTAGCTGAGTGGAGGAAACTTGACTGTAGATGGATATTTGGCCTTGGGGCGTGTTTTGTGATGTACGGGCTTAAGCCCAATGACATATATGTTGTATCATGGTTGTATATTTTCGGTTGTATAATTAGGCGATGTATATTTAACTTTGATAAGATTGTGGCCATCGAGTGAGGGTGGATTGTGATGTGTTTGTATATATATGTTGTATTGTGATTATCAGGGGGAAAAAGGCTCGAAAAACAAAGGAGGTTTTGCCAAAAAATTTTTAAAACAGGAATGTATGTAGGCTTGTATCTAAATTAGTGAAATTGTTATTTATTTATTTATTCATCTATTTATTTTCTTCCTTTGTTTCGTTCAGTCGCTCCCCGGGTTCGGTCAGGAATTCGGGCGTGACATCCTCCATGAGCATGGTCGGCTTCAGAGTTTGACACCTTGGATAGTTTTCCTTAGTGTGTTCTTCGTCAACACTTCGGCTTGTAATTTCTCTTACTCTTCATGGTTTATAATATCCAATTTGCTAGAATTAATTGCTTCTGCTATAGAATTTTTGGTTTTTATGAATTGTGAAATTTGATCTTCAATTGAGTAATTGAGAACCATAATTGTGAAATTGGATTAGCAAATTGATTTGTGAAATTAACAATTGATCACATAGTCTTATTTCTACTTGAATTATGAAATTGAAAATTGAATTGGACTAGTGGATCAATTAGGCTTGAGTTAGATGGTTTGTATGTTGAACACTATATAATTGCTACATTGTATGGATTGGGCATATAATTGAATTATTGATACTTATTGAATATTGATATGTTTTACAATTCATAGATTGTTCAATATTGGTAGTTGTTAGTGTTGTGGTTGAAAAATTGACAAATTGAAAAATACAGTACAAACCTATTCAACCCCTCCCCCTTCTAGGTTAGTTTCACACCATGGGACCAACCAACAGGGGGAATTGGAAATTTCCTCCAAGGGAGTCTCTACATCTTGTTCCCGAGAGATGGAGTGGAGCCCGTAAGGGTTAAGTTTATTTTCTGTCTCTTAGTATTCTTGATTCTATACTCGGTCAATAACCTTTTTCGTTTTGTATGTAGGTGCCAGATCAAACGATAAGTCACCCAAGCTGGTGTTCAATGAAGTTGAGGTAAGGAACACATTTAAAATCAAGAAGCGCAACTAGAGTTGGCCTTTAGACCTGAGAAGAGAGTATGAGATTGCTAGGCTAGTTGTCGAGGTTGTTGTGCCTAGCGTTCCTTTAATCTCAGTGGATGTTTCGTACTATTTGACATGAGAAGAACTCTAGCAAGAGCTCTGACAGTGAGGAGTCCCCCCCGTGTTCCTATGTTGAGGAAGGTCTACAACTCAAAGGGCACCAAAGAAAATTCATTGTGCATATACGACTAGAAAATGTACTGCCCAGCTTGAGAGAGACCAACCAGCAAGGGGGATTGGAAATTCCCTCTAAGGGAGTCTCAACATCTTGTTCTCAAGAGGTGGAGTGGAGCCCATAAGTATTAAGTTTATTTTATGTCTCTTGGTATTCTTGATTCTCTACTCAGTCAATAGCATTGACATCATGTAATTCCTTGACATCATGGTATATCTTGATGTTGCTGGGGTGTATAATAAATTATGAACAATGAGCTTCATCTAAAATTTCCTTCTTGAGCTCTGCCTAATCCCGTACACAAATCCTATTTCAAAATTGCAAGATTCTGTTACGAATCTCGGGGTCGCTTTCCTCCACTTCTTTCTTGGTCTTAAGGAAAGCTTCATCCATTTTCTTGCCTTTTTGTAACCTTTCCACAAGAGTGGATTGGATCACTAGACTGGCTAGTAAGGCTTGCAATCCAGGTGGTACCACTTCAATTTCCATTTTTTCAAAATCTTGGATGACTTTTTCTTGGCTGGTGATCATACAAGCAAGACTACCCGACTTCTTGCTTAACACATTTTCCACTACATTGGATTTGCTTGGATGATGTTTAACGCTCATATCACAATCCTTAATCAACACCAACCATTTTCACTAGCTCATATTAAGCTCATTTTAAGTAACTAAGTATTTAATACTTTATTATCGGTAGAAATCTTGCAAGTTTCCCCATACAAGTAGTGTCGCCATATCTTTAGGGCGAACACCACTGCCGCTAACTCCAAGTCATAAGTGTTAGGATGTGTGCCCTCATATCTAAGATATATTATTATTATTTAATAGATTTGATTTATTTTTGAGTTTCATATTACTATATGTTTGGATGTTGCTTTATATCATGAGATGATTAGTCCTTGAATTGTCATTAGGAGTGGTTCATGTGTTGATGAGAATGTAAAATGTCATATTTTTTTCCCCTAATTTTTAGTTTATTATACTTATTTGGTGCCTAAATGTACTCATTATTCTTATATTTTAATTTAGGATGCTAATGGAGGTGCTAAGTGCCAAACGAAGCTAATTAGGCGATTTTGGATAGTTTCGACATCACTTCGTAATCTGGGCATAACTCTCTCATCCCAACTCCAGTTGAGATGATGCAAGATGCTATGGAATGCCAAGAAAAATCTCTACAACTATCATGTTTTGAGTTTTGAGCGATTCTGGCTGCCTCAAGGCCGAAATCAGGCTTGAAGTTTCTGCACCTGCACTGCGGATGTTCTGGAGCATTTTTTTAGCCTGTAATTCTAATGCGCCGGTCCATGCGGTTTATTTTCGGAATGTTTCAAATCTGGTGCACGAAAATTTCAACTGAAAACACCACTTTCCTAGTTATATTAGGAATTTATTTTATTTTTAATATTTTCCTTTTTATAGTTAGATTTGGATATTATTATTTTAGGACAATATTTAGAATATCTTTAGGAGTTTTAGTAGGCTTCTAATACTAAATTAACATGTAAAAGGGCGAGGAGGACATCAGATTCACACGGATGCCTCTCTCTCTCTCTCTCTCTCTCTCTCCCTTCTTCTCTAACTTCTCCTTCAAGTTTTCATGGCCTTGCGTGGCTAGACTTTTATAATTGGTCGAAGGAAACGGAAGCCTCAGAAACAATAAAGCAGTGAGATCTAATTTAATTTTATTGTTCAATTTATGTTTTAAGTATCGGATGTTCTTTTGTGCTTATTTTCATGATTATCTCGTTTAATTAATAGGAGGCTTACTAATTTATTATTCATTGCAATCTACTGCTAGGTTAGATATCAAATCCGTAATTGATTGATCCCTCTAATTTGTGAAGCAACTAAGATTTAATGATTTGTTGCGTCAGAAATTAGTAGATCTTAGGAAGAACGCTCGACTAAATTAAATACAACCGCTTGTACTTGTGTTGTTTAGCTTCATCGATCTCTCTAATTTTTAAGGTTGCTACTACATTAAACCTTTAGCGCTTGTCTTGGGTTGTTTAGTAGTTAGGGTTAATTAGATCACTCATTTTTTAATTAACTACAACTAATGAGAGATAGGAAAATAGTTCTAACGGTGAATATTCAATGTGTGAATTGATATATACTTGCATCGATGATCAGTTGTAAAATTTCAATGGTGGATGTTGACTTAGACCATTGTTTGTTCTTTTGATTGATTTTGATACTTTAATTTGAATTGTTCCTTTGTTATTTTTCTTAAAATTGTTTTCGTTAGACTCAAACCTCCCATCCTTGTTGACATAGCATAAAACTAGGCTAGATACTCTCCGTGGGAACAATCCTTACTCCCACTACTACATGTATTTTTAGGAGTTTAGGTTTTTTTTTTTGGTTTCCTGTGACAGCACACCAAATTTTGGCACCATTGCTGGGAAGTGATTCTAGTTGATTTTTGTGCTTCTTGTGATCCTTATTCCGTTCTTGAAATTTTTGAAAAAAAAAAAGACTAACAGTGGAAGGATCCATCCATCGGCCTTTCTATCTTATCTCCACAGCACTAACCTGCACTTTCCA